>LN483482.1:461203-528069 GCA_900002565.1 Culicoides sonorensis | reverse complement strand
TAAATGAAAAATCACACCTAATTTGAATTTTTTCACACTTAACTTTTAAGCAAAACACACTTATTTTTTCAAATTTCACCCTTAAAATTAAATTAAAAATCACACCTAATTTTTATTTTCTCACGCTTAACTTTTATGTAAAACACACTTTTTTTTTTAAATTATTCACTCTTAAAATTAAATTAAAAATCACACCATATTTTAATTTTCTCACACTATTTTTTTTATTTTTCACACTTTTATAAATTTTTAATAATAAAAATTTAATTGTTAAAAAATATAAAATTGGAAAAAATCCCAAAAAACATGTCTTTGAACCTATAACCTGAAAAGTTGTTTTGTTCATTAAAATGCTTAATTTACTTTTTAATTGTTTCAAAGTTTCATACATTGTGTTAAACAAACGTTGATTGAGTAAGAATTTATATTGTTATGAATCATAATAAGCTGTAAAAGGATTTGCCATTAGTTTCAGTTTTACTTTTTTGTTATTCAGTATTCTAGTAAATATTTGAAATTATTTTTCGTTTATTAAATTAAGCATTTTAATGAACAAAACAACATTTCAGGTGTATGTTTCAAAGACATGTTCTTTGGGATTTTTTTCCAATTTTATATTTTTTAACAATTAAATTTTTATTATTAAAAATTTATAAAAGTGTGAAAAATAAAAAAAAATAGTGTGAGAAAATTAAAATATGGTGTGATTTTTAATTTAATTTTAAGAGTGAAAATTTTAAAAATAAGTGTGTTTTACATAAAATTTAAGTGTGAGAAAATAAAAATTAGGTGTGATTTTTAATTTAATTTTAAGGGTGAAATTTGAAAAAATAAGTGTGTTTTGCTTAAAAGTTAAGTGTGAAAAAATTCAAATTAGGTGTGATTTTTCATTTAATTTTTAGGTGTGAAAGTATGAAAAATAAGTGTGAAAGATATAAATTTTAGGTGAACATTTTTAATTATTTTTAGGGGTGATTTTCAAAATTGATAGGTGTGAAAGTATAAAAAATAAGTGTGAAAGGTATAAAATAAGGATGCAAAAGTTAAAGTTAGGTGTGAAAAACTTAAAAGTTAAGCGTGAGATGTGAATTTTTAGGAGTGAGCCATTAATGTTTAGGTGTGAGGTTTTTTTAAATTAGGTGTGCATGTGTTAAAATTAGGTGTGCAAAATTTAAAATAAGGTGTGCAAAAAACTTATTCCTTAAAAGATAAGTCGTTTGAGTCCGATCAAAATGCACGTTTCTAAAACGCCCAGTGGTTAAAATTTTTCATTTTTTACTAGAAATTTGTAAATTTTTTTGAGTTTTTCATGATCAAATACTTAAAACTTCACTTTACATCAAAATTACCTCGATTCAATTAACGAACATGAGTGTTTTAGTATAACGGACTCTTCAGCCTTTATCTTAGTTGTGACGACATTGCTAAAATATCCATCCATAAAAGTATCCAATGTTTTAATACCAAAACGCCATTGAAATAAATTCATCATTTTAAAACCATTTCCTTCAAAAAAAAAATACTTAATAGCCAATCTCTTTATTTTTTTTTTAATTATTCGCACAATTTTTATTATAAAAAGCAATAAAATAATATAAAATGACAATCCGATTAAAATTATAAGACGCAAATATATATAATAATACCCACATTTTACATTTAAATTGTATTACACACGAATTGAGTGGTGACAACGATGAAATGAAAAAATGATGCAGTAACGACAAACAAAATTAGATCTCATAAATTTTACTTTAAAAAACAAGTACATACTCTTAAAATGATTTATTTGCACATATAAACACTCTCTTGTCTTTTTGATATGTGAATGTTAATGCTGGAAAATGTGTCGCTAAGTTATTTTTTTTTCATTATTATTATTAAAAAGATAATAATAACTGTATGGTTGTATTTTTTTGTTGCTTTTTCTTGTCTTACATCATTTTTGTTCTATATAAAAAAAAATAATAAAACAATTTTTTTTTGATATGATATGTGAAAGTACTTACTTTAAAGTAAAAATATCCAGAGATCAATTGTTTGTTTGTTATTTTTTTTTCTTTGCAATATTTTGTTTAACAAGTCAAGCATATGACTGGAAATTTATCGATATATCTCATCATTATCATCATCCTCTTTGGGTATAATGACCTCCTCTGTTCATCATCGTCATCATACATTTATTTTCATTTCATTGATCGTCGGCTGTTGTATTCTGTTTCTTCATCATTTATTATTAATGTGTATCAAATAATAAAGCTAATAATAATGAAATTACAACACAATATACGAGAACGTAGCAAAAATGTTTTTAATAAATACAAAACTCATATCTTTGATCTTTTTTTTGTTAGTTCTGAAATGAAGCCTGATGTTGCACATTTCTTTGTATGTGGGTTGCGATTATAATTCAATACAGAACTCTTTTTTTATTTTTATTATGATTACAATAAATATTTTGTTGTAATATTTCTTTTATAAGTGATGTATTTAATCATTTTCACCTGAAACCTTCATTTCTCATTAATTTAAAAGGAGAAGAAATTGTGTTAGTTTTATAAAAGGATGACAAGAAATTTGATCATTAATATTATTAGCAATCACACTGATGATTCATGTGCTTTCCCATACTTTAAATGTCAGATTTTACATTGATTGATTAAAAATTTTCTTTATAATTTCTCTAACTGAGATCATCATAAAAGTCAAATAAATGCAACAGTGTTGCAATTGCAATTTTTTTTTATATGTGTGACAATACAAAAGTAAAATTATGATAAATTGATGGGGGTTCTGACCTGAATTTCACATGATTCAGTGATTTTATGACAATGCGATTGCTATTCAAGATAGAAAAATATCAATTTACGATAAAATGAGTTAATATAATCCTTTTCATGTCAAAATTCACTATTTTGAAAAATTCGGCCATTTTTCAAAATTTCCCCATGTTTTGAAATTGGGACACCCGCGGTTTTTTAAGCAACTGACTACATTATCCATGATTGACGACTTTGACACAGACGGACGAAGGCTACAACACTCGCATTTTTTTCAAAATCAACACAAATGCACTAAAAACCTTTAAAACTGTAAATTATTAATCACATTTCATATTAATAACAAAAAAAATAAATAATTAAATTTATTGACAATTTAATGGCATCTTGGAATGAATTTTTTTTCTTTACGAGAAAAGTGAATTATTGAAATTACAACCCAAAAGATTTATCAATGTAATGTCTTAACACACCGCTTGACCAATTTCCCATAAAAAGAAACATAAATTTTAAGGGAATCGTATATCACAGAGAGAAATCCAATATTGCAATTTTGAATATAAATAGCATACAATTATTTGGATATTTTAAAAATTTTTCATCAATTACAATTGTGACAGTGAACCATAAATATGAATATTTAAATAACCAATAATCGATAAATTAAGATTGCGTAATATCTGGTATGACCTCAGTTAAGTGTTTTCTTCCCAATATTGAATTAAATTTAACACACTCACTCATTATTTGACTATAAAAATTAATTAAAATTAATTTTTTTTCTTCTCTCATGTTATATGAATCATAACAAAGTTAAAATATTTCTCACATATCAAAAAACTTCTAAAAGCAACAACGAACATTAGACACGTTCGATGCGTAACAATCGATTATTATGGGTTCATTAGTGTTTATATACCTTTGGAAAAAATTATGGAAAAAATTGAATTTTTTTAAAAAAGTTTTTTTGTTCTAACAATAATCATAAAAATTTAGAAGTTAATTCATATAATTATCAATACTCCTTTGTTTTTTATTCACTTGTGTAATCTTAAATTTTACTGACCTTGTCCATTCACATTTATTTCAGATTGAAAAGAACAAGAGCTAAAATTAAAAACTAATTCTATGGCAATAAAAAGTTGACTGATGGATCGCGAATAAAGCAAATAACAAAAGAAATCATTGCCTCTCTTCACATTCGAATACATTGAGTATCTAGATGAAGGCTTATTATCTTTAATTTTATATCATTCGTATACAGTTTG
Source organism: Culicoides sonorensis (assembly GCA_900002565.1). Classification (NCBI taxonomy): domain Eukaryota; kingdom Metazoa; phylum Arthropoda; class Insecta; order Diptera; family Ceratopogonidae; genus Culicoides; species Culicoides sonorensis. Next base: position 524,021 of record LN483482.1, on the reverse strand, counting down.
CTTCTCTAGCATATTTTTTTATTGCTTTTTTTTCATTTCATTTTTACAACCACTAAATTGCACTGTTAAAAAAAACAAAAGAAGAAATAAAGACAAAGATTCGTCTTTTGTTTATTCGCATTCTAATATGTAACTTGATAGACAGACAGTAGGCAGCATTGATGTCGATCAGAAATCAGTCAACAAGTGTTTCGTACAAAAAAGTAAATTTATTTTAAGTACAATAATAAATGAAAAAATGGACAATTAAACAAACAAAAGTTATAAAAGTCACACAAATGTATAACAAAAAAAACTAAAGGACATATCATGATTATAATGCAAATAATATAAATTTTGTAATATGTTTATTCACATGCACAGCAAAGTATAAGCGATGCCAATTATCCAAATAATACAAAATGAAACTCAAATCCAATTCAATTGTTATAAATTTTTCTTTCTCTTTTTTTTATTACGCTTTTATATGAATTTTATTTTATTTAAATATCATTTTAATTTTATACGTCCATCGTTTTTTTTTCTTATCTTATAGTCACTTAATGTCTTAATATACACATTTATATAACAATAATATTAACTATTGAAATGAACATTGGTGATGGTGTCTCATTATTTTATATAAACATATTTTGAGTGAGCATTTAATTGAAATGAAATCAGGAAACAATAAATTAAAATTTTAACATGAAAAACCTCATTTACGATCAGAAATTTTTCTCAGAACCTCAAGGGCTTTGAGAAAAGTTTCAAAGAACTTTGAAAGACAGTCCAATTTTGTCATACATTTGCATACTGCATTAAATGAAAAGTAAAATAACCATTTTCATGAAGTTGTATCAAGTACTCGATTAAATAAAAAATAAAGAGAAAAAAATGATTCTATCTCTCTTCTGTTTTATAGCTTATTTTATATCAGTTCATATGCAAAAAAGCACAAAAAAAAAATTACAGTGCACATTTCAATTTAATTAATTTGGACGATCATGATGTCGTTTATTATTATTATTCATGGGAATTTTTAATTTATTTATTTATTTTTATATAAATATATATTTTATTTTTAACATATTAGACGAGGAAGACGAGGAAAAATAAAAAAAAACGAGATTAAATTTAAAGATTTTGTGAAATATTTCGTTATGTTTCACTGACTTTTTGGAGATTTAAATCAATTTTAAATGTCATTTATGGCTCTCGAATTATGTGTTGGAATTTGCAAATTCATTTCCTAATAAAAAAAGATTTCATTTTCAATTCAAAAATTAAAACCAAAATGAGGAATTCCAACCACGCGGTTTAGAAAATCTCACAGCTTACGAATTAAAGTTCATTTTATAATCAATTTTTTAAAATTTTTAACAGGTTTTAACGGTTTTCAGGCCCAATGGACCCCAATCTAAAACTGAAAAATTATAAATAATCCTCATGAGCTCCTCTATCTTACAGAAAAACCCAACCTCGTTCCAATCGACCATTCCGGAGTTAAGGATAGCGATCAGTGTCAAAGGGACGGCAAACCGTCTGTAATAGAGCATTTTTTCTAACGAAATGCACTAAAAATGTTAACCCGAATAGACTTAAAATTCAAAATCGAAAAAAAATGGTTTTAAGGTGGCCCCCACTTTGGACTTTAATTTTTGGAATTTTCATACACAAAGTGTGACCTGACCGTTACATTCGTCCAATTCGGGTTAAAAAAGCATTTCAACACTAATGCTCACAATTAAATTTAATTTATTTTTTCGTTACATTATTATTATTTCTATTATTATTACTATAATTTATTCATTTATTTACCTTATTCAGCAACTGATAGGTAAAGTTTAAGTGAAAAAGGTGTGCATGAAATGGTTTTACAAAACACGATTCAATTTTTTTTATTATTTTGCACTTACCTATTTCTTCCTGTTACGAATACAAATGGTTAACAAGAAAATTGTTGCTTATAGTTTTTTTGTGACACATTTTCAATTAAAGCACACACTCTCAACTCAAAAGTAGTGGGACATTGGAATACAGAAGTAAAATATTTGATCGGAACAAACTCTTCAAAGCACTTTGTCATCATGAAATTTTAACTTGAAACTATCAATTTCCTTTAATAATCTTAAAGAGTTGGTGCATTTAAGATAGTCAATATCGATAAAAAAAATTTAAAAAAAAGTTAATGAAATACAAACAAAAGTAAAATATTTTATATGAGTTAGACGAAAGGTAATAAAAAAAATATCATGATTGTTTAAAGAGATAATACCCAATTTCAAGTTAAGAATTCTTTCTCCATCATTCTGTTTATCTTAGTTTCATGCATTTTCATGATTAAGTTAGAAAGAAAAAATACATCAAGGAGACCTACCTTAAGGTAATAAAATTAAACAGTAAACACATAACCACCACATTGCATATATACATTTATTATCATAAGTTTTTTTTTTGTTATTGGGTTCTGTTCTTATAAGAAATGAAGGAAAAGAAAGAGTTATTTGGAGAAGCGTAATAATAATGATCATCATCTTATTGCTCTGCTGCAAGCAATAAGACAGGCGGTGTAGTAAGTAGCCCTTTTTTCAGTATGAAAGGTAAATATCAAGAGTATTTGAGTTGCTGAGGGATTGTGTAGTATTTACTCACAAACAAAAAAAAATTAATAAAAAAAATGAAGTAGAGTAAATATTGTTTGTTTGTGTTGTATGAAGAGAAAGACGAAGAATTGAAAAGAATGTTTATTTGAATGTATTTTGTATGGGTTACTTTGCAATGAGATAATCCATTCAAATTCCTTTATATCACAAATTTCTTCTCGAAATAAGACCATGAAAAGTTAAAAAATTTTCATTAATTTTTCATTTAAATTTTTTTTCAATTTCACCATGAAATTTTTTAACATTCCATGGAATCACCCACTTTGATCTAACATCTTTTTTGTTCTCTTTTCCTTTCTATTTCATTTCTTCTTCGTCTTCTTCTGCTACATTCATTTAAACACCAATACATTCAAAAAAAAACATTCACATCTGAGTCCCAAGCAAATTCTCACAACAAAGGCACATAAACACACAAGACACATTGATCAAAGCCTGTTCACAACCTTAAATATACACTTATAAAGTTGAGTTTCTACCTTTTTCTTCAAAAAATTGTTTCACAGTCTCTCCGGTTTATTCATGTAAATAGAACGTGTTTAGTCTGCGATTGATGATTATATCGCACTTTAACAAACAAAAAAAAAAAAAGTATTTAAAAATTATTTCTTTTAACCTTTCATACATAATTAACATTTTTTTTCAATTCATTTCAACGTTAAAGTGAATAATAAAACAAATTTAGCACTATTTAAGTCATATTTTGACTGTAAAAATTCGAATAAAGACGTAATTAAAGTGATCATTCCCATTCAATATTATTTTTTTTTTCATTGAAGTGATTTTGAATGAGATATTAATAAAAAAAAATATTAAATAGAAATAAACACACTTTCATTTAAATTTAAATTGAATATGAAATGAAATATTAACAATTATGATATTTTTTCATTTAAAATTAAAGTGAAATGTAAAAATTTGATTGAAATTAAATGGATAAAGTGAAGAGAGTAATGAAAAAGTGCCAAAAAATAATGAATCTTGACAGAAATTAATGTTAAAATAAGATGATGATGATTTTTTTTATTTTAAATGTGGTTCGTACTGAAACCAATAATAATATTAAAAATAATAAGAAGAGCAATAACAACAACAACAAAAAATTGAATGAATTATTATTATTATCATTATATTTTAACCAAGAGTGCTCACTCTGTGAAGACTTTCAAGTCAAGTGTATTGATGTGTGTGTGTTTGTATGTTGCAAATGTTCAATTTTAAAATATATTTATATTGAAAAGCCTGAAATGAAACAATGAATGTAAATTTTAAACTGCGTGTACTGAGTAATAATCATATAATAAGGCTGCAACTTGTTTTCTTTTATGACTTCACTGCACATTTTATGTATTAGGCAGGATCACATTTGAGAAGGCACTTTTAAGGTTTACTTTGAAATGAAAAAGGAAAACCTTTAACTGTCTAGTCATTTAACCGTGCATTCTTTATTCGTACATGATGATGATTATGTCTGTTGTCTGATTGAAAGCACTGATGATGATGATGGTTATGGTTTTACGCGCAGATGTTATTTTTCTTCAACAAACTTACAACACCAACAATAAATAATGAAAAAAAAATGAAGATAAAATAAAATTACACACAATTTCACTCTAAGAGCCAGTTCAATTTCCATTCTTATTATTATTATTGGCATTGGCATTATATCCACCACAAATTCATAATAATAACGACATATTACATTCCTCCTGCCTCATCGTTGTCTTATTTTTGTCTTATAAAATGAGTGTGGTGGTGTTAAATGTAAAAAGATGTTTATGTTAAAAAGTAGAGGAATCGGTTATGTTTCAAATATAAGAAGATTTTTTTTTTAATAAATACAATGTTGCAAAACACCAGCTCTTAATGCATGAAATGTTATTACTTATCATATTAATTTTTATTTATAGAAGCCAGTATTTTATATGAAAGGTGTCATAACAGCAGGAAGACGTTTATAAATATAAGAGAGAATATCTTTATATTGCTTCTAAAATAACAAGTTTAAGAGTTTCTTATGAAGAAATTGGAATTTTTTCAAATGAAATCACAAATCAGAATATAGAAGTAATAAAACCGGCATTTCATTCAATTTCAACCCATAATAAACATAAAATCAAAAAATTATTCAATCAAGAAAAATATCTCTTCAATTAAATATTATAATTAACACAACAATAAAATAAAATAAATTTTACCAACTCTGTGTTTTTCATCTCATCTTTTACCGTTTCTTTTGTATACCCCACAAATATTGATTTTAATCGAATGTGTGTGTTATCATCATATTTCACTTAATTTTCAAATTCAAATAAATTCTAGATTCAGGCGTTATTTTTATTATGATTCATCATTACATGAGAGTGTTACATGATGATGATGAGGCAATCAGTAAATTCAAATGATTAATGTTAATTGAAAGCGTGACTTTCATCAAAGCACATTCAGATAATTTTTTCTGACTTCCATCGTCACGTTTGGCATCATGATCTGTAGCTAGGAGCATTTTATATCTCATATCAAATCGACAAAAATCGATTAAAAGACTCTTAAATGTTAAAAGAAAGAAAGTGTCTTTCCTTGAAACATTTGAACAGCAACAACATTTAAAATAACAACAACAAAAAAAGATAAAACAACCCGCTTTTGATCATAAAACGCATCTTATGAAAATAATTTTTTTGTTTAATGTTTCATAAAGTGCCACTTTAGTGTATAATGCATATTTAAAAATAACGACGATTTGAATGAGTTCATAAAATCATGAGAAGAATTTAAAAAGAAAATTGAATTGATTGTTTTTTTTTGTTGTTATTTTATTGCATATAAGATAACCGCAAGAGTATCATATTAACACAATGCAAGTGAGAGACAAATTTTTCTGTGGCATTTTCATTTGATTTGAATTAACATCGACCGTCACAAGCAATATTTTCGTGGATGCCCATGTCAATTCGGATATTTTAAGGAAAGTGTCCTTTTAAGTTGAATATTACACTGGTCAGGAAAATTTGTAATGATACGAAAATACACATTTTTTTTCAATGACCTTCAAAGTCACAGAGTATCAAAATAAAAAATTTAATTGAAATGAACACAATCAACATTCGTTTTAAAAGTCGATAATTGAATTTTTCGATTTCAATTAGTAAAACATTTATGTAGTTGCAAATAATAATAATAAATGATAAAGAAGGAATAAAAGGTACGGTAATTCCATGTAACTAACTGCAATTTTTGCTCACATTCGTATACCAAAGAATTTACATTTGTTTCGATAAAATATTTATAAACACATTGGATTTTATTTTTCAAACTGGACACATTTTTGTTGTATACTAATTTGCAAAACAGCATATACAAAATATTAGAAAAACAATATTCTATGGTAAATTGTGAAATAAAATAATTTTATATTTAAATCTAAAAGAGAAAAATTGACTCAAGTACGAATATTTTTAGTTATTATCTTAGAAAAAGTGTTTTTACATGAATTATATGACCGACCTATTTTATTTTGTTTTTTTTTTTTTCTTGAAAACATTTTACAGTGCATTTTTGTGGCAGTACATGCATAAATTGTTAGGTATCCGGTTCAAAACACTTAAAAAAAGCAAAAATGGCACAAATACACACATGATGTGTAGAAAATTTATATATAGCTATATATATAAATATAGAAAATAAAATAATAAAACATTAAAGCTCTCACATGGGTGGCAAATCAACGACGATGATGATCAAATGAGAGAAGAATCATATAATTTTTTTTTATTTGTATTTTTTAACAATTCTGTTAACGTTAATTAGATGCGTGAATATTTTAAAATAATAATAATCAAGATATATCACATACTCACACACAAATATTCTTTTATTACTTTTTAATTCTTCTGCCCTGATTTGGTTCCTCATTTTGCTTTAATATCATATGCATGTGTATCATTATCACCATACTTTTAACAGTGGGTCCAAATTACAATTTTAAAGTGCATTTTATAAGAAAACAGCCGTCTATTAGATTTCGGGAGAAGGTCGGATTTTTGTTGAATTGAGGAGCTCATAAGGATCAATTTAAACACAAAAGTTTTGAGATTGGGTTCAGGGTTTGGTCTCGAAAGCCTCCAGAGCCCAAAAACGGTTAGAAATTTCAAAAAATTGCCAATTTTTTCAAAATGACGGATTTTTTCAAAATTTTCGAAATAAATATTCGACTCCCAATGAAATGCTTATTCAAAACCGCTCAGTGGCTCGTTTGTTAACGTTTTTTTGGCTCATGGAATGTGATCACATTAATTCATCTTCTGATTAATCTCCAAGCCCACTGTTGTTTCATTTTGAATGAACAACACACAAAATCAGCTTATACCAAATGATAAGCAGATCAATGTCTTTTTCTTCTTCTCCAAAAACTAAATGTCTTCATAAAAAAAAATTTGAATATTAATAAATTTAAAAAAAAGTGAATAAGAAACAGCAGCAGTTTGCACACTCAACACTTACTGTGTATGCAAAACATTGAATGATGTTTTTTTCATTGAATTTTTATTTGAACAATTTATTTTGTAGATGCTGAAATTTTTATTTTCATATGAAATTCATTAGAAAATCATAGTTCAATAAAAAAATAAGAAAATACAAATATTGCCTGAAACATGAAGTGCTTTTAAATTCAGATTGGTGCTTAGCCTTTAAAAAAAAATAGAAGACAGACAAACAAAATGGTCTTTTAAAAGCAAATTTAATATTAAATTTTTCTTTTTGATTTGATATTGCAAATTTTTATTATTATTATTATAAAATTTTTAGTATCAAGTTTTTTTCTATTATCTATCCAAATACATCTCAAAATACCAAAATGGGGCATAATAAAAATTAGAGAAAATTTTAAATAAAATATTTGCCTGCTAATTAAAAAAAAATGAAGAATATTTAATTTGTTTATTTTCCATTTTATTGCCCATTTTGGCTTTTTTTATTATTATGAAAAATATTTGATAAAATACTCTTTATATTTTTGTTAATTTATGCTTCTTTTTTTTTGTAAAAGAATTTAATTAAGAAAGATGAAATTTGCACAAAATTAGCATTAAAATCGCGATAATTTGTTAAGATTAAATGCATTGAAATTTCAATCAAATTTCTATAAAAAGTTAACATTTTTTTTTGAATAACAGGATGATTAATTAATTTATACAAGTAAATAAAACTGTATTTTATTCATCATCATCATAAAATGGATTGAAAAAATTATTTTGAATCGATAATCAAACAAAAAATAATAAAAAATTACAAAGAAACAGGAAAGTGAATCATTTTATTTAAAATAAAAATACAAGAAAGAATAATAATAATAATAAATTGTGTTAAGTTTGAATAAATAAAAAAATAAAAATAAAATAACAGAAACAGGCGAGTAAAATACATGTAAAAATGATGGTCTATCCAGAGGAATCGCTGTGGGCATTATCACAGCTTCCCTCGTTGTATGAAGATTCAGATTATGGTGGTAAGCATATAAAAGAAATCAATATCTTTTTTTTTTCGATATTTTTTTGTTTTGTTTGTTCCTCTTTTCTTTTTGTTGTTATTATTATTGTGCAAAATATAATGTAATATGATTATTGAATTAAGTAAAGAAAAAAAATAATATTAATGACTTTACCGTTATTTGGATGTGGTCAGTGTTTTGTATGCATAATGCGTTTATTGTTATCTGGTTGTAATTCCCTTGTTATTGATGATACGAAGATGCAAATGATGACAAAGCTTAAAATAAATATTCATAAAAACACAGTTAACGGGAAGTGAGTTATTCATGGTGCTTCAATGATAGACTACAACCTCGAATTTTGGACGAACTTGACGATTAGGTCACACTTTTAAATGAAAATTTCAAAAATTAAGATCCAAAGTCGTACAAGAAATATTACTTTTGTCCATGTGAGCTTTCAGAAAAACCAATTTTCCTTGGATTCTGAATTTTAGATCAATTCGTGTCAAGGCTCTACCCCATTTTCTTATCTCATGTAAAATAATTACTATCTATGTGTGTTTTTTTTTGCGTGAGCATTACATAACTCGATGTTTGCGTGTATGCAAAAAAATAATCATACTAATAAGAGAGACAAATTGTCTAACATACCAATCTGACAATAACAAGAAACTACACACTGAAATCTAAAGATGTGCGTTCATACACAACCATAATGACATTTAAGTGATTTATAATAAGGTGTGTTAGAAGGGTTTCACTAGAATCATTTGTCATTTGTAATCAGTAGATTTGTCTTTATTTTTCTCCTTACATTCATTTATTTCAATATAATGCGTGTTACGACTGGCAAATTCACATTGATAATACAAATAATTACTCTTACAAGTAAGTGAGCAAAAAAAAAAATAAACGGATTGTATGTAACACGGCATGACTTTAATCACAGGGTCATCAATTTTCCGATCTATGCATAAAAAGATAATGATTCAAGTTACTACTTCTAAAAGAAATTCATTTTGTTAACTGATGTGATAGTAGGAGGAAAAACACAAATTCTCACTTTTATTTCATATCACATCGATTAGCTACGTATAACAAATACATTGTGATTGAATTTTTGCCTTCAAATAAAGAAAAAAAAACGTTCCTGTCTTGTTTTATTATCAGCAGTAATAAATTTATGAAACATTTTTTTTTTTGTAATTTTCATTTTGATTCAGATCCAATAAAAATAATAATAATAAAATATATTATGTGTGATAAAAAAATACACATATATAAAAAAGGGAGATGTGTGTATAAGACTTATCTAGCTAAACATATAAAATATATGCATTAAATTAAATGATATCTGATTTGTAAATCTTTTATTATAACGTACCGATTTTATTTTAATTCAATATAATATTTACATGAAAAATATTAAAAATAATAATATTAAAGAAAAAATTACATTTATTGCGTAGATCTTGAAACAGTGATCGGCCATAAACTTATACGATTCTAAATTTTTTGCGATATTTTCAAAAACCACGAAAGATTGTTGCATTTTGAGAAATCGCATATTTTAACACGTTGAACACATTGAAAATACATTTTAAAAATATAAATTTAATCTTGAAGTCAGTATTTAATCGTCCCCAAGCGCAAAGCAAAGCACCTCGTATTCGTGGCGTTTTCAAGCCGATCGAATACCGACTTCAAGATTAATCGGCATCAGTTTTTTTTTATTGCTCGTATATTCGAAACTTCATATTTTTGTTTTCTGCAAAAAATTAAATAAAAAAAACAAATAGTGTTAAAATATTGTTGGCAAGTTTCTAGGTGTGAACAGCAACTGTAGTTGATCAGATACATGTAGTTTTTTTTTTTTAATTTTTTAGTCAGATCTTTTTCTCTTAACATAACACGAACAAATAAAACACACAACAAAACATGTTAAAATTGTTCGGACACAGATTTTAAGCATACAATCGCTCAGATAAGGCTATTTTTTCTTTTATCGCTCTAGTTATAAATTACAATACAATTCTTACAACCTTCTTCCGTTTAATTTCATACGAAAATTTATTTTCATTCATATAAAAAACACTTATTGAGTCATAAAAAGCAGTCACGATTCACTTTAACTCTTCAATTTAATAAGACAAAATCCTGTTTATAATCTATTTAATGTCTATTTCCTCTTTTATCAGACATTTAAATTACAGGTATTCACAAAAATCCTTTAGGTTATTTGAAATCATCACCCAATTACATATCTTATCAAATGTATTTTTTTTTTGTTTGAATAAAAATTATAATAATAATAATAAAAATAATGTATGTTAAACAATGTTTTTTTACTTTACTTTTTACAAAGATACTGAAATGGAAAGTAACGTTTTCGTATTCACATTTATTTGACCAAAGTACTTGGAAGATTAACAGTTTCTCTCTTATTTTTGTATTAAATTAATATTATATACAATAAAGTTTTTCGTATTATCTGATGTAATAAAAAAAATGTACAGAGAAAAATAAAATGCACCTGTTTAAGAATACTACAAAATAAGCATGGATGATTGTTTTGTTGCCCAAAGGCGCATATTTCACGATCAACTGAACCAATCTCATTTTTTTTTTTTAACATTCCACTTCATTTAACATTGTTGCATGATCAGCGGTTTGTGCATACTTTGAACTGGAAAAAGATGAAAAAATATTCTTTACTCTAATAAAAATTGAATCATAATAAAAAAAAGGATAATTTTAATCTCAATATTTGACTGATCTGATACAAACCTATTGAATTACATTAAAAAAACGCCACTGTAAGCTAAAAATGAATCATTTTAACATTAATAAGTAAGGGCAAGAAAGGAACCCAGTAATTTCTAGGCGTTTTTAACTTGCAATGTATCATTTTGGTTATGAAACAAAGGAAAAAAAAACCTTCTCACATTTTATAAAACATATCACTTTTAAAAATAAGGTCAGGATGATGTCTCAGATTATTTTGCACGCAAAATTTAATTAGTTTGGATATTAAATTACAAATAAAATCAGACAGGTAGTTAGTTTTTGATTAGGTTTCTGTTTAGTTTAAGAGGAAGATTGTGGTCTTCAACATCCTGTCGCTTTCTTTTTCTGCTTACATTTTAACTTTAGTTTTATGATTATTAAGAAAATTAAAAAAAAAAATGTAAATAATAATTTATGATTAACTCGAGTGCTACTTCAATTCAAAACTGACCACATTTGATTATTACCATTATTTTATTATTCATTTTCTACTACAAACAAATTCAGGGAGGTCCACAGATTCCTTTAGTTTCACAATTAGTAAGATAAACATAAATATTTGGTGTTGATCTTTTCATCACATTTTAAAATTCTTCTTTTATTTTGTGTATTCTACCTCTTTACATTTCATTGTTTCTTTTGTCTTCTGAAAAGAGGAATATTAGAATAAAACATACAATGGTATTAAAATCACGACCAGACCGTTTCCTCCTCACCTTTTTTTCTATCCTTCTGAAACCGTGAAATATATTTTTAAAAAATATTTTAATCTATTCTCATGCATTTCAATATGAAATTTTTGAAAAGGGACATCCAACTGACTCGTATCAGATTCTGATTTAAATACTTTACTTATAATGAAACAAAAAAAAAACTTGTATCTCCATACAAAGATTGTTATAATTTTAAATATGTTCTAACACCAAATAATTTCGTGTTTTTTTTTCGCTTAATCACTCATTTCATGTCTCAAAGAAACACACAAAGAAATTTTTTTATGTTCCAGTATTTTTTCATTTAAATTAAAAATGTTGAACGTAATCGTGAACAATTTACACGAGCGCATTTTTATGTAATTCCATCTATTTAATTACATAAAATGATTTTTAATCTTAATTGATTTATGAATGTGTTTTTGAGCACATGATGTCCAGGTTACTGCACATACCATTGAATAACTCATTGCAACTTATGATGATGCTGTTTTTGAGCACATGATGTCCAGGTTACTGCACATACCATTGAATAACTCATTGCAACTTATGATGATGCTGTTGGGAGAGTATATCGATGAAGAGCAAGTCTATCTGAAAACTCGTTTCATTCGAAGGTCATGATGATGATCCATTTTTTCGAATTTCAATTTTTTTAAAATTCGGAGTTGATGTTCTTATATGAGATGTCATGCAACAAGCGATTTCTTGACAATCTCATAAAGTCAGTATGTTGATCATGTTGAGTCGATGCCCATAAGTAAATGGAACCTCTCCTTCCAGCCAAGGTTTCTAAGGTAAAACAATAGAAATTGAATTTGAATTGACTCAATTCGATCAATGTCAATTTTGAAGGTAAGCATCCAGACTAGGTTCCGATATTCAAGAATGAATCTGAAAAGAGATGTGTATAGGCTCTTGATTAAAAAATTGCATGGCTGGATAGTATCTCCATTTCACTGTTATGGCTTGGCCTGATTTGGTATGAGTTATCTTTGAATGGTAGGATCTGAATTGAACGAGAAGGTTTCTCCATTTCTGCTGAAGATCTTCGACGGTGTACCTTTTTGTACAACACTTCTGGCAATATCGTTCCGTTTGAAGCTTTTTGGGTTCTGTTTTTGTACTCGGTGTTCGTAAGGCCCTATAATAATGGTGATGTTTCTACAGCGCATATCAATAACATGATATTAACTTCCTGGAAATGTTTGGATAATTGGAACATTTTAGATATATTTAATTAATTTCATTTTTTTTTGTCTCACGAACATGAAAAATAATATTTGTATTTTTAACAAATGTTTGCCATGTATGAAGAAAGTGTAATGGCACCTTAATCAATTTTTTTCTTGGTATTGGCGATTTTTTTCGTCATTCTAAATTGTTTTTCATGATAAGCGATTATTTTCATAATTGACTAAATTTTTCATAATTAACCACTTTAACACAACCGGACTAACGGCAGCACCCCACACAATAATCGCATTTTTTTCAAAATCGTAAGAAATACGCTAATAAGACAAGACATGAAGAAAATATAATAATGTAGAACGAATTAGAAGTTGATTAAAATAAAATTTGAAATAAATCATCACACAGAAACGGCAGCTCACGGTATACTTATAACACCTACGCAGTGCTTGTATCTGTCTTTTGCATTAGTTTTGTCTGATGATAATCATTTTAATATAGTGTGATAAGTTCTTGTTTTCAATTTAAAAAAATCATTAAATTAAATAGGAAAATTTTTCACCATAATTAGTAGCATTTTGCACCCGCAACATACATGACAAAGATTTTACCTCAATGTGAAGATTATAATTTTTTTGTTTCTTATCGTAACACATCAAACACCTCATAAATCTGTCAAAATGAAGCTAACGAAAGATTCACATTAAAAGACAACGAACCTCATTTAAAGGAAAAAAACGTAACATCTTAATATCAAACATATCTGTTTCCATTCATAGAATTCAGACATAATCTCTTTCAATTTTAACTAAAAACCACTTCATCACAATTTTAATGTGTATATTAAAATTTCAACGAAATGAATAAATAAAAAATGAAAAATAAACCGAAGACACACATTATCTAGACAAAATGTTGTCGCAATAAATCATTTCCCTTATCTTCTAAAGAGAAAAAAAAAACATATATATTTTAATATTAAACATACATTTAATAGTACTTTTCCATATAAAATTGTTGTGTTTGACTGAAACAGTTATATAAATTTCAACTTCATCTTCTCAATGTTAGTTTAGTTCACATTTAATAATTCATTCATCAAATAGCTCAAGTTGTCTTTGTATCGTCTGATTGTATTATGATTATTTTTATTTCTTATTTACAAAATACTGTGAAATTTAAAAAAATACAAAATAAAATACTTAAGTGACAGTTATTAAATTATCATTATTTTGCTTCATTTTTTCTTATTACAAAGTTTCAAGACAGACCATGAAATGTTCTAGGAAAAGGCAAATCAACATGTAATTTTAATTTAATTTAATTTTTTTATTTAATATTTTCTTCAAAAAAAATCGAATAAAAATGTCATGAGATGTCATGTTAAATGCCGACATATTTAGCTTCTGTTTTTTGTCTTTTTTAACATCTTACTGATTGTATTGTGAGAGTAACAAAATTGATGTAAATTGTATGATTTTATGACATGACTTTTTTTATATGAATTTTGTGTAAAGTTTTTTTTTCATAAAAAAATACGCTTTTGAGATTGAAATGAAAAAATGGGTCACTTTATAATAATTTACCAACTTAGGCTTGTGGAACCGTCTACTGTACGTAAACCCTATCGTGTATTTTAAGTAATTTCAAAAAAAATTTTTCAAAAAAGCAGAATTGCGCTTTATTTGAAATGTCCAGAATTTTAATTTCTTAAGGTAACGTTAGCCAGTAACTCGACCCTATATTACGAACCTATATGCAGTTAAAGCATTTTTTTGGTGATTACCTTTCATGTTTTTTTTTTCATTCACATTAAACGTTGGATTATATTGAGCGACTTAAATGTATAGAATGATAAATTTGATAATTTTATTATAATAATAATAAAAGTTAAAGACTCTGTGTATTGTTGTTACTTTTAGATTTTTTTTTTTATTTTCATTTCAACAAATAACGATTTCTGTAGTAAATAAATGAGATAATAATAAAATTTCCATATTTATAGTTGAATTAATCGTTTTTAATGGCTTAATTTTTAACCTTTATAAATTTCATTTTAATTTTTTCTCATTCCTTCTTCCAAAAACTGAATGAATTTTTTTTTTTTTGAAAGAGATAATTTAATTTAATTTAACTTTTTTTTTATTATTATTTTTATCTTTTCATGATCATAATGAAATATTTCATCTTGACGATGCTTCGTGTTGGTCCAATTAAAAATGCAGTTAATGTTGTGGAAGCACTTCAAGAGTTTTGGCAAATGAAACAAGAACGAGGTGCAGATCTAAAGAACGGTGCATTAGTAATTTATGAGTCAGTACCATCAACGAGTCAACCATATGTTTGTTATGTGACATTACCAGGTGGGAGCTGTTTTGGTAGTTTTCAGGTAAAATTTATATGAAAAAAATAACGCATTGAATTTAAATTGAAATTTTTTTCCTTAGAATTGTCCTACAAAAGCTGAAGCTAGACGAAGTGCCGCCAAAATAGCGTTAATGAATTCTGTATTCAATGAACATCCATCGCGGCGAATAAGTGACGATTTCATTGAAAAAGCTGTTGGCGAGGCAAGGTCATCATTTAAAGGTGATACAAACATTCAACAACAGGATGATGAAGATAATGGACCTGATACTGGAATCGGAGCTTTTAGGTATGGTTTCTTGTGCATTTCGAATGTGAAATTTAAATTAAAATAAATTTACTTTTCAGATTTATGTTAGAATCAAATAAGGGTCGTACAATGTTAGAATTCCAAGAATTGATGACAGTCTTTCAACTTCTGCACTGGAATGGTTCACTCAAAGCTATGCGCGAACGTCAATGTTCGAGACAAGAAGTTGTTGCTCACTATTCAAATAGATCGTTAGACGACGATATGCGTACCCAAATGGCGCTCGATTGGATTGCACGAGATCATGAACAACCTGGCTGTGTTGGCCGAGAATTAGCTGTAGCTGAACGAGAACTTGAGACTGCAAGATTAGCGGGACGTGAATTGAGATTTCCCAAAGAGAAAAAAGATATTTTAGTACTGGCTCATATGCAAATTACAAAAGGGGGGTCAACGAATCCTTAGCATACATACAAATAGGAGCAGTGATGAGTGATTTAAATTATTTTTTGACTTTTAAAATATGATTCAATGAAAAAAAATTCAACAAAAATAAGTAATATTTGTTTTAAAAGCTCAAACGATTGTGATTTTTTTGTTATTAAAATTAACCTTATTGATTTCTTATAAAATAATATTAAAATATAAATGAAACTCTTTGTATATAAACTTTCAACGACTAAACGTCTTATACATTAAAATATTATAAAAATTGATAGATGTTGTTGCCTTTTTATTATATTTATTAATTACAATAATGATGATAATATACTGGTTTTAATGTGAAAATAATAATTAGCAACTTTATACATTGAATACAACAAGAAAAAAAAAGATAACAAAAAAAAATACATGTAGATAAAAAAGACGGTAATAAAATTGATTAAAAAGTTTTTTCTTCTCATTCTCTCACTCCACTTTATTATAAATTAATAATAATAATAGTTAAAAGAATAAATTATGATAAAATAATATAAAAACTATGCAACTCTCTTTTATTATTTATTATGATAAAGTAACATTTTCTTGTATCTTCGCATCATTCATAAAATTTTGCTTTAACAGTTCAAACACTGCTATGATGCATTGAAGAGAGATAAAAAAAAAAGATTATCTTAAATGTTATTGGTTGCTCATAAATGATGAAGAATTTTATCCTCTGATACTGGACACCATTACTCTCAATTGGGCTTCAATACAACCTTGAAATATTTTATTTACATCATCATCCTCTTCTTCATCACCTTCCAAGTGAAAAAATTTCACTCTCCAAATCCATCGAAATCCTTCCAAAGGCAACCCAATGACAGCATTCAATGGTACCGATACCTTCCTAACATCATAAACCCCTTGACTTATGGGACATTCAAATTTGGGAACAAACTTATCAATGAATTGCGTGCCGAAAATTTCCGGGTCATGCATTATCGTGCAAAAATCGAGCACAGTAAAGTTATTAAAGTGTTCACATCGACCTGCAATTGCCTGATTACATCGTGTCATAAACATTTCCGTTTGAATTGAAGGTACAATGTCTTCTTTTATGTTTATTGTTCCAGAAAAATACGCAATTTGTCCATGAATTTTCGCAGAAGTATTTGAAAAATCAATGACACATTCATTTGTAACGGATTTACATTGATTGACGCGTTCCAGCTTAAAGTATTTACTTTTCTTGAATAAAGAAAAACTTTCATTGATCAATTCAATAAATGAAAATTCAATTTTCAGTGACTTACTTGAATTTTTCCTGCCAATATTGAATTGTACCATAAAAATATTGAAAAAACGAATAAACTAAGTAATTTTTCCATGATTTAACAGATGAATTCAGAAAACATCTAGCTATAAACTGGCAAAAACTGTGTCGTGAAATTATAATATTTGGATTTAAATTAAACGATTTTTAATAGCTTTATCATCATTATTATTGTGATGTAAAAATAGAACACTAAGTTGAGAATGAACTAGTTTACTTCTAACAGTAATTTAGATTTAAAAAAAATCTCATCAAATTTTATTATTAATTCAATCTTTTTTTTTTGTACTATCAATTTTTCTTGTAAATCATCTATTTTACCTGAGGCTGATGTAAGTTTAATAAACATAATTATTACATTAACTATTTTCACATGAATTATAGATTGAAACGATTTTACATTATTTTGTATAAAAATACAAACTATTATAATAATTACATTGAAGTAAATTAGAAATTAAACGGAAAATGTCTGGTAAATTTAGTTATTGATTTTTCCTGTCATACGTATAAAAAAATGTTGATCGTGATTGTGAATTGTATACACGAGCGCATTTTAATTGATAAAATTCATTTTTTTTTGGAAAAGGTGGCCATTTTTTAAAATTTCCTCCATTTTAAAAAACTAGACCATCATGTCATTGGTGACTTTCGTAAACGAACGGACGGACGACTTGACCTTGTACAATCCTCGCTTTTTTCCAAATCGACAGAAATGCGCTAAAATTTGTATTTGTAGTTTTATCGCATTAAACTAACTTTGATATTCATGAAAGATTAAAATTAAATTTGAAGAAAAACAAACTTTAATCAAAATGATAAGCGTAATTCCATTCAATATATCAAACTTTGACGGATTCTCTCCAATCAACTTCCAAGCTAATTTTTTTAAATAAAATTTGTTTATGCACAAAGAATCGCGACGATTAAACCACATTCCTTCATTTAATTAGTTTTTGTATTCATCAATGCATTCAATGCAAAAACCACTCATAAATACAACAAGACCTTTCATATGCGTATGATGTTATTATTATAACACATAGACAAGACATCGATTTTATGATGATGATAGATTACCCGAGAGGCAATTTATTACTCATTAATAAAACCACCAGAATAAAACAGCAAAAAAAATTCATTGAATTACCTGTAATAACAAAAAATTGGTCTTCATGACTGTTAGGAAGTCAATCTCGTTACAAATAAAAATCAAAATGCATTCACACTTATGATTGACAGTTACGTTTATTCATATTTAACATTGATCAGTGAATGTAAACCATTTCTGATATCATGAAATTTATATTATAAGATAAAGGAAGTTTTTTTTTAATTCAATGTTCATTTAAAACGGGAACTGATATGATTGTGTTCCTCCATACGACAAATACGAATAAGGAAATCCATAAAATGGCTGATATAACATTGCAGCTGTAGCTGGATCCAAAAGTCCTGGAACTAAGCCATTTCCGGGAGTCATTGGACTAACCACATTTGACGTTTTAAATTGACCTTGAACAGTCGGATGTGTTGCTCCAATCATCGGAGTTGGAGTCACAGTATTATTTGCTTGCATGACACTTGCAACAGCATTAGCTACATTTGTTGTACTACCATTGCGTTTAATCGCTGGTCCAATATTCAATTTGCGATTATGTAAGATGGCAATACCAGCGAACTTTTGCAAACGCAAGGCCTCGTCTTCAGATGCAAATGTGACAAAGCCATAACCTTTTGAAACGCCAGTATTGATATCCGTAATAATTTTAGCTGATTTAACGTTTCCATATCCAGCAAAATAACGAAGTAAATCCTCTTCAGTGGTTTCACGACTCATTCCACCGACAAAAATCCGATTTGCAATTAATTTAAAACCATTTGGATCGAGAGTTTTATCATTTTCATTTTGGCTGGAACTAGTCGATGGATTTTGTGGTAGTAAATCTTTTGAAGGTAAGTCCAAATATGACATTTTCTTCGTTTTCCAGGAAATTTATATCAATTATTTCACAAATTTCAAGAATTGTTAATGAAATGAATCACTTTGGTATTTTAATCAGCTCAAATATAAATTCAATAAAATTGAGAAGATTGAGAAACAATTAAAGATTAATTATCAAGAAACGAACTGAATAGAAAGCAAGAACTTGATCAAATGATTTTTTTCTTCGTTAGCTTTAACGTTTTTGACTTGAAACATATGTCAAAGGTAACTTCGATGGACTAAATTCATATTTATTTTTCATTTTCATTAAGGTGTTGAATGAATGCAACACGAATTCAATATAATTTTAATATTTATTTTTTATTTATCGTTTAATTTCTTATTCCATCAAAGTATTTACATTTTTTTTAACAAATTTAGTTTTTATTTAATTTTTTACATCAATTTCCCATATTTTTATAATAATTTTATTACATTTATTCTTGTCACACCTATTTTTTTTAATATTTAGGTTATAGCCATTTATTCAAATTAATGGAATGTTTAAAATAATTTTATTTTAATTTAATTTCCAATTTAGCAAGAGAGACTTCTAGTGTTAAGACAATTAATCTGAGTAGCTATCATTTTATTTGTTTTTAAATTAATCTTCTTTAATTTTATAAATAATTTTCCATGCAAGGGAATTTTGTAAGTTAAATTACAAATATTTTCTTTTGTCAGTATTTTATGTGATGTATCAGTTTTATCATGAAAAGGACATTTAAAGTTGTGCTTGAATCATTTGTGCAATTTGTTCGACAGTTGTTCCAGTTAAAATAGATCTGTGATCTCCTTTGACCGTTTGAATCTCAACCTTTTTGTTGCATACCTTGAATGGAAATTAATTATTAAGATTTTCATTGATAAAATTGAAATTTCAAATCTTACCGTTGACAGTCCATAATCTTCACTTAATTTTGCATAATTTTCTGTTGGTTTGAATAGAAGAGTTTGGGCATTGATTTTGTTTTCCGGTTTGTAATTGTGTGCTGCGATTAATTTCTTATAGAAACTTGTGGCTGTTTGCATTATCTGAAAGTGATATCAAAAAAAAATCAATATTTGCAAATATTTTTCAATTACAAACATTCTACTTACGAGTTCTATTGAGTATTTATGTTGAAGAGCTGTTTGAACGAGTTCAGCAACACGTTTCAATCGACTTTCAAAGTTCGGTAATGCGACGAGTTCTTGTGCTATCTGTAAAATAAATTGAATTTGTTTACCGAATTGTGTTAAATATTTTTTTTAAGATTAAATTACCTTAGTATAGTTTAATTTTCCACACACAAGTCCAAAATAAGCCAGGGCATATGATTCTTCTTCGACTTTTGTTGATTTCTTTTGCTTATGTACTTCGGTATACCAACTGACATATCTTGGTGCACCATCTAACATAACTAATTTACATGTTTCACCAGACTTTTCTAATTGTGAGACCATTTCAAATGCAATTGAACCACCAAATGAGTATCCGGCGATGGTGTAAGGGCCTTTGGTTTGTATTTTCTTGATTTGCTTGATATAATGTGCGGCTAGGACGGTAATTGTATCAGTTGGAACATCGTTAGTGCATTGTAATCCATAAACGGGCACAGATAATTGGGCAGCAAGAGGTAAAAGTGCTGTTGTAACACCTTCAATAGCATGAACCTGTTGGAAAATTTGATTTAATTTAATTAAATTAAAATTGATATTGAGAAAAAAAAGGTTACTTACAACAAAGAGTGCATTTTTGGTTTCAGATTCTGGTGCTTTGGAAGGTAATCGGACGAGCGTTTGACTAGGCATTAGTTCAGCATTGAACTGAACTTGTGTTCCATCTCCAATTGGGCTTGAATCAGGACTTGATCGACCGTTAGTTGATGGTCCATTTGAATCCTCACCATTTGCAGCAGCACCACCAGACTCGAGTGTTCTCAATTTTCCAAAAGTTAGCTGTCTTATTTCTTGTGCACTCATAACTAAGTCATAACTTCTTTCCAGTGTTTGCTTAATTTCTGCTCCCATCAATGAATCCATGCCCAAATCAGCTAATGATGAATTATCGCCAATGTTCTTCGTATCTTTAAGTCCAAGAATATTTGCAATACAACTAACTAAAGACACACTTGATCCAGCATCTGCTTTGCGTTTCTCTGCAACTACCATTGAGGCAAGAACAGCATGAGGTTGTTGCATAAACATATCAATTGTTTCTAGACAACTGAACATTCTTTGAGGCAAAGTACCTCCAACAACTGTATCATTTCCTCCCAAATTCTCCAAAACTAAACCAACATCACCAATCGCACCCCATTGAATTGCAGTTGCTGGCAATCCAGATGCCTGTCGATGTTCACAGATTCGTTCCATTGCAGAATTGGCAAGACCATAATTCGTTTGTCCAATGTTACCTCGTCCACAAGATACGGATGAGAAACAAATGAAATAATCTAGATCAGGACAAAATTCACGAGAAGCTTGATCAAGATTTTTCGTGCCATCAACTTTTGGACGACATACTGTTTTAAAATCAGCTTCCGATTGGTCATCTAACAGACCATCTCGAAGTACAGCAGCTAAATTGATAATTCCACCAACTGTGGCAAGTTTATTTGCTGCCTTAAGCAAATTCTTTGCACCTTCAAGACTTGTAACGTCATTTGTATCAATTTGAACTGTAACTCCTCTATCTCTCCATCTGCGAATCATCAACGATTGATATCCAGTTTTGACACCACTTCGTGAAGTAAGAACTAAATTACGAGCTCCTCTAACAACCATCCAATTTGCAAGTTCAAGCCCAAATCCTCCTAATCCACCAACTAAGATATATGATTTATCACTGTGCAAATACGTTCTCGGAATTGAAGTCACGAATTTTGTAGTAGGTTTTGTTGGTGTTTTAACAGCTTCCTCATCACGAACTTTAATAACAACTTTACCAATGTGTTTTCCAGATGCCATAAATCTAAATGCTTGTTCAATTTGTTGATCATTGAAGACAGTTGTTGGTAATGGACGCACAGCACCTGTCTTAATACCATCACGAACTAATCCAACAACTTGTTGAATTGTTTCTTCATCACCTTCCATAACACTGTCCAATAAAATTCCATGGAATGATGTGTTCTTCAAGAAAACAGACATTCCCAAAGGTGAATCATTGTTCAAATCAAGTTTACCAATTTCCAAGAACCGTCCATTCAATCCCAAACAACGCACAGAAGCTTGTAACTTTTCTTCAGCAAGTGAATTCAACACTAAATCAACTCCACGTCCTCGTGTCTCACGCATAATCATTTGCTCAAAACTACAATCTCTGGAATTTCCAATATTTTTATCTTGAAGTTGTGGGAATGTGCGTTTTAAGAATTCGCGTTTCTCCTTGCTTCCAACTGTTGTGAAAACAGTAAGACCATGACTTAGTGCAACAGAAATAGCTGCTTGACCAACACCACCACTACCAGCATGGATGAGAATTGATTCACCTTTACGCATCTTGCCACGTACAACTAATGCATAATAAACTGTAGAGTAGACACAGGGCACTGTTGAAGCTTGTTCCATGGTCCATGTATCTGGAATCTCCCAGATCATGTTACGTGGAGCAACACAAGTTGTTGCCAAGGATTTTGCTTGTACCATTGCCATGACACGACGACCTTTGGAATCTCGACCAGAAAACTGATGGGAAAAGAAATTTATTAATTTGACTTTAACTTGTTACATTTAATTTTTTTTTACCTCTAATCCGAGGACACAATCTTGATAAGGTAAATCTCCAGGTAGGGCATCAACAGATAATTTGCCTGAACTTAACATAACATCACGGAAATTGATTGGAGCATAATAGACAGTGCATAAATCTTCTTTGTCGGTGTCAATGGATCTATAATTAGAAATTTCAATGATGAAAAATAAATTTTAAGATATGATTTAAATTTAACTTACGAATCCATTGACAATGGTCCTTCGATCCATCTCAAACTAGCAAGATCACCTTTGGTTAATGCATTAACATAAGCGTGCTCAACTGGGAGTGTTGGAATTGCTTTCTGATTTTTCAATCTCAAATGTCGGAATGTGCCCCAAACCCCATTTTTATAAACGTTTACAATCAAATCCTTTTCAATTTGATTCTTGTATAATTTTCCATTGAAATCGAATTTCTCTGTGATTTTATCTTGAACAAAATAAAGTCTTGCATATTTTCCTCCTGCTTCATTTTTGATACAATTCATTAAGCCAACAGCGCCAAATAATTCTTCACCTTGAACAACCAAGTACGTGTATGTTTGTGTTTCTTCGGCATTTGCAAATGATTTTTTCAAATCATCCACCCAGTTAAAGTTCCTTTCTGTAAGCAGAAGAACTTGAGTCTTGCGTTGTGTCAAATCAAGTTTTTGTCTCAAAAGGACGTAAACTTTTTGGTCACATGTTTGGCTCATGATAACTTGTAAATTGCATTCATTCAACATTGAATCAAGTTGTGACTTATTACGATACGATGTCACGGTTTCTTCTAATAAGACAAAACAATTTTCTTTGATTGAGTTGACCAATGATTTGAGTATTTGTTTTCCATTTTTATTTGAAAGAATATCGTGTCCAATTGCAAGATGACATCCCGATTCATATTGATCTGCTGTTTCATCCTTAATTGTCAATTTAATTCCACTTTCAGCAAACACACTTGAAAAGGTTTCATTTTCTTGTCTTTGTACAACAATGACTTCACTTGACAGAGTCGGTTCACTCTCAATCAAGTCTTGGACTTGAAGTGCCAATGTATTTTCAGCTGATTTTTCGTAAGCAGTTTCAACAACTTTGAATTTCAATGCACCTGAGCTGTTTTCCAAGGCAAGATGAACTGCAACTGAAACAGCATGTTGCTTGGCACGATCATTATTTTCACACAATTCTTTTTGATTTTCATTTGGAACAAATAAATATCGTTCTAATTTGGGTCCTGTTTGAGTTCCAGCTCGTCGAGGTGCAAGAGCACATTTCATATGACGCATTTCAACACCACCACATTTAATCACATTAATATCTTTGTACATGTAAACTGGAATGGTACAAGTTTCAGATTTAGATTCATTGATATAGTTCATATGTTTCATTGGATTAATGACCAAACGACCGATTCGTGTTGGAAGATACAATTCACGAAGATCTTTGCCTAAAATCGAAAATTGAAGCATTGTATCCATGAAACTTATCCAGTTGCCTTCCCATTTGAGTTCTCCAATATTTCCACAAGAATCTGCTTTGACACATCCCCGGAAAAGACCTTGATAGTCATATCCTCTCAATCGTAATTCCTTATAAATGTCAGATGAATCAAGTTCAATGTTAACTTTATCTTCCAATTGAAGTGGTTCCAAGGGTAATTCTTCTCGTTCAATATCTTCTGGAACGTAAATTTTACCAGAAACTGCTAAAGTACCACTTTCGCAAATTTCAAATTGACCAGTTCCATTAAAGAAAGTAATTCCGAATTTGACTGAACCTTCTTTTGGCATAATCGTAGCTCGATGGAAAACGACATTTTCCATAACGACAGCAGCTTTTTCCAAATTCTCATTACGCATCTTTGCAAACATACGCCATACAAGGGTCATATATCCTGTTGCAGGGAAAAGTACACGTCCATCGATTGTGTGACCAGCAATAAATGCATCTTCATCTTTTGATAAATTAACGTCTACAACTGCTTCTCCAGATTGTGAATCAGATCCGAATTTGGCTAAGAACCACTTTTGTGAATGATCCCATTTAACTAAAGAATTTAACATGGGTGTTCCATTGCCAACAGGATACGAGATTTGTCTATATAATTTATTGACAAGTGGTTGGCTACCAGCAGCAAACAATTTACCGAGATTTGATAGTAAGAAGGATACATTATCATCACTTCCACGTTTCATCAAACTCAAATTTGTTGCTTCTTTGCCAAGAGATCGTTTCAAAATAGCTTGAAGCAAACCATGTGGGGCAATTTCAATACAAATTGCATTCTTAGGAACGTGTTGAAGTCCTGAGTGGAATAACACTGGTGAAAGCAAATTATTTACATGATATGCCGCTGAACTCTGTGTAGCCAGAGGTGTGTTCCATTGAGACTCGGGAATGCTTGAACTTATCCAACGTGGTGTACGATTCTTTGGATTTGGAATGATGCGGTCAAGAGATTTACGGAGACGTGGAGCTGCATCGGCAATGTATTTACTGTGGAAAGCCATTCCGGAAGATTTTACACCTTTAGCAAAGATTCCTTCGGCTGTGAATTCTTCTACAACTTTTTGAACTGATTTTGGAGGACCAGAAATCTATAAATATGAGAAATATGAATATTTTATTCAGGTTTTTGATAAAAATTTATTTTACTTACAGTTACACTATCTTCACTATTATGACAAGCTGGAATAACATCCTTTGGCAAGCGTTTTTCACATTCTTCCCATGATAAGCCAACAGCTGCCATAGCGCCTTCTGACAAATTTGTGTCCAAAATACTTCTTCCTCTCCAATAAGCTGCTAATACAGTTTGTTCTGGTGTGAAACATCCATCTGCATAGGCACAACCAAGTTCACCAACACTGTGGCCAACCATTCCATCAGGAACTAAGCCAACGTGAGTTAAAACATCAGTTAAAGCAACTTGAACTGCTGCAATTGAAACAAACGAATAGAGTATGTTGTCAAATCGAGCTTCGTCACTCTTCGTTAAAATATCAACTAAATCAAGTCCTTCTGGTTTTAAGGCTTCAGCACAACGATGTATACTATTACGGAAAACATCAATTTGCATCAAATCTTTTGCCATACTAGCCCATTGACTGCCCATTCCAGAATAGATATACCAAAGTGGTCGACGTTCATCCTTGCAATCAAGAACTTCTTTTGTAACATTATCATCACCTCTCAATAGAGCATAACCACGATAGAAGTGATTTGTAATTGGTTTACTGTGAACTTCATTGATAAGTCCTAAATATTCTTCATCGTCTTGATGTTTTGCAGCATCATCGAGAATTGCTTCGACAGCCTCTTCAGTACGACCAGAACAAACAACAATTTTGGGGAAATTGTCCTTTGGAGTAACAGTTTTTGGTTTTCGATGTGATTTAAGAATAACATGAGCATTGGCACCTCCAAATCCAAATGAATTGACACCAACAATTCCACCTTCCCATTTTAAATTTTTATCGACTACCTTCATACGTCCATCTAGCAAACCATGAAGATCAGGATTGGGTTTTTTGAAATGTAAATTTGCTGGTAGCATGCCTTCATTCATGGCAATTAAAATTTTTGCAAGTGAACATACACCTGATGCTGGTTCTGAATGGCCCATATTTGATTTGACCGAACCAATCAAAAGTGGTGCTTTTCGATCTTTACAGAAGAAATCACAAATTGAATTGACTTCTTGTGGATCACCAACTTTTGTACCAGTACCATGTGCTTCGACGTATGTAACTTCAGCTGGATTTACTCCAATTTCTTCATAGGTCTCTCTTATCAGTCGATTTTGCATATTTCCACTTGGATAGGTGATGCCTTGTTCTTTGGATCCATCGGTATTTGTTCTTACATTGAGTACACTTGAATATATTCTACGAGCATTGCAAGCACGTTGCATGAAAATTACAACACATCCTTCAGATCGTACATATCCATTTCCACTTTCGTCAAATGCTTTACATGCACCATCGGGACTTAACATACCCAATCTCTTGAATTGTAAGGACATTGTTGGTTTCAAAATCAAACCAGCACCAGCAACAATTGCGGCATCACATCGACCCAATCTCATATCTTCAAATGCTTGTGCCATGGCAAACAATGAACTAGAACAAGCAGTATCAACAGCATAACTGGGACCTTTTAAGTCAAATGTAAAAGATAAACGATTGGCAAACATGGCACGAGCACATCCAGTCAAACCATAACCATTAACGAGATCTGGATCTCCACACCAATATTGTTCGGTTTCCGAGTTAGATACACCAATATAAACACCAGTTCGGGATCCACGAATTTCTTGAGGATTGATGCCAGCATCGATAATTGCCTCATGAGTACATTCTAATAACATGCGAAGTTGTGGATCCATACATTCAGCTTGTTTTTGATGAATACCAAAAAATTGAGCATCCAAATTTTCCAAATCTTCGTCTTTTATCTTTCCAATACGAGTTGGTAGGTCATGCAAACCAGCTGGCCAACGACGCGGCTCATCATTCACCATATCAACACCATCGAACAAATTCCGTTTGAATTCTTCAATGTTAGAGCTCTCTGGAAGTCTAAATTAAATTTAAAAAAAATTAAAACTAAAATAAATACAATTAAATTTAAGACAATTCAAACTCACCTTCCAGAGAAACCCGTGATACAAATATCATCATATGGCGATTTTGGTAAAAATCGACCATTGACTTCTGCATTTAAGCCGGACCTTGGTCTGTTGTCAGATGTAACATCTTCGAAGCGAGCTGGCATATTGTTGTCTCTTTGATTGCGTCGTCTTGTACGGTGATTATTATGTCTTCGTTTACGTGAAGGAATGATTAGAGCCTTATTCACTGAATAAGGTCACTTGAAAGACTTCGATTCGAGCGATGTAATTCAAAGATTAGATCTAAAAAAATTAAAAAAAATATATATTAATAACAACTTACAACTGTAAAACATGCATATTTATGATAATGATTTACGTAAAATTTGTTATCAATCAATCAATAGTGCATTAATTTTACGTCACATCATGCATTGCAATAGGAAACAAAAAAAATTGAGTTCTTATCATAACAATATCAAATAACTATTATAAAATAGTTAAATC
Source organism: Culicoides sonorensis (assembly GCA_900002565.1). Classification (NCBI taxonomy): domain Eukaryota; kingdom Metazoa; phylum Arthropoda; class Insecta; order Diptera; family Ceratopogonidae; genus Culicoides; species Culicoides sonorensis. Next base: position 495,986 of record LN483482.1, on the reverse strand, counting down.
ATATTAAAAAAAATCTTCTTATCAGGTAATCACGGGCTATGATTAACATTCAAATTAAAGGGCAAAAATTCGTGATAAATGTAATTGAGAATACCACTTTTTGTTATTAATAATAATTCATATTCATACTTAAAATGCGTAGTAACTTATTTTTTTCTTCTCAGTTTATTAAAAATACTACTTTAAAAGTGATTACCGTCCGAAACTTTTTTGCTTCTCAACTTTAAATACAAATGAAGAATTGACGTCAATTGATGTTAAAAAATTCTGTTTTTACATCGATTGCCATTTAACATGACTTGATGTTCTCTTATCCAAAAAGTTATCCTGTTAACCTACCAAAATATTAATTGTGAATGATTGTTAATTATTACAATTTATTATTAATGCTCATTTAATTTAAACGATTTTCATTAATTATAATTAGAAATACAATTAATTATGAGGTGAGAATTCTGAGTTGTTCTAACTAAAATGATAGACGTAATCAATATTATGAGTTATTTGTCTTTTTTTTGCTCATCTGTTTTAAGAATAATAATTACATGTTAAAATTAGTGTGAAATCATTGAACTTGATCAAATATTTGGTTTAATAATATATCATTTAATCATCTAGACATGGAATGACCTTGAATGGACATTTTCCTTACATGAACTTTATTTTTAACTTAAAATACCAGGCGTTTCCATTATTATATTGTTTTACATGGTAACTTCATGTTAAAATGTCGGGTCATATCATCATGTTTCATTCTAAATAACTGAATTTGTGGTTAAATGTAACCAATGAAGGTAAATGACAAATATTATTAGATTAGATATAAAAAAGCGTCCACTTCGTATTGAAGTCTCATTATGTTCATGACACACATTCAATTTCTTTCTATTTTGATCTGCAATTATCAGAAAAGTAATCAAGTAAAACACTGAATAATTACAAAGTGAAAGCTTTTTATTTGTGCATGAACATCACACAACTCAAAAAAATTAATAACATAGCGCTAAATTACTTGAGCTGACATACTTTTAATTTTAACAACAAGCCTAGCTAGGTATTGACCAACTATGCTAACGTAACACATAATAAAAAAACAAACAAGATATTTAATAATAATAAAAATAATAATAATAATCTTTAAGGTAAGTTAAAAAGAAAATCAAAACAAAAAAAAATCGCACGTCATTGAATTTAAGATATTTGCTCAAACATCATTAAGGGGTCTTGAATTGACCAAAACTTAACAAAAAACTACAATATCTGGTAGAATAAAAACCTGTTGGATAATAAAACAGTACTTCATATTCACATTCTTGGTGAGTCTCATTGAAATTTTTTTTTCTAGTTCAATAATAATAAAAAAAAACAAAATTACGTAGCTATTAATATAAACATTAATAAAAAATCTTACAACAAATGACGTAGATCATGATTTTTATTAAGTTCTAGACCCGGCATCATCAAATTTAAATTATTACAATGAAGTACGTATACACTCATCTTAATATATGTTTGTTTATATTGACTCATTATAATAACACAATGTATGGAAACATTCAGGTTCATGTTCACGGCTCTCGAGCATGACATACAATAAATTTTGCGCATCTTACTACATATTTATATGTGAATTTTATGTGTGTAATAATAATAACAAAGGAAACACCGGTTTTTTTCACATATCATTATATACACAGACATTCATTATTATAGAAACACGCATAGAAACACAAACTATTATTATGTACGAGAAAAGGTATCACCTGATCTTAATTTTATGTGTACATGCGTCTTTTTTCTCGCTAATGTACTTAAAATGTACAATGCATAGATGCATGTCTTATGTAATATGATGGTATATGCAATATTTTATTGTTTTGTTTGAGTATTGACATAATAGTAACAATATTTACTATTATTTTTTTTTTGTTATTATTGTTATTATTCGAGTAATATTTTAATGGAATAAAAGTAAAATTATAGAAGACGATGTACTTATATCCAATTTATTTGGAAATGCAACGACGTAGTTTGAGTTGAATCACTAATTTTGAATCATTTTAAGGCATATACTGATAAGAGATTTGACACGCGATGTAATTTAAAAAATAACTCTATTTGATTTGATTACATTCATTTTTTTTTTTTTTTAAATTTCAATTTATGTTGCTTTCTGAGCGTTAACCCGAAATGGACGAAATTCCAAAAATTAAGTTCCATAGTCGTAGAACAAAAATGGTTGCTGACCATGCCTACTATGAGAAAACCAATTTAATTTTCCGATTCTCAATTTTCGGCCAATTCGGGTTAAGATATGCCATTATCGAGCACTCTGAACCAATTTTTTTGACTTTTTAAGCTCACTTTAGTGAGTAGGAGTACAAAATACGTCTTAAATCAAAAATTAAAATCATATTTTTTGGGTCAGCATTCAAAAAATACATTTCATTATTTGTTACCGAGAGAGTTTCATATTAATTTAATTTGGCAATCATTCACATTTCATATTTAAACGCAATGAATACTTTTAAACAGATGCGAGATAATAATAAAATCTCTCAATGAAACTAAAAATTGAATAAGAGCAGATAATAAAAAATAACATAAAATAATAATAATAATAAAAAGAAGAAGGAAACACGTGAATAAAAGGTGAATATTTTGAATATCGCCTGATTTCATTCTCTCTTTCAGAGTCTTTCTTCAAAAAAAAGGCATGTCCATTTAACAAAATACATGTCATATCTCATTTTAAATTCATCATAATATTTTCAAAATTAATGAAGTGTATGCCAACAAGAACAGGTAAAATGCAAAATTCAATTTACTCATATATGAATTGTTACTATATTTTGTGGAATTTCTTATCAGTTTTCAATTTAAGGGTCAATAATGCATCAAAATATTATTGAATATTATTGCATAAGCTTGAAATTAATTTAATTTAAGTCTGTCAATTCAAGTTTTGCTGTTGAGCCGGTTAAATTTCAATTAATTCATCAAAAAATTTTCCTTTGGTTACTAAGCTTCTTGTAACGTCTAGTGATTCCATTTCCATTTGCATCGTATCTCAGAGGATGTTATCATTTTAAGTTCTACTTCAAATTCTCATATCACAGGATTAAGATAACATAAGATATTGCTTTAACTCAAGTTAAATGGATTAATGAAAATCGACAACAATACAATTGAATTGTGAGACTTCTTTTGTGTATCAATCACCAAGTCAATCACATTTTATTATGTATTTTTCAATGAAATTTAAATTTAAGAAAAGCATGCATTTAATTTTCTTTTGTATTTCAATTAAATTCAGAGAGTCAATCCTTCATTGTTATGTGAATTGTAAAATTTGAATTGCAATTTTTCTTACACACACGTAAATGACGACGTATCGTTAAGTAATTAATGGAAAATACGTAACAAGGTTGCATTGAAGATGAGTGTAGATAGAATTTTCTGATTTCATTGCATTGAAAATAAACAATTATCAAATTTAACACTCAATCAGGAATTCTGGGTCTCCATGACCCATCAACTTATTAAGAGAAATAGTGGAAAATACAAATTTTCTTCAAAAATATTACATTTTATGGAAAATAATGAAAAAAATTTTAATGAAATTGAAAAAATTCATTTCATCTGTCGAATTTTAGTCAAAAAATTTGGAGAATATTTCTTTTTTTTTAATTTTTTTCTGTATGGGTCTTAAAGATCCATAAACTCTTGGTTCAGTGTTAAATTTTTTTTGAACTCACCTTTTAATATCCTTTTTTTTTATTTTTTGTTTAAATTGACTGTAATTCAGTCAAAATCACACTTTTCTAATGGTATAATAAATATGTTCAATTAAAATTAAACTTTTATCACTTTTTTCCAGTTATATCAATTAACGTGTTCTAACAATAATTCTTTGTTTTATTTAATTTTAACGAGCTTCTTATTTTACTTCAGTTGCTTTAATTTTTTTAATCACTTTAATTTAATTTTATTCGTTGCAATTGATTATTTTTTTATTTTATATTTTTTTTTAAAGTAGTTCGTCCTACTTTTTATTAAAATTTATTGAATATTCCTTTGATTCCTTGTATAATAATTTATTTATTAACTTCAAAGTTAATTTTTTAGAGAGAGTTAATCCGAGCAGTTCAGCAACCAAATAGAAACTGAAATAAAATTGAAAATGTTTGATGAATATAATGAAATATATTTATTATTATTATTATTATAAAGACACATAGTTCAGTTATGCTTTTTTTCTGTTTTGGGTTCTAAATTGATGTAGTGTATACACAGACACATATTTGCACATACACACAACATACGAGATTCAAGTGAAATGATCGTATGATTTCGTATCGGCTGATTTTTTGTACGGTGTGTATGTGAAATTATACCGCTATTGTGTGTGTGTGTAGGTCTTTTTTTTCTTGCACTACTAATTTTTTTTGATAATTTGAGGTAATTGAAGTGAATCGTCTAAACAAATAATAATGAAAATGAATTAAATTGAATCCAACAAAACTTAATCAGGATGTTTTGCAAGAAAAACCAATAAAATGATAGTGTTACAATTCATATAAAAATACAAAACCATGATTCAATAATCGATTTATGTTGCGCCACACAATTATTTGTAAAATTGAAGACGACTCACCTACCTTTAATCAATTAATTTACTCAAATAGTATCCTGGTGTGATGTTTCAAGTAGTTGAATAATACAATATTATTGATTTACTTCGTTATTTTCATCGAATATTTCTTCTCGGAAAAAAATGGATTCTTTTGTATGTAATTTATGTCAAAACTTTTTATTATTTTTTTATCCTGGTTTATAATGCTTTGGATATTAATAGTTTTTAACTGTTTGGTTGTCAGTGAAAGACTATTTTTCTCTTTGCTTTGCTTTATAGTATGAACTGTGGTATATTTTCCTCACCACATTGTACGTATAAGCTATAGACACACATAAGCTACAGGGTACGGAAACTCATTCAAACGTTTATTTTGTGTAGTATCAATATTAAAAGCTATAGCGGAATATTCTGATTCAATGGAAAATTTGCCTTGACCTTGAGTGAAATTTTATGAATGAGCTTGTGCGGTTAATTTTGTAAGGTGATTCTTCGTTTTCTTTTTCATGATTGAGGACTTTTTCATGATTGACGACTTTTTCGTCATTGACGACTATTTTCATCATTGAGGACTTTTTTCATCATTGATGACTTTTTTCGTCGACGACTTTCAGGTCATTTTTCATTGATTCTCAAACTTCAATACAATTGAAATTAGATTTTCAACATTCAAATAAAAATGATGTTCTTTAACGGTTACTCAGTAGAATTTTTTAATCTCTCTCTTTATTTTTTTCATTGAAATGTACGACATACAATAAAACAATACGTTTCTCTCTCCTTTTAATTTACATATTCACACATGGCTCATATGTGTTTGGTAAATACACATAAAAGGATATTGCAATATCCTTTTAAGTTTGTACTGCATCGCAAAATTATGTCAGTATTTTTTTTTTAATTTATTTATGCAATTGACTACTTTATGAGGGAAATACTATTTTCATGCATTATTGATGGAATTTCCAATAAAACTCGTATTTAATACTAACAGGGAAAAATAATAATTAATCAATGATTTAAATGTTTCAATGACCTGTTAACATGTTGAAATTATTTAGTGGTATGATAAGAAAAATGATGAAATTTAAAATAGAATCATTCGATATTTATCATGTCGAGAATGCATGTTCATATTTCATCTGTATATTTTTTGAAAAAAAAACGAAAATGAAAATGTTTTGACTATCACTAAGCCGGCCGGTTCATCGTTATCAATTTTCACTACATTCACATGATCCAATTACTTACCTACCTCAAAAGTGATAAGGTACTTTTTTGAGGAGAAAAAAAAACAAATAAAATATTTTTGAATGTGATTAAATGTGAAATTCATATTCACATGGTCTTTGTGTGATTAGTCATGTTTGGAGGATGATACATAAAATGTCCAATTACAATTGTATTTGGCTTGGTTTCATGCGCCGTGATCAATGTTACTTCACTTTCTTTAACGTTGAGATTCAGTAACAGAATATTGTGAACCGGCAATCAATAGACACGACCTTAATCGTTATCATTTGTTACGTGTGTTCTGTGATCAGCTGTTAATGTTATGGCCATTTGAATGTTAAAACAAACAAAAATATTTAAATTTTATCATACATTTTTTTTTTATTTTATTTTCTGTTATATTTATTTATTTTTTTATTATTTATTATACTTATTATTATCATATATTTTTTAACAATAGGTCCAACATTACACAAAAGATGATGTTCAGTAGTATTTTATTTTTTTTTTTATATATATATTTTATATTTAAAGATATCTCTGTTTTATTACCTCTCTGATGATATATTTTAATTTTTTTTCTTTTTATTACAACTATACAACTATATATTTTTTTATTATCTTTCTTCTTTTTTTATTTTATTTTAAATATAATATTTATTTAGTTTTTTTTAACGACACAAATTATTTTTTTATGGTTTTTTTTTATTTTATTTTTTTCTCCAACACTTTTATGTATTCTTTTTTTTAGATTAATCGGTCTTTTTGTTACAATTTCATGTTATCCTTGATTAGTTTTACATAACATTGAAGGACAGGGACATGTCTTTCATTTAAATCCTTATTAATTAGTATTTTCCTTCCGTTTTTTCGTTCAACAGATATTATTTTCACAAAAATAGAATGTAGCTTCATTTTAAGAGTTCCCTGTTTTATTTTATTTTTATAATGTGTGTTATGATTAGTTAAAAGCCCTACCAAAGGTTTTCAGGTTCAATTTTGTAAGTGAATATCATAGAATCATTTTTCTTGTCAAAAAATTAAAATTGTTTTTTTTTTGTTTTTTTTTTAATTGCTTCGTCATAATTTTTGTGTGTGATTAACATTACATGGGAAAAAATCTTTGGTAGAAACTCAAGTAGATTTCATCTGAATATTTTTTTTTAAATTGCAGTTGAATATTATTTTATTTTTTTAGTTTGTACTCGGATTTGGATATTGAAACATTGTGCGATCTATGAATTTAAATGAAAATAATATTATTTTAAGGAAATCATTTTTATATTTTTAAATTAACTCACCTGACTGAATACTCGTTTTTGGTTTTGGTGGCAATTTAGGAGTGGATGATTGAATATCTCCACTAGGTGATGTACTTGAACTAAAATAAAGAGATATTTAAGTATGATTAAATTAAAATTATTTATTTTAATATACCTTTGCCTTCTGTGACCAACAGGAGGTGGTAATAAGGGAAAATTATGACCAGATTGTTGCTGTTGAACTTGAGTGCCAAAATTAAATTTATCACTTGACTCATTATTGTTGCTGCCAGCACTACTTAACAAAAGATTTGGTGAATCTGACGTTGCATGACCAGCTGAATTCGGTGTATTTGATTGAATGTGTGTTGGTGTCGTGTTTGACGTTGATGGAGATGGTGTTGGAGGTGCACTGCCCAAATTATTTGTCATATTTTCTTTTGCAGCACGTTCCATTGCCGAATTACGACGTAACATTATCGTGCTAGTTGAGGGCAATAATAAACTACTTTTACCAGAGCCAAGACAATTGTGCATTGATAAGTTTTCTTTCGTTAGTCGAGTAATACCAACATACGTGCGAGGAGGTAATGGAGGGGGACTTTTATCACGAGGTGGCAACTTTAGGGAAAAAAAATAGTTGTTTTAATTGAAAATTATGAGTAGTTCACTATTTGAAAGCTTACCTGTGGAGCATCGGGAGCCTGTTGTACATGTGATGTCTCAGTTTTCTGAATTCGTGTCGTTTGTCTAAATCTAGGTGGTAACGGAGGAGGATTATGACTACTAAACTGATTTTGTGCAACATGTGGTACATTGACATGTGGTGATATTGGAATTGGACCTATATTTGACATGTTATTATGTAGATTTTGATGCTGCTGATGATGTAAATCACAACTAATACTATTGTTATTATTTATATTATTGTTATAAATACTACTGTTTGTACAATCACCGGTCGGATATTGCATAAACAGTTTAGGACTTGATGGATTAAAGCTGCTACCACCAGTTGACCACGGAGAAACGCCACCAGTTGATGAAGATGCCGACACATCACCAGATGTATCTTGATGTTGTTGTTGTTGATCCACACTTACTTTACGTGGACTAATTATCGGTGGTACTATTGTTTGAATAGACGATATTGAATCCAAAGATGTTGAAGAAAAGGAATTTTCCTCATTAAGTGAATCCAAGCCCTTATTTGACTGATGCTGTAATGTATTGCCACTACGTCCCGACAACAAATATGTAACCGAATCTGAATATCTTGGACTTAAAATTGGTCTAAAACTATCTCCACTACTATTACTATTATTTCCAAAGCCAGGCATTGAAACCACACTATTTGATCGTCTCGGCACTTCAGGTGGGCCAGAACTTGAACTGGGACCACTGATATTAATTGTTGCTGCTGAGCTCAGAGATAATGTATCACCATCTCCGATTGATGATGGTGATATTGTATTCAAACTCATATTTGAATGTGATAAGAAACTCGTACTTGCTGAATGATTATGACTAACAGTTGATGAACGATAATGATGATGATGATGGTGATTATTATCTGAGATACGAACATTTGCAAACACGGAAAAGTCGTGTGCACTCAAGTTTGAGGGAGGGGAATGTTCTGGCTCACTGGTCGGTCCTCGTGGCATTAATGGTAATGTACTAGGGAGTGATGATGAAGATGCGACAAGGCCAACGAGACTACCACTACTTTGACTATTGTGTCGATTGCCTTTCTGATGACTTGGCTTGATGCCCGGTGATTTTAGACTGAGATCAGGCCAACGACGTGGCTAAAATTAAAAAAAAGATATAATATTAATTTAAAAGAAACATTCTTTTAAAAAATGAAATATTACAAATTTTTGTGGTGCTTTGCAACCACGAGGTTCAAGTCGTAAGCTCTCTTTATACAGGTAATTTTGTATATCAGCAACTGACATTTCTGGAAACGGATCCAATGTCTCGAGAAAATGCTGAAACAAAATAAAATCAATTAATTTTTTAAATAAAATATTGGAATCATATCATACTCTGATTTTAGGATCTATCTTCAAACAATAAGGTTGATTTTGATACTGTTGAATTTCGCCAGTTATCTCGGCTACACGTCGCCTCTTTGAAAAGTTTATCAGATCCCGTCCTGGAAGAAAATCTGGATTTCCTTCCTCAATATGCAGAATGTTTGTCAAATACATTCCAAAAAATGGAACACAAGGTGGATTAATTGATCGTAACTTGTCTTGATATTTGCGAAAATGATCGCCATTCAGTTCACGACACTCCATCAAACAATTTTCACAACGTTTTGACAAGCCTTGGAATGTGAGTTTGAGTCTATAAACAGATGCTGAACCCATTGCCGAAACAATTGAAAGAACACCATTGAAGTTATTCAAATCTAAAAGTACCATCATTACTTCAATGGCTCTCGAAACAATAGCTACACGTTCATCATAGTTTTCTGCTTCAATTATTGATTTTTCTATCCATCGTGTGAACTGTTTGATTTACAAAAATTAAAAATAATGTCAATCAAATATTATTTTAAAGAAAAATTTAACACTCACATTAGTAGTGTGTTTGATTATTTTTAATAAATTCGGACTTGTAGTTTCTTTCTCTTTTTTGGTCCACACAGATCCAACCAGCTCTGATGGTTTTACCTGTTAATAAATGGAAATTATGATTAAATTCATCAGTTTAAGATTAAATTTTCATATCTTACATTTTTATACAATTCAAATTCTAATAAGGTCAATTGTCTGGCCAGTTCCAAAGGATGCAAGGTAAGTAAATTGATTTCGTTGTCAGGAACATGGAGATGGTGCTCAATTGCCGGAGGACTATGACCGAATGCGAATGTAATTTGTCGGTGATTGTCATCAAATGCATCATTCTATAAAAACATATTTTTTTTTTAAATGATTAATCAAGTTACAATAAATTAATTTACCTTTTTCTTTTGAATGATCCTTGAAACAGAATCAACCCATTTACGCATCGATTTACCTTTAATAGTATCTAGAAAATTTAAAAGCATCTCAAGAAGATTAGGATCACGTTCAAAATCATAGTAATGTTGGTCAACCCAATGTCTTAAAACATTCAGAACACGAAATTGCACAGGTTGAACATATTCCTTCTTGTATCGTTTCCAGTCTTCGCGTTGTAAATTCTTATGAATTTTTTCAGTCTCGACATCACCTTGTTCCTTTCCTGTAGCACTTGTGTCTGTGTAAACGAGATTCGGTTCAGGAATGTCAAAGCGTTCGATTAGCAGTTGAAGCAAATCAGTTGGAGAGCAAAATGAGCGATATGTAGTAAGAAAAGTTCGTACAAACATTGGATCTGCATAAATGTGGTAGGTAAGTCGTTCAACCAGCTTAACCAATGTTGCACCTTTAATTAATGGCACACTTGAAGAACCTTCACGACCTTCGAGCACAATATTTTCAGGACTATCTGGCACTGCAAATTTATATAATTCAGGACTAGGCAATTTCAATGGATGTTTTTTCTCTATCTCTAACAAAATATCTCTATCTAATAATCTCTCAAGCATTGGCTTTGTATTCAGCATTATTAAATCAGCCATCCAATCACATTTATGACTTGCACTTTTAGCAACTAGCACAACAGATTGTGGATCACGTGGTGAAACTTCAAACGCATGTTTTAATTCATCCGTGTCAGGTCTATCAATGATTTCTGCACGTCTTATATAAATTTTCTCCTTTAACCGAAAATCATAATTAGTTGTTCCGGTGACACCAGGTCTGCGATTTGTATTTGCTTTACATAACACCAACAATCCATCAAATAGGAAAACTTTCCTTTCTGTGATTCTTTTACCCGAACTAAGTTTAGCCAAAGTATCTTCCCGTATGAATTCATTGCAATTTTGACCAACATCTTTGTCCCAATGTTCGACAGTCTTTTCCATTTCTTTTGTCTTTTCCATTGCCAACTGTTTACGGGTCCTTGAGTTAATTCTTGCTATTGAGTCTTTTGGCATTGATGCCACAATTGCCTGCAATTCAATTTGTAATGGCTTTAATAATCCCTGTACTTGTTCAAAGCTTTCTCGATCCTCTTGTGATGGACTGAGTTGTAGTAGTATTTTAATATAGTCTATGTATAAAAAAGCATGCGTTATCGGTCCAAGCAGTAATTTAGGTAGATAATATTTGACTGCTAACCGAAAACCATGTGACGCCGTTTGTAATGAATTTGCTTCTGGTGTTTCAAGTAAATTTGCAAGACATTGTTTTGCTGACTCTGATGTCACATCTCGACTATACTTGATATAAACATCAAATTCAGCTGCTTCTGCTAATTCTTCAAAACAGCTGCCTATACAAGGCGCTTGTTCTTGCGACATCTCAATCACGTCTTCTAAGGAGCCGAGAAAAGTGACAGTAACATCATAAATGTCAAGAATATTTGAAAAAATAATGTCCAACTGATCTTTTGAGTTGGGAAAGACTCGCATAAGTTCCTCACGAAATATCCTTATGATCATATGCAAATCCCTTTGATATTGTTTTTCGTCATTTATCAACTGTTTGACGATTTCTTCATAGTTTAAACTTGCTCGTGGTGTCGGTGGCAATGGACTAGGTGATAAACTATGATTATCTCCACTTTCGCCTTGATAAAACATATCCATTAGTACTTTATCGGCACACATTGCTAATTCAATGTCTTCACGTGAGATTTCAAACGATTTAATATTGCGCACATAATTCCCAGCTAATTTAAAAATATCTGCCGAAATATATTCAAGTATTGCAACAAGGAACAAAGACACGGAACTGTCAATTTTATATTGAAGAACATCCTTCTGTAATGTCGAATGGATTTTCTCAAATGGGAGCACTAATTTTTTCTTTTTACTTTTATCAACAGTTTCACGAGCCTCATTTAGTGCCCATTTATCAATTGGATTTGGAAATGTTTTCTTAACACGATCCTCGACATCCTGCAAAAAAAAACAATGATATGTCTCCAAATGTTTGATTTCATTCAAATGTCTTACCTGAATAGTGTGTGGAGGAGGTTTTGCAACTAGCATTGCTAGCAGTCGTAAGCAAAGAGCTTCAACATAATAAACGGCATTATCTTTGGCCGACAATTTCGGATGTACCTGTTCCAGTACCTGTACATACACATAGATATAAAGTGAATATTTTTCTTTGGTATTTCACAATTTACTTTGGGTTTTCAACTGATTTTACACAAAAGTACAAATAACTTTCGGCAAAATTAGTGTAATTTTGTGGAAAATCTTAAATCCCTTGAAATTTATTTGGGATTTTCCCATGAAAACTTACTTTTTTTAGCGACGCTATAAAAATACCCTTCCATTTATCACTGTTTTCAAGATCATTAATACTGCCAGCCTGCAATGTTGCATTTTGACAATGAAACATACTTATTATCAAACACTTATACGCTTAATTAGATTGATTATTGAAACATTAGGAGTGTTATTCCGAGGATTCTACATGATTAATTGATTAAAAACAAATACGATTTCATTTAGACAATTTCTGTTCCTTCTTCTTCTTTAAAACTGAAAGTCTACACTTTAAAAAAAAAAAATTGATCTCCACTTTGTCTGTCTGTCTTTGACTGGCACATGAATTTTTAAATATTTTTCCGTTAAAAACAAATAATAAAACAACTTTATTTTTTTATTTTTATTGACATTGATTAAAATTTTCATGTATTAGAGACATTACACAAATATTTTTTTGTACTTTTTGTTACATTCAGACATTTTAAAACATGACCTCCACAATCTACAAATTATCATTTTGACGTTTAGTTGACACATGTCAAAACACCATTTAGCCGTTGTTGCAGGATTTAATTTTGAAACAATTTGCGATATGTTTTTGCATAATTATGTAGTTCAGGATGAGATAATGCATGTGATTCTTCAATCTCTAACGGAACTTCCATATCTAACAATATCTCAAGCATTGGCATTATATTCAACATTATCAAATCAGCCATCCAATCACATTTGTGCTTTTCATTCTTAGCAACTAGAACAACAGATTCTGAATCAAGGGATGAAATTTCAAATGCATGTTTGAGCTCATCCGTATCGGGTCTATCAATGATTTCCGCATATCTTATCTTTATTTTCTCCATTAATCGCCAGGTATAGTTTTTATTTGAAGTATTTGCTTTACACAACACCAACAATCCATCAAATAGGAAAACTTTCCTTTCTGTGATTGTTTTATCTGAACTGAGTTTAGCCAAAGTGTCTTCCCGAATCAATTCATTGCAAAGTTGACCAACATCTTTGTCCCAATGTTCGACAGTTTTTTCCATTTCTGTTTTCTTTTTGATTGCCATCTCTTTGCGTGTGCCTTCACTAATGATTTTCAATGAGACTTCTGGCATTGTTGCTTCAATTTTCTCCAATTTAATTTGTAATGGCTTTAAAAATCGTTTTACTCGTTCAAGGCTTTCTCGATCCTCTTGTGATGGACTGAGCTTCAGCAATAAATTAATATAGTCCATGTATAAAAAAGCATGGATTATCGGTCCAACCAGTAATTTAGGTAGATAATATTTGACTGCTAATTCAAAAAAAAATGATGCAAATTGTAACAAGTTCGCTTCTGGCCTTTTCAGTAAATTTACAAAATAATGTTTTGAAGGCTCTGAGGTCACATCTCGGCTATACTTGATATAAACATCGAATTTACCTTTTTTAGCCAATTTTTTAAAACAACTGCCAATACATGGAGCTTGTTCTTGTGACTTCTTAATTACGTCTTCCAAGGAGTCGAGAAGACTAGAAGTAACATCATAAATGCCATGAATATTACAAAAAATAATGTCCAACTGATCTTTTGAGTTGGGATAGACTCGCATAAGTTCCTCCCAAAATAAATTTATGATCACATGCAAGTCTTTTTGATATTGTTTTTCATCATTTATCAATTGTTTGACGATTTCTTCATAGTTCAAACTTGCTTGTAGTGTGGGAGACAATAAACTATAATCATCTCTACTTTCGGCTTGATAAAATATACCATTTAGTGCTTTATCGGCACACATTGCTAATTCAATGTCATGAGGTGTTATTATAAACCGTTTAACCTTCCGCAGATAATTCCCAGTTAATCTGAAAATTTCATACGAAATACATTCAAGTATTGCAACAAGGAACAAAGACACGGAACGGTCAATTTTATATTGAAGAACATCCTTCTTTAAAGTTGAATGGATTTTTTCAAATGGGAGCACTAATTTCTTTTTTTTAATTTTATCAACAGATTTACGAGCCTGCTTTATTGTCCATGTATCAATTGAAGATGGAAATATTTTCAAGACACGATCCTCTACATCCTGTAGAAAAAAATAAAAACAATGATATCTATCTAAATGCTGAAGTCAATTCAAACGTCTTACCTGAATAGTGTGTGGAGGAGGTCTGGCAACTAGCATTGCTAGAAGTCGTAAACAAAGAGCTTCAACATAATAAACGACATTATCTTTGGCCGAAAACAACGGAAGCTCCTCTTTCAGAAACTGCAAATTCACATAAATATCAAAAAACAAATTTTTATCAAAAAATTGGTTGAAATTTTCCCATAAAAACTCACTTTCTTGAGCGGCTCCATCAAAATACCCTTCCAAATAATACGGTCTTCAAGATCATCAATATCCTTAATCTGCAATATTGCATTTTGACAATGAAACATTTTTTTTTATCAAACACTTATGTGCCTTATTAAATGAAAAAGCGTAGGCGTTTTACATGATAAAAATACGTTTTGACTCAATTTCTGTTCCGCCTTCTTCTTGAAACCTGTAAGCCTACATTGTAAAAAAATGTTGTTCTCTTTTATGCGATTAAAAAGAAGAATGACAATTTTACGTCTTTTTTTTTCTTTGAAACTTACAGTTTCTGATTTTAGTAAAATTTTTAAGTCATAAATTATTTATTTCCACCGGGACATTTTAAAACATGCCCACCAAAATATTTACGCATTATTATTTTGACGTTCAATTGACACATGTCAAAACACCATTTAACCGTTGTGACCATTTTATTTTTGGTGCATTAAAAATTTTTTTTAATAAAATTCACACATTTATTTTTTAAAAGAAATTCAATTATATTTTGTGACTTTATTTATAAAGCTATTTTATTTTAATACAAAATGCCACTTTTTGGCGGAATTAAACGAACATATTCCAAAAAACAGGAAACAGTTTCGACACTTAATTCATCACTCGGCATTTTTACATCCACCAAATCGGACGAAAAGGAAAATCACAAACGAAGAGTCAATTTAAGCAGTAGTTTGGATGATTCTTTGTGGAAAGATTCCTTTGATAAACTTTTGGATGATAAGAAGTGAGTTTAAATTGAATTATTGTTTCAACATTTTCATTTTGAATTTTGTACTTTACAGCATTCTGCGAGAGAATAAAATAATCAAAAAAACTATAAATGCCAGTTACAATCGTGATAGTAGTAAGGAAAAGGATAGTTTTGAGTTCCCTGTGATTTTTCCTAAGAAACGAGGAAGAAAAATTCCATCGTCTTACACAAGTAAAAAAATAAAAAAGACTGTTATAACAAAAGATTCAATTAAAGCACCCGCCAAAATTCGTCCAACGAGAAAAAGAAAAAAAGATACACATTTATTAGTTGGTGATGCCGTGATTTCAACTCCAGTCGGTGGAAAAAAGGCAAAAAAAACAAATAATCTCTCATTTGATCTCTCTCCAATTTTTTCGCGACCAATTTTATCTTTGAATGATGTTCCTATGATGTGTTATCCAAAAAAAGGATTTCAATCTCCAAAAATTACGACTAATGGTGAGAAACCAGTTAAAAGATTCTTTAATTTTAGTCAGAAACAAACTTCATTGATTGGAAATCCTCAAATTGAAATTAATTTGAGTAATTCAAATGTACAAAATTTAATGAAATCCATAGTTAAGGCAGTAACTGAAACTAACAAGGATGTAATCGAAATAAGTCATACAGACGATGAGAATCTTGAAAACATTCTCCAAAAAACAAATCCAGAAACTTTAATCAATCTTGCATTGATACCCAAAAGTTCAGTTGACGAAGTGCTGGAACAAAGCATGAAAAGTTGCACAATTAATTCGTTTTTGTGCAATAAAACTGCAGAGAGTAGTAAAAATGTTACTAGTAACACTTCAATGAATAACCATTTAACAGTTCCCCATGTAATTGTAGATTCAATTAAGAATATAACTCAACCAAACTCCCATAACTCATCCTCAATACCAAATTTACCGGAAACTTCATTGTATGAAAATTTAAAAACTGGAAAAGTTCAAAATGTAACTCAAAGAAAAAATAGCAAAAGTTGTGATAAAATTCCTGACATATCCGAAAATGAACGTTCTACGCCATTTCTTGGATTTAATGAATCTTCTTTATATGTCACGAAACGAAGTAGCAAAACCCGTTCAAAGAATGCAACTCCGATTACAAGCCCTATCATAGAAGTTGAAACTAGTCATGATCAAATTCGGGATGAGCGATCAAATATCACTACTGGAACAATCGATTTAACTGAAGACAAACCAGAAGAAAATCTCGTTAATTGTTTCAGTAAAACCGTTCTCCATGAAAATGATGAAGAAATTGTAAATCTCGAATTAAGTGCCTCCAATTCGGTTCCTCCACCAGCACGAAACATTGATAGTAATGAAGTCACCCACGGAATCATTGATTTAAGTGATTATCCTGACTGCAATCATCAAAGTAAAACTTTATCTCCAGTTAAAAATGAATATCAAGATATAAGTGTGATACCCCCAACTCCAATCAACATCACAGTCCGCCGTTCAAGACGAAGAACTACTAAAAGTGTTCAATTACTTGAAGAAAAAAATCCACCTAAAAAGATGAGTTTATTACCAGAACCCATTTCAACTGCACCCTGTGATGTATCTGTGATCGATTGTACAATAACTGAAACCACTGCTGCAAATCAACGTCGAACGTTGAGACGACAAACCAGGAGAAATGTGCAATTCAATAAACCACTTTCACCATTACCGGAGATATCGGATAATTTAAGTCAACGTAAAACTGTAGAATTTGATGACAAAAATCATGAAGATTATTTAAGTTCAATCAGTTTGGCACCTGGAAAATGGCGAAAATCACTTGCAGCATGGAAACGCAAGACACTGGCAATGAGTGTGAATGAAACGAATTGTAAAGAAACAAATACAACACGATTCCGTAGAGCTGAAATCAGCTCGCATAAAATATCGGGAGTACGAAAATCTGATGGAAGATGGTTGAGTAAAAGGATGACAATTATTGAAGATGAAGAAATGGAAGATAAAGGTGAGTTGAATTTTTAACTGTTATATTTAAATTTACCACTTAAATTTAGTTTGAAAAAATTCCACGAGAGTATTTTCTCCTGGTGGTTAAATATGTAATTAAAAACCTCATCCAACTCTTTTTGATGGCAAACTTCTCCATCTTCACTAAAAAGCTTGGCTTGGGTGGACGTAATTAAAATTTTCTCGTGCAAAAATCCTATTAAAAAACCATTTAAATACGTAATATTTTCAGTTCAAATTTTAGTTTTGTTTTAATTGAAATCAAAAATCGTGGAATTTATTGAAAATTCGTAAAAGAACTATCTGAAAATAGTCACAAAAAAAATTGCTCACAATTGTATTTCTGTGTGTATCGTATGAGACTACACAGATTGAATTAACAAAAAAAAAATTACTAAGAAAAAAGCAAAGTGAAAAACGCAATTCAAAAGATAATTGAGAAGAGAAAGGACGCTTAAGATAATTTGAAAATCTAGGTTGAATAAATTTTCATCTCAAACAACGTTTAAGCAACAAACTTTGAAAATTAAATAATTTTTCAAGAAAAAGAAAAAAAACTTGTGTGGTGAAAGTTTTCTGTACATTACATTTGTGCTGTAATTATTATCTAAAGGAATTACATTTCCGCAAAACACACACACACAAATATTGTAAATTCTCCAAACAAAGAAAGCAAGGTCCGATTAAGATCAAATAAATAATTGTATGCATCTAAATTTCAACGAAAAAGGTAAGAGGATACAAACATTTTCAAGTTAATTCTCTAGAGACTTTTAGAATGAATCACAATGTTACAACAATAATTATATTGTTTGTTTCTCTGTCGATGCCCATACAGAAAGCGTTACCTTGGATTTTTTGCTTTTCAATAAAAATTTTTACGTACAAAGTCTCTCGGTCCTTTGTATTATGTATATATTTTATTTTACTTTTTTTTGCTTTATAGTACACACTAATGTACAAAAACACAGACGATATAGGAAAAAAAAGTCAGAAAGACGTTTGCTTGATACAAAAGTAAAATAAATAAGGGCTTTGAAATAAACATGGCGCGCGGATTACATACAGCTTATAATTATACATATGTGTATGTATGTTAATGTACACATGTAAAGTAATTTCTCAGCAAAAAAAAATGTTTTTTTTTATTGTTGTTTCTTTATTTCGTTGTATATGGAAAAAAAGCTGTTGAACTTCGTGATCTGATGATCGTCAAGTGATGTAACTAATGACCCTTGTCTTAAACTTTTAAATTTACTCAAGCCGATGAATATTGTATTGCGTTTCCATATACATTACTCCGTTTTCTCATAAATAAATAGTTCAATTTTGCTGATAATACAAATTTTATAATTTATTTAGAAATATTCCATTTACAAAACTAACTAAATTGTGTTAGTAGATTTAGTTCTTATCAGTTGAACGTGAGATTAGATCACAATTTATTTTAGCCTCATTTTTTCTACAAAGTACTGATGAGAATAAAAAAATTCATTTGATTTTGAATATTTTTGAATATTTAACGGCCTCAGGGTAAAAAGATACCGTGATCCAATGGTCCAATCAAAATGTTTCATTTAAAAAAAAAATTATATGCAAGTCATTATGTTTTATACTGGTCGAGTAAAGTATCAATCAAAAAAGATCAAATTTAAATCATACAAACAAAACAAAAAAAAAATGTATAAAAAAACTATTCAATATAAAATGAGAATATGGGTTGAAAACAGAATCAAAGTTGAATGTGGGTTTTCTACTCAAGACTATAATTAAGGGTTAATGTTAAAAAATTTTCGTCTATTCTCAATGTAAACACTTAAAATGTAAACCATCATTCCATTTTAAAACTATTTTTTCTTTTCATTGTATAATTTCCTGATCGACATTCCAATTTTTAAATATTTTTTGTAATTATCTGTCTTTGCGTGTTCATTTCAATCACAAATACACATTTTTCTCTCTAATTAATAATTTATTTTCCTTTTATTTATTTGAATTGCAATTCAAAGTTGATATTCACCGACATTTTTACTACAATTTATAAATAAATAAGACTTTTTTTTATTCACTTTCAATATTATTTATTTAATTATGATCACAAAACGCGTGTGAGCTATTTACAGTTAGAGACAATTTTTTATGAATGTGCAGACTCAAGGTCTGAGTAAAATATTTGATGGTAGATAAAGATTTTGAGATTGATTGATTAAATTCGATTTCTTTTCTCATTGAAACTGACTTTCTTTCTTTTTTTTTAATTGATACACATGTTGAAAGTAATGAATTTATAATTAATATAAAATAATTGAATAATAATAAATGTAAACAGGAACTTATACGCCCATTTCAATAACAAGTTTAATTTGATATTATTGATTTCAATGAGAAGTTGATAAGACAGAAAGAAATTTTGAAATGTGTTAATAATTTTTCTTTTATTTGTTTTGTTTAGAATTGGTATTGGAGCCAACTACAGATGAAACGTGTAATTTATCAGCATTATCGTTACGAGACTCTGAAGAAGACTCAGATCAAGAAGAAAAGAAACAACTTATCTGTCGTAAAAGCAGCATCAAACTTCAACGCAGTCACAGCAGCTCTATTGATGAATCGCGCAACAACCGTTCGTTGTATCGTCGACAATTATCAACACGTCTCCGAAAGACCAGTGTCTATGAACGTACTCAATCGTTATCGTTCTACAGCCAACATCCAGCAAATGATTTACTTTTAATCTTACCACATATTTCATCCCGTGATGTCGTCTTAAGACTCTGCAAACAATCAGAACCACTCTCATTTGATGAGATCTATTCGCAACAAGCCCTACGTTGTTGTCGAAAAATCGGTGAAGGTGTCTACAGTGAAGTGTTTATGTACAAAAATCAAAATCGCACTGTTGTCCTCAAAGTAATTCCCGTCGAAGGTGACCAACTTGTAAATGGTGAACCACAAAAACGGTTTGACGAGATCCAATCTGAAATTATAATTGCCCAAGAACTTACAAAGTTACAAACTGGTGACAAATATATGACCAATGGTTTTGTCGAGGCAGTTAATGTAAGGTGTGTTCAAGGACGTTATCCATCACATTTGATTGATTTGTGGGAATTGTATGATGAAAATCGGACCTCAGACAACGACCATCCTGAACTCTTTAAAGACAACCAGTTGTTCATTGTATTTGAACAGGCCAATGGTGGCCAAGATTTAGAAGCATTTCAATTTGATAATGCATTGCAGTCACATTCGGCATTCATTCAAGTAAGTTATCAAAAGAAAATCCCTTAATTTGATGTTATATTTTTCATTTTAAATTTTTATTAATATTTATTGTATAATTTGTCACTTTTTACGAAGGATGGGTGTATGTCTCGTGCATAGTCAAAATTTAATATTACCAACATATGACTAGATTTACACTCATCCATTGTGAAATGTGTTTGTATCGCTTGTGATTTTTTTTCCTTCTGTTTTTTATTTTAATTTTCATATAATTTTAACAGTTTTCAGTATTTTTCAGCTTTATTGTTTGTTAATCAGTTAATCAATGTTCGTTATGTGCTTATAATTTTATATTATTGGTTCCTTATTTTTGTCATTAGGTGTGGTGAAGGTCTAGTACATGTTCTATTTAAAAAAAAATGTATATTTTTTAACTCATGACTAGATTTTCACTCATCTACTGATGGAAATTTAATTGCTACAGTCAATGTTCATAATTTATGGTTTGTCATTTTATTTTTTTTTTTATTGAATTTCAATTTCATGAAGAAAACACAATTAATTTTGATTTTTTTTTCTTGACAATCAGGTTGCCATTACATTAGCTATTGCCGAAAAACGTCTTGAATTTGAGCATCGTGACCTTCATTGGGGCAACGTATTGCTCTCAAACACAGATGACTCGCATGTTACATTTAAAATTGATGGTAAATCTATTCAAGTACCCACATATGGTGTCAAAGCAACAATTATTGATTTTACCTTGTCACGTATGGTAGCCGATGGTGTTAGATTGTATAACGATTTGGCACAAGACGACGAATTATTTTCTGCAACTGGTGATTATCAATTCGATATTTATCGTTTTATGAAAAGTCGCTTGGACAATTGTTGGGAACGTTTTGAACCGTATACAAACATCTTGTGGTTACATTATTTGGTCGATAAGATGATTAATGGTGCTCGCTATAAAAATAGCAAGTCAAAGAAACATCGTAGCGCTGTCGATCAACTTATGCAACTACGTGATGAAATATTGGATTACAAAAGTGCAGCTGATTATGTTCAATGTATTTACAATAATAACAACTAAGCAGACTTTTAATGCAATTATGCATAATAACGGAATGAAATATTAATCAATATATTATATACTAACCCAGAAATTAATAAGCAAATATATATTTTATGATAACTATTATTATTATTATTACTACTATTTAAAAAGAAAAAATAAGAAAAACAGAAAGGATTTATATCAAAAAGAATTATTAAATTTAGGTTTATAAGCTTGAAATTTCCATAAATTGCATTTGGAATCTGATTTACTCACAAAATAACCTATTTTCAGTAAATTCTATTAATTTAATGCTTAACAATTACAAAAGATATATCAAATTTCACTTTAAATGATAATCCAAACAAATATATTATTGAATTATTCGATGTTAAATTATACTAATAATAAGAAGAAATATGGAAAATATGTTAAAATACACAGAATTTGTTGAATTTTGTATAAATTGTAGACAGAATCAAAAAAATAGTTCGAATTATTACCATCCCAGTACTGGGAACGTAACAAAATCTGTAGAAAATGTAAAATTTGTGTTCAACAAGTATTTCTTTCAGTTTTATATCAGTTTTTGTTTTTCAATAGTAGACAATTTCATTATAAATGAAAAATTATACTCACAACACTGTATATTAACAAATAAAAAAAAATTGATGTTTGATGTGTTTCTTCAAAAAATGAAAAAAGTTTTTTATTCATCTTCCTTTTTAATTTTTTCTATAGTTTGTAGATTCAGTGGCAATTGATCACCCCATCTACTTCTTTTAGCACACTGATAAACTGGTTTGCCATGTTTTCCTGCTGTGAAAACAACCTCTTGTAAATTTCCATCTTTGGTACACATTCGACAAAAAACATGACGTGGCTTAATTAAAGTTTCTCGTACAAGTCTGGGCCAATTACTTGCAGGATCTTGATCACGACTTCCATTTTTCTTGAACACGATGTACGAATATCGATCATTTCTTGGATTCGCAATATTATAAAATGGAAGGGGAAAATATCTTATTTGAAAATTGCATGGAGTGCCTTCATCTGTAGCATATCGAGGGCAAGTTGATTCTTGTGGGCACTGAAAGTGAAAAAAATTTAAATTATTAATTTCAATTTGACTTGGAGAAAATTTTATTTTACTGGAGCAAAAATGTATCCTTGTGTATCTCCTTCACTGTTTAAACTTGTGATAAATTTTCGCGCCTCATGAATCAACTTGAAGCCTGTGTTAGTGCCAAGTTCTAATAAAACAAGATATCCAGATGTTCGTGCCCACAAATTTGCCAATGTTTCAAGTCGTGTTTTACGATTTGGTAATTCAATCAATGAAAATGCACTCAAAACGAGGTCATATGATGTCTAATAAAAGAATTAAAGGTTTATTAAAAGTAAATGGAAAAAACTAGTTCTTACATTGGGTGCTCCTAAAAATTGTCGATAGTACACATTTTTCAATGCAATTTGTTTATTTTCATCTCCATCCTTTAAAATCAACTCAGCTAAATCGTTCATGTGTCCTGAAGAATCAACATTGTAATATTCATAAATTGAATCTGACCAAAATTTGGTGACGGCCCATGTGCCAGTCCCAACTCCCGATCCAAAGTCAAGAAAACTTCTTGGTTTAAATTCAGGATCTCTCCTGCGTATTTCTTGAAAAACTGCTTTAATTGCAGCATATTCTTGAACACTTCTCGCAAACAGATACATTCGAGCACGATATTCATCATAATCAAGTGCTTTCCATGCAAACACCCTACTTTTAAGTAATTTTTCTGTTTGTTTGTCTACTATTTTCTTATATCGCTCAATTTCATCTTCATCTAACTTTGATTTATCTACATTCAATTTTAATTCAACTTCCATTTGAATGTCCTTAATTCGTGATCTCAGTTCATACTGTTCCGCTGGAATATGACGTGATTTTAAATAATTTTCAAGGAATTGTGCATCTTTGCATATCTTTTTGACGGGATGATCTCCAATTACTTTTAAAAATGTGTCTGTTATCTTTTCGGGAAGTGATGTGACTTTAATTTGATTTGCTCCAGAATGTTTACGAGGATGAATTTTCTTCTCTAACAGTTTTTGTTGAAGATCCGAATCAAGCTCTGCTTTGACCTGAGGGCGATAGACCAATTTTGGATTGTCAAGCTCATCTTCTTGAATTATTTTATTATCAATTGGATTGTTGTCTGGAACAGTGCTTTGTTCTCGACCATTTGAATATCGCATTAATCCCTAAAATTCAGTGAAAAACCATGCCGGAAAAGTTTTTGAATTGGAATTCTAAATTGAATAAGTTTAACAAATAATTAACTCACTTGAAGTAGATTCCTTCGGAAAATTGCTCGTCTTACAAACATTTTATGCAAAATTAGAGTGTAAGTTAAGCTTAATTAACTAATTTAATTTTTACAAAATTTTATTAATGACCCTTATTTTTGTTTTCGTTCACTGTAAATTGTGTACTAGGCGATTTCCAGTTCACATGTGTTACATGGGTTATCCGCTAACCGTTAACGCGCTTTATTTTCCCTTAAAAAAAATAAATTTAGACTGAATAAATGGAAAGTATTAGGATATCAGTGATATTTAATCTAAAATTCAACCTCTAGTCTTTTAAAGTAGAACAAAAATTTACAGATAATTCAAATTTAAGGATAAATTTAAGTTAAAAAAATTTTCTTTGTTTTGATCCTCAAACAAACAAAAATGGATAATCAAAATGAAACCGTCCTGACTTGTGCAACCACAATCGAATGGGTCAATAAACAAGCAATTGTAGTTCGTAAGGTAAATCTTAAGTTGGCCAGTCTACGACTCATCCGAAACGAGATACGACAACTGTATATTGAGATAAGTGGTGATAAAACAGCTCCCATTAAATTAAATTTGCGTGGCATTAATGTGCATAAAAAATATATGACTGAGGGCAAAGCCAGTATAAAATTCATGCAAGATCATTGCACTTTATATCTTTCCAATGCTCCTCCAGGCACTTTAGTAACGTTTCTAAAGACACTTTTTATCAAGATGACTTCTGACAAGGAAAAGACTGGGAACTTGACTGAGAAAGATGTTCAAAAGAAATTGCGAGCCCATTTTTTGTCTGAAAAGCCATCGGCTTTTGAAGATATAAGTCCTGTTACAAATAATGAATTGATGAGAGCCAAGAAATTGGCATTAAGTCAATCTACACTCACAACTCCAAGTCCACCTCAAGCCAAAAAACGGAGAATGGGTGATATGCGAGATATTAAAGGACCTGCACCTAAAAAATTATACTCTGGAATTGTTGAAGAAGAGAAAAAAGCTCCCGTTAAAGTAACTGAAAAGTTAAATGACGAGCAACAAGAAGTGCTTCAAGCCTGTTTACGTGGCAAAAATATCTTTTTTACCGGATCAGCAGGAACTGGAAAGAGTTTTCTGTTAAGAAAAATCATTGCAACATTTCCTCCAGATGGCACAATGGCAACAGCCTCAACCGGAGTTGCAGCATGCTTAATTGGTGGAGTCACACTTCATTCATTTGCTGGTATTGGGAGTGGTGAAGGAGGCTTACAGCGATGTTATGATTTAGCATCAAGAGGATCAACAGCAACTGCATGGCGAAAGTGTAAACGATTAATTATTGATGAAATTTCAATGGTGGATGGCGAGTATTTTGAGAAAATTGAAGCAGTGGCCCGGTATATTAGGAAAAATGATAAACCTTTTGGAGGAATTCAATTGATTTTGTGTGGTGACTTTTTACAATTACCACCTGTTATTAAACATGATGCATCTAGCATGTCTCAGGTAATTATTTTCATGTAATTTCATTGAATTAATAGTAAAAATTTATTTTCCTTTTCAGGGAAGTATGAAAAATAAGCGGTTCTGCTTTCAATCGCCAGCATGGGAAAAATGCATGGATTTAAGTTTTGAACTTAAACAAGTTCATCGACAAAAAGATAATGAATTCGTTCGTATCTTAAATAGTATACGCATTGGACGTGTGACTCCAGAAATTTCAGCAGCTCTTCTAAAAACAGGAGGTCAAAAAATAGAAACCGATGGAATTTTAGCTACACAACTTTGTTCACATACAAACGATGCTGATTTGATAAATCAAAGCAAATTAAGTAATTTGGAAGCACCAGAAAAGATTTTCAACGCCCAAGATTCCGATCAGTCCTACACGAGACAATTAGATCAACAAGTACCAGCACCAGGAAAATTAACACTTAAAATTGGAGCTCAAGTAATGCTTCTAAAAAACATCAATATATCTGAAGGATTGGTGAATGGCGCAAGAGGAGTTGTAACAAAATACGTCGATGGACTTCCACTTGTTAAATTCAAGAATAACAGAGAATATCTCGCAAAATCTGAAAAATGGACCATCAAAACACCATCAGGAATGTTAATTGCTCGCAAACAAGTTCCATTGAAACTTGCATGGGCTTTTTCTATTCACAAGTCTCAAGGATTAACCTTGGATTGTGTTGAAATGTCACTCTCAAAGGTATTCGAAGCAGGACAAGCTTATGTCGCACTTTCTCGTGCTCAAAGCTTAGACAGTTTACGTGTCCTTGATTTTGATGCCAAACAAGTGTGGGCAAATCCCGATGTTCTCAAATATTATCAACAATTCAGACGACAATTATATAATATTACATACATTCCTCTCGGTAATAAGGAGAATAAATCCTCAAATAATGGAATGAAACGAGCCATGTCTGGTACGAAATTGACGAAAAGTTTGATGAATAAGCCACTTGTGACGATCTCATAAATTTCTTGAATATTTTTTTCATTTAAAGTAATAGTACAATATATTTTCTACACATTTGAATCATTTATCTTGTTTTTATTTAATAAATGATTGACAATTTTATGCTGCTTCTTGGTCAGCTGCTGGTTTATCATCGGATTTCATTCCAGACCCAACTGGTCCATGACGACGTTCCCAAATCATGCGATGTTTTTGTTTCATGTAAGCAGCTTTAGCTTTACCATAAGCACCCAAATCTCCGTCTAATAAAAATGAAATAAGATTAAATTAATTCCTGAAGAATTGAGACACTTACATTTTGTGAACCAATTTTCCTCTGCCTTTAAATATGTTTGCTTGATTTCCTCACATTTAACCAAATGATCAGGTGCTTCGTAAAAGACACAATCCTCCAATCGATGACGTAAAATGGTTAAAATATCGTTGTCGACCATTCTTATGAAAGTAAATAAAATAAAAAATTAGTATTGAATCAAAATTAATTGAATAAATTTCAATACTTGTCACGACGGAATTGTTCGTCAGCTTCAAATTGACACACCCGGTCATCAGTATAACATTCATCAATTGTTGGTACTCTGCGGAACTTTTGATGATACCATGGATATTGCTTTTGATTGGGTTCAACAATAGTTTCTACAAAAAGTGTAAATTAAAATTAGAATTCCAGAAAAACTCATCTCATATAAATTACATAACATAAACTTCAATGCGGAAAATACTTACTTCTGAACCAAACCACTGGACCTTCAAGAGTAGATGCTACAGAATTAGCAAATCTCTCAAATGGACTATGTCCGTCAGCACCCATGACACTCCCTTTAAATGTTGAATTGGACCTGAGATATTATTTTTGTGTCGTGAAATTTATGTGTGTGAAAATTCAGTAGAAATTTTTTTGTTTTGATTTTGTCAGTCAGAGAAACCCAAAGCACAACATAAAATGTTAACGTCAAAATATTTTATTTTTGATTTGACGGGTGATTTACTTTCAAAGCAGTTAAAAAAAACATTTTAACCATAAATAGTTAGAAAATATCCATGTTTGACATATTCAAGGAATTTAGGGATCAAATTTTTATGGAAATATCATTTTTAGGTTCAAAATGTGCACCACCCTAACATACCAAGAAATATTCGAGTAAAAAATTCGGTGCTGTCAATTATTCGAGTAAACAAATGAGAAACTGTCAATAATTCGATGTAGAGCAATGATTTGCTATAAATATTTGATTGTGTTAGTTCTGAGCTATAAAATTTTGTTTGTGTTAGTTTCACATAAAACATTTTGTTGTGTTAGTGAGGTAGTAAAAATGGTGTCTCGTCTGGCTAGACAGTATCGAAAAATTGTGCTAGCTTTTAGACGTGGTTTGAACGAATGACGGGAAAGTCCATTGGTTGCGTATCGCCGCGCTACAATAATAACAAAATAACACAGAAAAAAGAATATAATACAAATGAAGAAAAGTGTTTCTCAAAGAAAATTCATAAAATATGTATATTTTTAAAATCTGTTTATAGAAATGTGATTCAAATACACACATAACAAGAAAATTAAATACAGTGAGGCATAAAATAATAGAGAAAAACGAAGAAAAGTGCGATTGTAAAGTAAAAAAGTTACTTATTCAATTTTTCGTGAAAATAAATTGAATTTAAAGGAACAGGAATTTATCCTGTAAAAAAATAATAATTAAATTAGCAGCCCATATGTGACAAATAAATGAATAATATTATGGGGGCTACTTAAAAGTTACAGTCCCAAAAGTTGGAAATTATTTATTGCTTGTGAAATTTTCTCTACAAAATTGATTCAATATAAAATTGCAGTAATAAAATATTAAAAGTTAGTGCCAAAAATTTTTTTGTAAATAAATAAGATAAAAGAAAAATTGTTTTTGTGCATTTAACTTAAAATATAATAAATATTAAAATTAATAAATAAAAAAGCTTGAAGAAAACTAGTGATGACACCTTTAAAATGTGTCTCTAAGCAAATAATTGAAAATAATGTGCTAGACACATAAAAAAATATATAAGAAATAATAATATAAAAGTTATATGAATTAAAAAAAGTAATATTAAAAAATAAAAATACATAAAATGTCTGATCAATTTGTTCCACCTCGATTGCGTACTGTCTTAAAGACATACCAACATAGTGCAACGAAAAGTTTGCAAGGTCCTGGTCTCACCTTAATTCATCCACACAAAAAAGAGATTGAATCTCCCGAGTCTGGTGATGAGCATATGTCGCATGCATCTCCAATGCCCCCACCTCCTGCTCCAATCATACTGCCACATCCGATATTTACTGCCCCGGATTCACGTACAGGTGTATTGCAAAAAACCCTGATTGAAGGCAAGCTAATTGGTAGTTTTGAGTTGGGTGGCGAAATGAGATTATGTCTAGCACAACTTCTAAACGACGTCCTCATGGACTTTGGCATGGATCAGATTAATCGTGCTTTTGATGATTTACGAATTTTTTGCTCACAATGTACACTGGAGCAATTGCAAGAATTTAAACATGCAAAAATAATACCACCAGAAGTTGGAAGTTGTGGTCTGATTACACGCACAAATGCCGAGAGGTTGTGCAGTGAGCTACTGCATCAACCTGAACGTCCAAGGATTATCAAAGGATCGATCTCATTTAAAGTTTATCATCGTTGTTTTGGCAAATGTGAGGGTATTTGTACTCCAGAAATGTACTCATTTAAGCAGCCAGCTTGTATTCAGTGCTTACAATGTGAACAATTCTTTTCGCCACAACGATTTGTGTGCCATGTTCATCGAAAGGAAAATCAGACGTGTCATTGGGGCTTCAATTCAGCCAATTGGCGTGATTACATTCATGCAAGTGTGGATGAAGTTAATCGTGAAAATTTTGAGAAATTACTGGATGCTCTCAAAGAAAGAGAACGCGAAGAATTGGAATATTTGGAAGTTTATGTACGTGAACGGGAACATCTCAAACGAAAGGTAGGTTCTCAAAAACAAAACAAGAAATAATAGTTTATTAGTTTTTTATTCTTCTAATTTCTTTTTTTTTCGTTTCGTATACATACATTGATAATACACAAAAAAAAAATAAGCATAGGATTCATAAATATACACATTAAATATTGTTAACCATAAATAGTGAATGGTCGACAAGGTCAGCGACCGTGCAATGCGCGTGTGTACATTCAAGCATTTAACGTTGTCTGACTTTTATATCATTTTTCTCTAAATTACTAGCTAACAAACTCTAAATATATTAACATGGCAAAGGAAAAACTTTTTTCATGACACATCCAAACACAATATATAGCTGCCTGACAGTCAGTCATGTCAATCGTATTGCATCTTATCGTATCATTACTTTTCAATTTTGTTTTTTTTTTGTATGAATGAGAATAATCATCATCATGATGAATTGTCGATCAAAATCATTCAAAAATTTTTACTTTATAGACATGTATTTTCAAAGTGAGTATCAATCGAACATTGACCTGCTATTGTACGTACAAACGATTGCGTTTCAACGTTTGTGTTGGTATTAGTAGTTTATTATTCAAATAAATACAATATCGTATTATGTCTATCAATTTTATAATTTATTTATTACAACAATTCATATTATTGTATTATGATGGGTGAAAGAGCACAATTTCAAGGACGAACACGCAATATGTGTGTGTGTGTATGTGCTTAGTTGATTAAACCCATTTAATGTCCGAGTACGAATTTGATTGAATTATAATATGAGAAAATATTTAGATCAACAACCTTTTTATATTCATAGAAAATTTCATTGAAAAAAAAAGACATTCATTTTAATCGAAAATCACAATTTCCATGAAATTCAATTGCATTAAATATCCGATCAGTGATATGATATAATTTTAAACAAATATCTAACAAATCATCACCATGCACTGATTCTCATCACATCATAATTACAATTGAAGCAGAAAAAAATTATTTTTTTATTTTAAAGTAGGAAAATTTATAGTTTACCATCATTCGATGCAAACGATTGCAAGTGAATTTTTGATTTTAATGTAAAAAAAAACAATAATTTTAAATGTAACATTAAAATCTGCAACAATGTTAATTTTACATTCACCTTTTTTTTACTATTAATGTACTGTATATTGATTTACAACTTATTACAAATGATTGAATGATACTGCAATTTAATTCATTTGCTTACAAAGTAATGCTAAAACCATGTCATGTCATAGCTACTGCAGTAAAAAAACAGAAATATGCATTAAGTAGCATCAGTCTGTCATTCAATTTACATGTAAACGTTTAATTTTTTTTTGTAAGATGTAGGTAAAGAAATGAGGATGATGAACAGGCAAAAAAATATTACTTTGTACCTGTAAAATGTAATAATGAGTACCTTTGAAACAAGTGTTCTTATATTTGTTGTATATGCAATTTTGCAGTTAGGAAGAAAGAAAAAAGGTCAATGTTAAGTTTTTATATTCACAAAATGTCAGTTTAAATGAAAAATACATAATTTTACTATTACAATGTAAAATAATAATAAATACAGGTGAATGAATGAAGGAATTTTTCTTTTCTCATTCTGTCTAACTGTCAACTAAAGTTTTTTAGACTTAACACGATATGATATGCCAAGTCATCAGTTTTATTTTTTACTTTAAATTAAAGATTATTATTTAAATTTAGAAGAAAAAAATTTAAAAGAAAGAAAAATCATGAAAGAAATGAAATGAAATGTTAGAATCGTAGAAAAAAGTTAGAGAATAAATTGTGGTGTCCACGACACCGTATCTAATGGAATAAATAATAATAATGGTGATGATATGCATGAATATATGATGATGTTTCAAATGAAAGAGATATAAAATGTATATAAAAGGAGGAGAATCTAAGAAATTTATTATTAACATGTTGTTGATGATGATGATCATGATGATGAAACCACCAACAAAGCTTCCGCAATCTCAATGAATGACATTTTAATGAATGGATTTGAATAATGCCTTATCAGCGAATTTTTTTCCTTGTCTGCTACACTCAGGCCATCAGTCAGCCACATTGTGCATACATTTAACCATCATCTGAGGGTCTTGTCCTGTCATCTCAATGAGTCGCCACCTTTACCTAGCCTTAAACTCAAATTGAGTGACCAGAAAAAGGGAATTCAAAATCAAATTCCAATCTCATTTCAGCTGAAATGGACATCATTGAAATGAAATATCATGCCTTTGATAAAACATGAATTGAATTCCAGTCGTAATGTAATTATTCATGTACATCGCCTTCTTAACAACGCATTCAATTTGAATTAGAATTACAACAGTAACAAAAAAAACACATTGAATGAAATTCCACGAAATTAAAGCATATTAAAAAAATACAAAGTTCGGCCGATGCCACCATTTGATAATGAACTTAATGACCATAGTAAATGTTTCTAGTCATATTTTTTGTGCTTGTATAAATTTGAGCATGTTATAGACGATTATATTCGGTGCGTTGCACAATAACTAGAATTTTTTTGGAATTTTATTCTACATTTCATCATTTGGAATTCATGTTAAATAAAAAAAGAAGTTTCAGACGAAATTACTTAAAATATTTTTTTTGATATTACTACTATGATAAGAAAATGAATGAAAAGGGTCAGCGCTCTTCATTGTAATAATAATTATGAAGTGAATCAGGAATTTAAGTGTCAATTAAGTTATCACACATGAGAAATTTTTTGTAATAGTTAATTGTAAGGGTTACAAGTGTTAAAATTGAAATTTGATTACCGATACATGGCAAAAACCGATAAAAAATTAGGTAAATAAAAAGCCGGTACATTTTTCTATATATTAATTTTCTCTTAATATCGAGTTAAGTCCACTCCTATTTTTTTTGAATTTTATTCATTTCTCAAATTTTTGCTAAATGACAAACATACATTTTTTTGTCATGGCAAAGAAAGAGTTGATGACTCGTTTCATATACGTCTATATGAAAGATAACATTATTTGGATCTCATCTTCCAAAAAAATAAAATAACATCTAAAATTTAATGTTAATATAATAAAAAAAGTTGCACGATAACCGGTTTCACACATCTTATATTTGTATTGCAATATAAAATAATAAAAAAAAAACATTATTGTTAACTATTTATATACCTTTTTTTATATTATCAAATTTATATTACCAAAAAAAAGAGTGACAGCTTTTGAGTAATAATAATAATAATAAAATAACGACGATAATTTGGTCGTGGTGTTCATACACATTCATGATCCGTGCTGCATTTAAAATATTCATGTGTTATATTACAAATATTGACCATCAACACACACACACATAAAAATGTTTGTTATAAAATGATAATACATATTGAAATGAAGTTTTGTAATGAAAAAAATATAAAATAAAACGAAAAAGTCTTTGACCGTGTATAGGTTGAATAACATTTTTTTTTTGGTTTTTATTTCAAATATGTATCGTACGTAAATCGCACAGCAGCATTGTTGTTGCTGCTCCTGCTATAATATATAAATAATAAAAATAATATAAATTTATATTGCTGTTATTATTTTTTTCTTTCTTCTTTTTTTTTATATTCCTTTTACACACACACACACACACACATGTATGTGTAATCGTGTGTTTTGTTTTGTTTTTGTTTTTAAATATCATCTATTCATATACATATAAAATGTAATTTTTGGACATATGCATTAAATTATAAATAACATATGTCTGTTTAGATGAAAGAGAGAAGGCATACACTGACCATACATTTTTATATATCATATTAAATACTTGTTTTCAAGTCGTCAGTCAACTCTGTCTATATGTATATCAATGAAAATACATGTTGTATGTTGCACGCATTAATTATAAGGTTTGTTTTTTTTTATATTTCTTCTCATTTTTTTTTTGAATTATAACACAAATATGTATTGTTCGTTTATTTTTGGTAAATTTTTGCTCATGTATTTGTTTGCATGTGAATATTTGGGCAGATAATTGATTTTTTTTTTGCATAGTTGTATGTTTTTAATTTAAAAAAACCCCCGAATACAAGTCAAGGTGAAGGATAATTTGAAAAAAATATATATAAATCTCAATGCAATGTGATCATTTTGAGTGCTAATTTGTCTTTAATTAGAATACGATTGTGGTGATGTTTCAAATCAAATAATCAAAGCACCTTAAATGGAAAAAAAATATGAAGATATTTATTTTTAACTGTAAACCGGACTTAGGACAAAAAATTCACCCTCTAGCGTAAACTTATTCTTAGAAAATTAAAAATAAAGAAATAAAAATGTCAATTTCAATTCAAGACAAAAACTTCACAAGTAATAAACAAACAAATAACTTGAATTTCAAATGATGTGATAAGTAAAAAAAATACAAAAAAATATCTTTTGATCACACATTCAAATATGATAATAAACTGAATCTAAATAAAAATAACAAATAAAAAAATCGCAGTATAAAGAAATTTATTGTTTCACAATTTTTTTTTTTTATTTTAAATTTTATTATTGAAATGACCATGAAAAGTGCAGTCACACATATCTGTATTTTATATTATTATTTTTATTATTATTTCAAAGATAGAGTGAATTTAAATCGGTCTGTTGTATAGGTAATTTAAATAAAAAGTCATATAATAACAAAGTCAAATGATTTTTGTTAGATAGAAACATTTTGAAGTGTGATTTGAATTAGAATTTAAATACATGTCTCCTTGATCGCAGTAAATTTTGATTTAAATTATAAAAAAAAAGTTGAGACATTTAAAATTTCCCAAAATAATCGTTTATTGATTGGATTAGATTATTATTTTTTTTTTATTACTATGCAAATTAAGGTTTTGTTTTTTTTTTATTATAATGCTTGATAATTATCATAAAAAATAAATCGAAAATGCATTATTCATCATTAGATTGCCTAGTGACGATCAGACAACATTTGCATTGCAAATATCTCTGGCATTTGATTGCAATGTTGCATTTTTTTATTGTTTAGTGTGATAATCTTGAGTAAATTGTTGAGAAAAAAATTACGTTAAAGTAGGTCATTTAAAAGGGCGTCTCCCTGTTAAAAGCACTTCTAATCAGTATTCGTGTGCGTGTGACTGTTTTATCATCATAATCATCTTCAATTCACACGTTATTCTCAATGCACAT
>LN483482.1:402031-460837 GCA_900002565.1 Culicoides sonorensis | reverse complement strand
GTCGCATTGTATCATTCATTTTTTTTTTCATCTTACTTGCTTTTGATATCTATACAAAAAAAAAAAAAATAAGAATGAAGAACAACTTGGGAATTGAAACTCATTGTATTTTTATATATTGCCTTTACTTAAAACTTACATGACGATGTCTTCTCATCATTTTATATTTTACACGTCATATATTGTTATTAAATTTTTTTTCCTTCCTTCTTTTTATATAATTCAAAGAAAAGCGAGTGATGATCTACTGAAAAAACGACTGATAGGGAGTGAGTTTGGATGTCGCTGTATTGTGATGTAAAATTTGCATTTCTTATTACTGCTTTCATCATTTCTTTATGTGTTATTATACAGAAGAGACCATTCTTGTATTAGTATCATAAATTATGATTTTTTATTGGGCTAGCAAAATTTTTCATTGAAGACACTTAAAGAGTGATAGTAAAATATGGAGGTGATGTGATCTGTATTAGCATTCAATTCAATTTTTCTATCAGTGCGAATTGTGAGCGATGTGTGTCATCATGTGAGGATCTTGTATCGATACCACACTCCAATTGCTATTTATATTATGAAAATTAATAAAAATACGAATTTTTTACTGTATACCCATAAAATGAGCTTAAAATTGTGTATTTTGCAATTTTAGCCTCATAATTAATGGAATATCGACTTGGTCAGTTCAGCAAAGTTGCAGCTTGAAATATTCTCTTCAATTTTGTTTCAGGACACTTTTACCTAAAGCTAATAATAATATGATTTTTTTCGGGAAGGCCTCTTTGCGGAGCATTTTCGGTGCAGACCTGCAACGAAGATAATCAGCATCATCTTAAACCGAGAAATCATTTTATCAGGAACACGTGTAAAATCAATCTCATTAAAAAAAATATTTATTTCATTTAAAATCTCTTCAAATGCTTCCACGTGCTCCACTCCAGGCAATTACGTTAAATTCCCAAAATTAACAATGTGTTTTCCTTTCATAAATTTTGAAAAACTTCCTATTTTTATTATTACAATTTCAGATACGAGTAAAAGAAAAACATAAAATAATAAATAATTTATTTTTAAAAAAGTAAACAGTGCTCAGAATAATCACATGTAACATAACATAAAACAAATTACCCATCACACTTCTTCAACTAATTTTTGAGTTAATTTGCAATAACATAACACATGAACAAAAAAAATATGAATAAATGATGTAGGTACAAATAACATCACAACAAATAACGAAATACATAAATTATATTAAATTTTACACAAAAAAAAAAAAGTTTTTCCTCATACCAAAGAGAACTTCTTCGTCTTATGTTACATTACATTACATTTCAAAAAAAATCAGTTGTCGTCGTTGTCCTCCTCATCATAATGTTGTTGACTCACGTATAATTATATTAATTACATTAAACAAAATTATTATTGTGAATATTTTCATATATTATTTATGTGTGTGTCTCTTTTATTTCGTTCATTTCTTGAGTATTTTAGTTGTTATGAAAGGTGACCGACCTCATCTGAATGCATAAATAATATTTCATTTTTTGTACGTGTTGCTTTTTTTTTCTTTCAAAAAAAAAAAAAAGAAAAAAAAATTCTATTAGTTTAGAAACGTAAATTAGCAAGACAAAATCGCAAAGATATGTTTTCATATCATACATGCAAGCTACTTGGAACCTTAAATAAATATTATTATGCAGAAAACATGATAGAACAAATAAATTGTCTTTATTTTTCTGCATATATACAAATTATTAAAACATGAATAACTATTTGTGTAACAAAATCTATGTTGGCTGATCACGATGATGATGATGATGATGACAAAAAATACGTACAAATACATAACAAGATCAAGTGAAATGATGTAGACGTGAAAATTAGTAACTAAATGATACTAAATTTAGTACACGGAACGCACGAAATGTGACAAGAAAATGTAAATAATTTTTCTCTTTTCATGTTAATAGTGTGTCGTTGTGTTGTGGTCGGTGAAACACAATTCTGCTTTTTTTATAATTTTTTTTTAACAGAAATTTGCATAAATACAAATACTCCGTATTTTTTTTTTAAATTAAGTGAAGTGTTGAAGATTTTTTCTCTTTTTAAAGTGAATGTAACATGCGTGCTAAGAGTAATTAATTCGTTTAAGAAATTAACAGACTAGAAATAGGCAAAATATGTGGTTCTCATGTTTTTTTAAGTGCATTTCGTAGTTTTCGTAGCATATCATGGATTAGGCTCCAGAACCTCCAAAGCTTGAAAACTGTTAAAAGCGATTAAAAATTTTGAAAAATTGCCGATTGTTAGGAGCTACTAAGAACTTTAACCCATTGTTGTGAGATTAGGCTCATGGATTATACTGCAGAGCCTTTAGACCCCGAAAACGATCAAAAGATTAAAATCCTAGATTTTCCCAAAATAGCTGATTCAAAATGGCCGATTCAAAATGACGAGGAATCATATTTTTTCCTTGAAACTGAAAATGTGACTATTTGTAACAAATCGCACTAAGCCATGAAAATAACTTAAATATTTTTATCACTTTTAACATACATATCTGATGTGGTGTGTGCGTGTATTTTAATTGTTTTTTTTCATTTAAATGAAAATCGCAGACAAAATAGTGAAAATTATTTTTACATCAGCTCTTGATACAATGAACAATGCAATGCGGCTTTCATGCTTACTCTAAAAATGTATTTTGGTATGTAAAACTGTTTAATGATGTAAATGCAATGTAAATTCTAGGAAAAAAGAGGTGTTAGTGGAATGTTTGTCTGGGAAAATATCTTTGTCTTACTTGTACGTTAAATATCAATTTAAAAAATAACTTTTTTTTCATATAATCTCACTTTGATTGAAATTGAGAGACAAGGCGTCTAACTATGATTCGCATTTGACTTGTTTTTGGTTAAAATTTGAATTTAAATTTAAAAAATAGAAAAAAAAAACAGTGACTCAACAATTCAAAGAAAGTGAGATACAAGGAATTTCATTTAAAGATAATGTACCATGCATTTTTGAAATTGCTTCTCTTCCAAGAACAATGACAGGTGTATTCATTCGTTTTATTGATCACATGCAGATTCTATTGATTTGTGTATGTCAGACATAACACCCTCAAAAAATGTTCTGTTAGGAAATTATTTTTATCACAATACAATGCAATACAATACACAAAAAAATATGCGTAAAAAATCATCTTCAGACAATCAGGTAGATTTTTTTACGACCCTTTTCATGTAAATGTGTTTTTTTACCTTCTTTTTCTCTCTCTCTGCCTAAAATAGGACACGTATATTGTGATAATTTTAAATGGTCAGACAAATAGTTAACACAATGAATCCCTAGACAATTATTATTATTATTTTCTATCTAAAATTATGTTGTCCGTGTCCTATTTTTTGTACTGTATTCGATGTATCCTGAAAAATTTAATGCATACAGTATTTTTTATTTTTTGGCAAAACATCAAATTCCCATTATTGTTCCAAATTCAAGTGGGTTTTGTTCATTTTTGCTTGTTATGATGAAATTGTGCATCCCTTCAAAGTTTTTTTCGATTAAATACAAAGCTCGTTTCAATTCAAAGAAAAAAAATTGAAATAAGTGAAGTGGTTCAAAGGTAAATCAATATATTTTTTTGTAGACTCGTGCTAATTTTGGTTCAGAATTTGTCTATGAAAAAAAAAAGTTGTATCATTAACTGAAAAGATGAACAATAACAAGATAATAAAAAAATATATTTTTTTTATAATTCCAAATTAAACAAGATAAGATAGTGATGACCTTGGGATCATTTTATTATTATTTTTTTTGCGGAACAAATGTTTATTGTTTTACACTTAAGATGTCTGGGTCTACGTGATGTCTCGTATGATAACTATTCATAGTAATGACTTTGAATTAAAATGAGACTAAGCAGTGTCTGTGTGTCCGTTTGCTTTTAAAAATATGTCAGAATTGTAAAACGATATTGATTGTGGTACAAGAGAAATGAATATTTACTTAAAAACGATTAAAAAAGGGAGAAGGAGAGAGCAAGAGAGAGAAGGAGACTGATTTTCTCTCAATTCATTCTCATTAAATGCACTCAAGCA
Source organism: Culicoides sonorensis (assembly GCA_900002565.1). Taxonomy (NCBI): domain Eukaryota; kingdom Metazoa; phylum Arthropoda; class Insecta; order Diptera; family Ceratopogonidae; genus Culicoides; species Culicoides sonorensis. The sequence continues at coordinate 456,734 of LN483482.1, read as the reverse complement.
CACAATTCATGGAATTTAATCATTTTTCATTGAATGACGTTTGACCAAACCAAATATTTGATAAGAATTTTATTTACTAGAACGTTATCTTATGACAAAAATATACTTCATTAATAAAAAATAAAAAAAGTGTTCAAATAAACTGATTCCATGAAAAACGTGTGCTTGATAGTAATGAATGAGTTATCTAATCAGCTATTTCATATTTATTTTAAGGTTACATTTGTTGTTTATTTGCTCTTTTAAATATTTAACATGACGCTTACAATTTTCCATAATTCAAATAATTCAATTTTGTATTTAATCAAAAAAAAATTACATTTCAGTATAAAATCAATATAAAATTTCAAAATTGGTTCAAGTAAATGTTATAATATGAAAAAAAAAACTTCAAGAATAAAATTGGATAAAATGTAAAACTCTCATTTCCTTGCCAATTTTCCAAATGCAGACATTATACAGACATGACCTAGTTCTGACGTTGTTCGAGTCATTCGGGTGGTGTGATATAACACACAATAGACACATATTATATCATAATGTTGGATAAATGATACAATTTTATATAATGTAATGCATAAAATGTAGGTTCAATTTTTTTTTTCATTGTGATATGGCGAAATCATTGGTGAAAATCTTTACAAGGAATCTAAAAAGGGATTGTAAAATGCAAATAAAAAGACATTTAATTTTGGTTAAATATTTGGAATGTCACTTCATTTATAATTCATTTTCTATCTACGTTTTTATCCTATTCAAAGTTGCATGTGCTTACTTGCATTGAAAATTCTCTCTATAGCTCTTTTTTCATTATTATGGTTACTGCATTCACAGTTTATATATTTAATGGTATAGCACACACAATTCAATTCAAATAAAAAAAAACATAAAATGACCTATTTTTGCCATGACCATGCAAGAACTACCTAGACAACATGAAGTACAAAATTTTACAAAACTTGGCATCAATTGAATGTGTGCAGTAAATGTGGAAATTGTGGCATGGCTGCAGTATATCCTAAAGCTATTAAATGTGACGCGTTTTTATATTATTACTATTATATTCTACATTTTATTTTAACAGTTTCGTTGAGAGAGTTGTTGCCAAGTGCATACATTTCATTTAAAGTGAGGAGGCATTGCGACAGTGTGTTTAGTTGCATTATGCCAGACTAAAGGACTGTGGTATGAGGAGTAGAATTATCATTATAGCATAAGGAAAATGGATCCCCTGCTTTTATGTGTCTACCACCCACATTTCCATTATTATTTTATATAAATGCCATGTTCTATTTTCAATTGAAAAGCTTGACTAGGCTTAGCTAGACACAGAATACATTGAAAAGAAAAAAAAATGCATTATGCAATGCAAATGTTTACCTCTATTACTCGCTATATAGCTAGAACATGAACATAACACAATCGTACAGTAAATAAATAAAACAAGGAAGGAAAAAACATTTCAATGTGAATTAAATAAAATCTATGTGGTTAAAAAACGAACATGTAAAATACACATAATAAAACAAAAATAGAATTGAGTGAGATTACAAGAGATGCAAAAATGAAAACTATAAGCTTTTACATGACCTGTTTAAAATTGAATATACATTAAAAATGTGCAGAATGAATATGATCATGATGCTGATGATGATGATGAAAAAAAAGAATTCAAATGAACATGGGGGGATTACAATAAATGCATTTTATATATTTTTGTCGCATTTATTCAAATGTACATGCATCCATTATAGATTTTTTTGTATTTATATGCAAATATTCTGCTATATTTTTTTTATAGATAGATGCTGATTTCATAACTAGAGCACAACAACAACAACAACAAAAATAGCTATTGATTCAATACGAAGCACGTTATTCTTACAAATAATTTTGCATTGAAAATGTCATCCAATAATGTTTTTTTATTTTTTTATTTATTTGTTTTGTGTTGTTCATTTGATTTGAATATCATCTAGTCGATTATTATTATTATTATTATTATAAAATCCATTACGATAGCGCATTGTCTGATTATCATAATAAAATTAAATTGAAATAATAATAATAGAATAATAAATAAAATACAAATCAGAGACAGAACCAATAAACGTGCCTCACGTTTATGAAATGGGATATAAAATAGTCTGATATAAAACTGATTTTTTGTTGTTAGTTTATTATGATTTTTTTTGGTTCTGTTATGATGAGCTCGAATTGCTTGGATGACCATGAACTGAACCACATTAAAAACAGACCCACAGTGCTAACTGCAAACTCAAATGTGATCAAATTTTCTCAATCTCTCTTCGGCTACTCAATTTGAGTTAAAGGCAAGATAAAGATGACGACTACTTGGGATGACAGGATAAAGGCTAAGAACCCAAGATAATGATAACTGGTATCCACAATGAACCTGACTGATGTTCTGAGTGCAGGCTTAATAGTCCCTTACAAAACTGAAAATGAAATTTATCCAATTAAAAAAATAAGAAATTTTAAACACTGGGCGGCTTAGAAAAATGCATTTCGATGAAATTTAATTCACTTTTTTTTTAACGGTTTTTAGACAATTTTCAGGCTCTAAAGACTCTGGAGTCCAAACCCTAAGTCAAATCTCGAAACTTACAATCCTTATAAGCTCCTTTACCCAACAAAAAACTTGAGCTCACTCCGATGAACCATTTTGAAGTTATTGATCTAAATGAGTCAAAGCGGACAAACTTGACCCAACTCTGTAATAATGCACTTTTTCTTACAAAATGTACTTAGAAAAACATAATTTAATTAAAATAAAAACTTAATTTATTTGATGATCGTATTGAACTATAAGAAAATGTACATTAATTATAAACACAAAAAAAAAATTCAATGGAAAGTCAAATTAACATACTTTTGTGATGATAATCTAAATTAATTTAATAATGAATAAAAGTCAATTTATTGATGCACTCATAAACATAAATAACATGCAATGCAATGCAATGCATAGATGATAAATGTAGAGAATTTCCACATAAAATATCTTCATTGACCACAAAAGACGAATAATTCAAAGAAATTGCATCGCGCTTGTTAGTTTTGTTCGATTGATATCTCTTCAATTTCATTATGCTCATACATAAAATTGAAATGACATGTGCTTTAATTTGTGCTTCATGTTTGATTTAATAATTTGCAATTGCACTGATCACAATTCACAAAGAAAGTCCTTTATTCAATGTGTGTGTGTGTGCGTATGTGATATTATTATTATTATGATTTCTTAGAAAAAAAAAGAAAAAAAGTTATAATAAGACAAACATGTATTTAGTAGTACTTGTAGTATGTCAAAGTAAATAGGCAAATATTATATTATACGATTAAATAAAATTTACAACCTTATTATGTCAGATGCAATCAATAATAATAAAATACATACATACATACATGTGTGTGTGTGTTTGTATGAATATGTTCATCGTTTCAATTCATCATGCATCATTATCTCATTTCTTCGGGGTCTATTTATGCTTCTTATTAAATGTTGTTATTTTTTCTTCTTACATTTTACCGCACAAGAAACAGAATGGCGACAGAATCATCAAATTAATTGTGTGTATTCTCTAGTCTGCGATTTGTATCGCAAATAATATTTTCTTATTCCATTTATTAATTCGATATAATTTATGTGTGTGTATGTGTGTATGTGAATGAGTAACAAGTACATATATTTTGCTGTTTCTCGTCAACATTTAACAAAACAGTATTCGGTGTTATCATTTATTTCAATCATTTTCAATTGAATTGAAGAAGTAGAGACAGAAAAAAATGATAATAATAAATTAAGTGATTTTGATTTAAAAGTTTTCAATGCATTTTTGTCTTGAATTGATTTTAATTCATATCAGATTTTCTTCATGTACATTATTTTTTTATTTATTATCCATTTAATCTCTTTCACTAATCTTCCTAAAAGCTAAAATGTTACGCTTTTTTGTTTCTAGATTATTTATATTTCATTAGAGCACATAAAACACATATACAAAAAAAAATTATACATCTATTTTATCTGGGGAATCATTTTCTAATGCATACACACACACACACACACACAAAATGATATGTGAATGCAATAAAAGTCAACAATATTTATGGTCATTGATTGTAAATCTGTTTGATTGATTGTTGCATGTTTTATTCGCATATCGTTTTGTTTCATTTTTTTTTTATTTTCGTCTTTGATCAATGTGCAATTTTTATCTGATGTTTTAATATTATTGATTAAATGGATCCTTAAGCGTTTTACACATGGACTACATTTAAAATAAAAAATTTCATCCCAGTTGGTTAGTTGACAGAAGATTTTTGTTTGCCTGTCGTTTGTTTGTTTGGCATTTAGTTCACAATTCTATTTTAAAATAAAATACAACTAAAAGAAATTTTGTTTCACTTATAAAACAACCATTAAGCTTGCCAAAGATTAAAAATAGCATTGAGACAATATGTCTAATATCTTGAATTGTAAAAGTGTTTCGAGTAATTTAATGTTACGACTTGAATTCACGAAAAAATTTCAATTTGATTCGGATTCGAGTCTCGAAGTACTCTAACATTATTTTTTTTTCATGTTAATGCCACACACAAATATTTACTTATTAAAATAATTTTAAATGGTTAAATGCACACAATTTAACATAACTATCAAAAGTGTGTTTGGCATGCAGTTTTTCCTCATAATTATACAAAAAATAAATGAAAACTTGAAAAAAATATTTATTTATTTGTTTGTTTAACGTGTGTGTGTTCAAGATAATTTTTCTTGCACATGTGCCAGATTTTTGTCACCACATGTATGAAAATAACATTTTATTATTGTATTTAAATAAATTGTAACCTTTTAAATATTGAGGAAGGAAATTTGAATTTAAATTATCAATAATTTTTATCATATTTTAATGTTATTTTTTCCTTTATTTCATTACAGGTAAGCAACATTTGCACTCTTTGAAATGTATTCGATCAAGGTAACACACGATTTACTCTTCAAAATTTCAATGGACTTGGAACCTTAACACGCATTAAACACTTGAGTATCATTTGAGTATCATTAAAATTGCATGACGTCATTTCACACCCTAAGCACTATTTCAATAATAACTGCTACCTTTCACATTTGATCCATTATGATTTTATTTTTTCTCCATTTTTCATTTAATATCGTGCTAAATCTCTTATAAAATAAAGATACGTGACATTTTCTTTATATTAAGTCACATTATAAGCAACCCTCGTAGTTTTATGCATTATGAATTTTATATACATTCAAATAAAGAGAAATTAAAGGAAAATAGTTGAAAAGGGATATGCAAAATCTTTCAATGAAAAAAAAAAACAAAGAAAAAATAAAGATGTCACTTGTTACAATGCAGAGAAAAGAAATACCAGGAGTATTATTAGATGAGATTAACATTTAAAAATGAATGAAATTGATTAGTTGAAATGAAATTCACATTTTAAAGCGATAAGAGAACACATTTGATCAACCCTTTTCAGGTCTAGACTGATCAGACATGTGCAATTGATTCATATTTTAATTTACGAACATTTCTCTCAAAATAATTTTCAATTCACAGCTTGTTTTTTTTTCAAAATGAAAAGGGGGAATTTTATTACAATTGCATTTTTCATACATACAAAAAATGATTGTTATTGCGCTGTGAATACGAACCGATTTTAAAAAATATTACGTCATAATCACAACAATGTATTTATTTACTGGTTAGACGCATCCGTTTAAAGTACATAGGATACGAAACAAAAAATTATTATTACAATTTAAGGAGGAAAGGGAAATCTTTTGTGTCACGTGCATTCATTATTTGTAGCGTATTCAAATACAATTTTATTGTACAAAATTTTAAAATGGACATCTAAAGAAAATGAATTTAATCGATGAATTTCACAATTTAAATGACGCTTTGCAATAAATTTCAAAATAATTTCGAGATTTTCACGTGTTTTGCTTTAAACACAAAATTCGTGGAATTTTCTACAATTTTGATTTCATTTTAAAAGTTGGTAGTAGATGAATATGGATCATAATCATGAAATCTGCTTGTTGTAAAATGTGTTCAACAACTTTTATCTGTAATGGACACGCAATTTAGTTGTAAATGATTTGTTTTGAATTTTTTAAAATGAAAACTCATTGAAAATTGTATTCTGTTCGTTAATGCGTTAATAATGATGATTTCTTGTAACATTTGATTTGTGAAGGTTTCATTTCATGTAAGAAAAAAAGGGAGATGAAAATACTTGTGATGAAAGAGCTCATAGAAATGCATTTTCTCCCCTTTATTTTAATGACTTTTGTTTGTATAAATATTGAAATGCACTTTTACCCTTCTAGAATTGAGTTTGATATGCAAGGATCATCACTTGTGTCATATGGCGAATATTCGGAAATTATTTCTTTAAAGTTGTTTTCTGTTTTTAATTTAACTCGTCAAAAATTGCTGTTTTTTTTAAAACCACGGAATTTTGAAATTCGAAAAACGCTGAACTTTCAAAAAACAGTGGAAAAATGCTGAATTTTCAAAAACCATGGAGAATCGCAGAAACTTCAAATCAGCAGAAAGCCAAAAATTTTGAAAAAAAAACATGTAAAATTGAGTTGTCAGAACCCGATGAATTTCAAAATTGCAAAACTTTGAAAAACCACGGAGATTCGACGGAATTTTGCAGTATTTGCAAACTTCGTGGTTTTTTGAAAATTCCTCGGTTTTTCTCGTTTATGGAGGTTTCCGTGATGTTGGCAAACTGTAAATGTTAGAGGTATCTGAAAGTTTCACATTTTTTGAAAATTCCTCGATTTCCTCTCGTCTGGAGGTTTTACGGGGGCGATTTTCACTTAGAGTGTATTGACTAGCTCATAAAAGTGCTGGCTCATTTCAAATACACATATCAATATTGATGTTTTACGACATGTCTTAACACTGTAAGTAGAAAACTCGCCGCACTGCTAGGCGATTCAATCCGCAAACGGCGTCCTTTGTTTTGCACGCACATTGAATAAAATTCAATGATTGCGGCAAATTTTGCACTAAAAGTGTATGAGACAAGATATAAATTAATTAATCTATCCACTACAAATTTTAATCTTAAAACGTTATCGTTAATGTTTTAAAAATTACAATTAATAAAGTAAACACGATAAATATTTATTTTAATTCATTCATATTCCGCTGTGTGTGTAGTGTGTCGGCAAAATTTTTAACTGTAGACATGAGATAAAAACATATTTATCCACTCAGGAAAGCGATAAATATTATTAGCTATAATCAGACAGACAGATCATTTACTCTTTAACTACTTAATACAATGTGTTTAAATAATAATTTTAATATAATAATAAAATTTTCTATTCATTTGCCATTAACAAGAAAAAAAAAACAATGTTGCAAGAAACTTAATGAACAAGATACAGGTCGTTTTACTACTCCAGTGACTTTGTTGGTGTAGCTTTCAATCATTTGATTTGCTTGAATAAAGAATTTAAAAGAAAAATATTTTTTTTTTTTAATTAATGGTAACACTCATCCAAGTCAATAATTATTATGATATTACTTTTTAATAATAATAATAATGTAAGCTCATATTGATGTCATCACATTCTCAGGTCAATTTTATTCAATGGTTTGTGGTTTTCTTGATACATTGTTGCAATTTTGGTCAATCATGTGCGACAATTATTATGAGCAGTTAATTTATGATAAGTTTAAGTTTAATCAAGTCAATAATCGTTTTTTCTTTAATTTCAAGTTGAATTAAGTGAATTGTGAACAAATGTTTCAACAATTGTGGTTTAATTTTAATGCAACAATGTATCACCGAAATTTGTGATTTTCTTATAAATATACGTGGTTTTGATAACGTGAGTAAGAAGAGCTTTAAATTGTTTATTTATTTACAAAAGTTTAACAAGTTAAATAAAGTTTTTTGTTCTCCTTTTCACGATACATTGTCGTAAGTTCATTTAAAGATGTTTTAAGTAAACGCATTTTTTTTCTTCATTGTTCATAATATTTGTGAAACAAAAACATGTATTTGGATAACGCATTTTTGCACATCTGAAATTCAACAAAGGCATGTACCTCTCTAAATATGTAAATAACTTTAAAATATAATAAGAAAAAAAAATGCATTAAAAAACCACTTACAACGCCGCGTATCTTGCTGAGAATTTTATATTAAAAAAAAAATATGTATAAAAAAGACACTTTGTTGTTGTTTTTAGTTTGAAATTACATGTAAACTACATATTGCAAAGCAAAACAATGCCTTATAATGTAAACTAATAATATTGACATAATAATTCTTGCTGTGACATGAAACATTGTACAACATTTTATTTTATTTTGTATTTTTTTTTCTAAATTAATGTACATTTTTGTATAGAGAGACAATGATAATGTTTGGCATTTAAGTACAAAAAATGGCTTTTTAAGTGCCATTATTGCAGTAATAGATGCAATCATTGCACACACAAACTCAAGCTCATGTTAAATTCACGAACTTGACTTACAATTTTTTTTTAACTTTATTCATAAACTGTTTGCATTGTGTTCGTATTTTTTTTTTTTAAATGTTAACAGTTATCTTTTATAACCCTTTGGATTGGATAAATTTCTATGTGGACGTTAATTCAATTGTATTTTTTTTGTGTGATCATGTAATGTTTACAATAATTGAACCGATATTTATGCCTATTGCTATTGATACCGTGCCTCTCTTTAACAAGACAATGATTATCGGTGATTTTATATATAGACCATGCTAATATAAACAGTTTGGTGCTATTATTTTTTATTAAATTGCAACAATGAATGAATAAAATATGTTTATTGCATTTTTGTTGTTATTTTCTATGAACAAACATGAGCTTGGAAGTAAAAATTGAAAATGATGTTCTTGGATTGCATTAACAGTGCATTTTAAAAAAAATTCTGATTGAAATTCGAAATTCTTCGTGTCTTTTAGGAGCGTGGACGACAAAACGTGCTGAATTCACTTATTTATTTTACTGAAAAATGAAATTTGTAAATTAAAAACAGACATTTAATAGAGAGAGGCAATAAATCAAATAATTATACTTTACACAATGTAAACAATTGTTTAAGTAAATGTCTTGTGTTGTGTCTCTTATTCATTATCAATACATAAAGTCGCTGATTCTTTGTCATTATTTCAAATACAATGTCTCGAGTGTAACCAAGCCTCTAACTTTTGTAAGCGCATTTCAAACGATTTGAAAAAAAATGCGAGTATTATTCGTGGTGAAGCCGTCCGTCCGTCCATCAAAGTCGCCAATCATTAAAAAATGGCTCAAATCATAAAAAATTTCGCCATTGACGAAAAAACTCGTTATGGTTAAATTTTCTAAAATGGCTAAATTTTCAACATCAAATATCGACCATGTGAGTCCATCCAATGTCCATCTGTCACAACACACTTCGCACAATCAAGAAAAATTAAAGTAGCTGTTTGAAAAGACACTTTTCTAATAAAATTAAATATTATCTCATATCCATTCAATTCATTTCTATGGTAGACTGAATATTTATTAGTATATATATGAAGTCGTAAGTGTTTGAAGAGAGTGTATGAATGTAAATGAATGTAAATGAATGGGAGAGAGTTCTTGCACTACTACATGCCCCCGTAAGAATTTTCAAAATTTTCTTTTGGAAAATCTGATACCAAAATTCATACATTTTCTTCGTGCACCAATTTGTTTACAAAATTAATGTATAATAGTACAAAATTGTGGTTATACAAATATATTGGTTAAAATATGAATAATAATAATTTGAATATAAGATAAGGTTTGATTAATTATAATAATGATTAAAATATTTGGATAAAATATAAGTTGAATATATAAAAAAAAAATAACATAAATTTTTTGTTTGTATTCACGATGGATGTTCTTGTTGTTGGTCATCATTCCTAAACATTTTGATCCTGTCTTTATGGATCTTTTTCAACTTGTTTTTGATATTCACGTATACGTTTGATGTGTCAACAGCGCTGATCTGGAATGGACCACTATATACGGCATCCAATTTGTGTGAGGCTTCGTCCTTCACCATAATGAAATCGCCTATCTTGTATTCCATGTGCTTAACTCTAAATTTCCTATCGTACAAATTCTTTCTAATGTTCTTAAGATTTATTTGGTATTCCCTAGCATCTTTGTGTGCAGTTTGCAATCTAAAGCGCATTTCTTTAACGTAATTCTCTATATCGTAAATAGGATCGACGGTATTGCGTTGCAAATCTGTAGGTTGTCTAGGCCTTTTCAGAAAGACTAGCTCGAAAGGTGTATATGAGGTGCCCTCGTGAACGAATGAATTATAAGCAAACACATAGAAAGACAGCCAATCTTCCCATTGTGGTGTATTTCCACAATAGCTGCGTAGAAAATCCCCCAATTTACGATGTGAGTTCTCGATCGAACCCATTGATTGGTGGTGGTACGCGCTTGTTGTAATCTGATCAATCTCCAATATCTTGCATATGTCTCGTAGGACCTCATTGGCGAACTCGAGGCCACAATCGTGCATAATTTGTAAGGGGAAACCGAATATGCAAAAGACTTTCTCAAGAAGGACTCGTGCTACTGTCTGAGCTTCTTTGTTCGGTAGTGCAAAAGCAAGTGAGAATTTTGTCAGATCGTCTTGGACAGTCAGTACGTATTTATTTCCGTAATTTGAAGTCTGTAAGGGACCGTACAAGTCCATATGGATCTTCTCAAAGGAATTCGTACTTGTCGTCGTAATGGTCAGAGGTTGTCGGTTCATACGTCCGTGTTTACTACGTTGACATATTTGACAATTCTTGACTAAATCAGAGATATCTGTGTACATGTTTTTCCAGAAATATCGACGTCTAAGGGTTTTGTACATCTTGTCTCTTCCAAAATGTCCTGAGGTCTTTAAGAAATGGTTGTCGTACAGAATTTGTTTCTTCATTTCGGTGTCAGTAATTACTGTCACATTGGGGACCAATAGGATTCTGAGTTGCGTGTTTTTACATATCTTTGACAGAACATCGCGCTTAACTGCCGTTGAACCGGTTATTTTGTCATATTCCTGATGGAATAGAAGTATTTCAGTCACATTAAACTGCTTACAAACTTTATTAATATCCTTTGTAAAACTGCACATTGATTTTGATGACATTTGACTATGTGGAATGCGTAATAACAGCACTCCGATTTCTTCGTAAAACCCTACATGATTGGATTTTGACTTAATCAAGCTTGAATTGTGATAGTCCAACATCTCTGCAGTAGATTCGAAAAAGACTATTCTTGGCAAATCATGTTTTGGTGTTTTCAACAATTCTACCACGTTAGGTTGATCAGACCCGGTGGTGTCATCTGTGTCAGTTGTTTTGGATTTTTTTGATAATTCAGCCGTACGACGAGCTGCACGTGTTTGCACCATCATCATGGTTGCGACAATTGCTTCTTTTTGCAAACACAATATTTCGGACTGGTTCATGCGTGATAACGCATCTGCCACTACGTTTTCTTCCCCTTTTTTATATTTAATTTCGAAATCAAATTCTTGTAGAAATAACTGAAACTTCATCAGACGGACTGACGGTGTTTCCTGAGTTACTAGATACTGTAGCGGTTTGTGGTCCGTTTCTATTCTAAAGAAATTACCCCATAGATAATTACGATGCTTGTCGATGCCCCATTTGATGGCCAACAACTCTTTCTCAATGGGTGGGTAATTAATTTCTGCGCTATTAAGTCGTCTGCTTGCGTATGCAACGACTTTACCGTCTTCATTTGACAAAACGCAGCCTAACTGATACTTGCTAGCATCGGTAGTTAACGTCATTGGACGTGAGAAATCTGGATAAGCCAGTATGACGTCTGATATCAACATTTTTTTCAGAGTCAAAAATGATTCGTTACATTCGTTAGTCCACACGAAATCCGTGTTCTTTTTAAGAAGTTTAGTTAACGGTAATGCGTACTTTGCGAAGTCTTTAATGAATCTCCGGTAGTAGTTTGCGAATCCCAAAAATCGTCTTACATCATCCGAGTTAATTGGGATCGGATATTTATGCACAGCTTCCGTTTTACTTGGATCTGGTTTCACACCGTCTCTTGACAAAATGTGTCCGAGATATTCTATTTCCTCTTGAAAAAATGAACATTTTTGCGGTTTTATTTTGAGATTCACTTCTCTTAAACGATCCATGACCTTTTTAAGATCAATTTGATGTTGTTTAAATGACGTTGAATGGACGATAATGTCATCAAGGTACACGAAGCAACAATCTTTCAAATTTGCGAACGCAATCGTCATTAACCGCATGAAATATGCAGGACTTGTCTTAAGTCCCATAGGCATAGCTATCAGTTGTGTATGTCCTACGTCTGATGTCCATGCAGTCAATGGTCTAGATGCTTTTTCTAGTGGGACTTGATAATATCCTTGTGAAAGATCGAATTTCGAGAAGAATTTTTTTCCATGAAGATTGTCCAACACATCAATTATTTGTGGCATTGGAAAACGATCATCTTCTATCTGTTGATTAATCTTTCGTAGATCGATAACTAATCGCAATTCTTTTCCTCCGTCTTTTGGGACTGCAAGTGCCGGTGAGTTGTAAGGACTCATAGACGGCTCAGCAATTCCCATATCGATCATCTTTTGGGTTGCTTCCGCAATAAATTTTCGATGATGTGGAGCCACTCGATATTGCTTGACGAAAACTGTTTTTGCATCTTTTTTCAACGGAATCTTTTGGCTTCCCAGGTTGCAGAAGGTTTTCTTATCACCTTCTAAATGAAAAACATCTGAGTATTGTTTGCAGATGTTTTTAATGAGCTTTCTTGTACCATCTGGTAGGTGCTCAATTTTCAATCCATCGCAAATCCTTTTCATTCTAGAATCAGGATTTTGCTCCTCAGTATTGCCGACAGGATCAAGAGCAAAAATTTCAAATTTTTCTGCATCGTAATATTTGAATTCACAATTTTCGAAACGGCTTGGGCATGGACCATTATTATACAACTGCATATGAAAAATACCATCATTTGGTTCTATCAGAAATTGCAATGAAGTAGAGTCTGGCAAATCTTTGATACATGCCAATAGTTTGCCGCTCTTTTCTGTATAAACTGGAACTATTCGTCTTGAGAAAGGAGGTATTTCGACTTCTTTAATCTCGTTCATCTTAAAAATTGGTACTTTTACCTTATGAGGACAGAAATACGTCAATTCGTAATTCTTGTACGAAATGTTAGCTTCGTATTTAGTAAAAAACGGACCGCCTAAAATGCCATCTGCTTTTAACGAAACTGAGTCTGGTAATACATGAAATTTTTCGGATACGAATTTTCTTTTACCATTGAGAGGCTTTAAATTCAGGTGTACAGTTCCCAATGTTTGGAATTTAGCGCCTGATATGCCTTTTGCGAATATTCTTTTTGATGTGTCCATGTTCATTTTGCTCACTAGGTGTGACTTAACCGTACTAACGCTAGCTCCTGTGTCGACTAAAAACTTAAATATTTTATTTTGAGGGGTTTTTAACGCTACGTATAAAATAGGATTTATCTCCTCGCTAACCGTCATTATCATCGGTGTCTCGTTGAACAATTTTTTGAGGCTTAGCGGTTGCGAGGAGTGAATCAGTTTTTTGATTCATCCTCCTCGGAAGATTCCAAGACATGAATTGGCTTCTTTTGAGATCTTTTCTTACGATTAGGATGATTTGAACGATCCTTGTTATCGTTGGATTTATTTTTATCCTTACGACCTTTGAACTTGTTTTGATCATTTTGACCTTCATCATGCTTCTTATGGTGTCCAGATTGTTTATAATGATACAACTCTGTGGAATTATCATTTGAACTGGACGCGGAAGCAATGGCTAAGGCATCAGTTAGGGTATTTGTTCTCGACGCATCTAATACAGGCTTGTATTTGTCTCGAACTCCCTGCTTAAACTGGCACAATGCGATCAAGTTGAAGATGTCAGTGACGATTCTCTTTTCTTGATCTGCTGCGACCTGTTTTGTGCGAATGTATAGCGCTGCAAATTGACTGGACAGTGATTCAAGTTGCGAAGCAAAAGATGGTAGAGAGAACTTTCCTTGAAACGTACTAGTCATTTTCTTAAAAAGTTTATCGTAAGTCTCTTCCGGTTTTACTCTCGAATGTAGAGCAGTCTTTAAGTCGCCCATAGTCTCGATTGCTGTAGAACCTAATCTAGTCTTACAGTTTCCCTTTATCTTTGCCTTTACTACGTATGCGATTAATTGAGCTTGTCCGGCAGCGTTAAGGATGTCATGGTAAGCCTCGACTTCGTCAATGAAGTCGCGGATTCCGTTGTCCTTTGTCGCGTCTTCCAAAGGTCTGATCGATTGCACTACCTTAATGTCCATATTAGAAGCCATTTCTGGATTTTGTAAAATTAATTGTTCGGTCACAAAATTCAAAGTTTGGGTTAGGTACTTGCCGAATGTCTGCAGCAATAGTAAGTCCGAAGAATCACGTGTTGAGGAGTGGAAAACGTATTGGAAATTCGCGGCTAGAGCGTATGAATCGTATTGTTTATTGATCAAATTGCTCACCGAATAAAGTCTAGTCGGATTTTTGGTGAATGTTTGCAATATAGCCTTTTGTTTTTTACAGATTTGCAGCAACAACACCATAAACCTATTTAAAAAAAAAATAATGATTAAACTGACCAAAATTAAATATAATAAAAGTATATTAAATGATACTAAATTAATTTGATGGTTATTGCGGCGATTTCCTTTAATAACGATGTTCCACGTGGAAGTTGAAAAAAAAAAATTTTTTTTCTTTTGACGACAACAAAGTGTTCCTTTTATGTGAAATGTTTCTTCTATACGAATATGTTACTTTTATGTGAACGACAATAAAGTATTGTAGCGCAATATAAGTTCAAGTTTCAACAATATTGCTGATTTTGCAAATTCAAATTGTAACGTTTATATTGACGATGGAATGTGTTATATTATAATTCTTTGAAGTTAGTTCATGACGTGGCAAGCATTAAACGGGTATTTGACGGGATCGGTCAATAGTCCTTTTCATCAGGTAAACGCCTAGTTTATATATCAAAAACAATATTAGGACGACAAATGCCAATATTACCAGCAATTTATGGGAGTCAGAATGTTCCTTTAGGACGTTGATAATTTGCTGCTGGTGTTGTTCAGCGTCTATATTTGTCGTTGTTGATGAAGTAAAAGGCCACATCTATGTTTTTCGATTTTTCCTTTCAATTTTTTTTTGGTTTTATTAGTTTTGCTTTAATATTTTATTTTATTTAATTTTGCTTTAATATTTTATTTTATTTAATTTATTTAATTTTGCTTTAAATAGTTTAAATAGCTCGATGTGTGACCACTGTCACAGACGCCATATGGTAGACTGAATATTTATTAGTATATATATGAAGTCGTAAGTGTTTGAAGAGAGTGTATGAATGTAAATGAATGTAAATGAATGGGAGAGAGTTCTTGCACTACTACATTTCAATTAGAATCTGTGATAAATGCACCACCATTATCGTCATAATTGAGATGCATTAATATTAAATGTCACTTTTTATATTTATATGCAGATTTAAAAAAATATTTTATACTAGACGAAGAGAGATAAGACAAATTAAAACGTGTTACCACACGACTATAAACAGATTTTTCTTACAGACTCATAGACAGTGGTGGTGGTGTGACACGGTGTAAATATTATTTGCAACATTGTTGTGATGTTGCAATGTGATTTGTGTCTGTGATTTGAAATATTCTTTGTTTTATCATGAAATTGCAACAAAATGTCACATTAAACATGAATTTATGCTAACAAAAAAAAAATTATATTTTAAATTGAAAATAAAAAAGATTTATAGTTGTCATTTGATTTCCTGTTTATATTTGCACTTAGAATGGTGTAATGATATTTCTTTGGCATAGTTTAATTTATTACAATTATTAAATTAATCACAATTTTAATGTTTTTCTACTCACATGCGAACAATGAATGTCTTTTTTGATGTATTTTCGTGATACAATGTTGCAAAGCGAGGTAAAATATTTTTACAGCAACGTCTAGAAAAATAATATGTTACGAGACTGTGGTATGTTAATTGTGGTAATTAATTTAAATTCAGTAGAATTATTTCTCGTTTGATTGTTTTTTTTCTTCTCTTTTCCTTTTCTTTTTCGAGACACATAATTAATTGTGACTTGACGGTTTCTTTTATATTTCTTGTCATTTCATGTCATTTTTGTTACAAAGTAAAAATTATTCATTTAAGACATGAATATAAGAGAAGAAAATTGATCCTTTTAAATCATCTTTTAAGTCATTCAAAATGAAGCCATCAAAATTAAGTCTTCGTTTTTGCCACAAAAATCATATATCATATGACACTTTTACCATGGAAACATCAACTGAACACACACCATGTCTATAAAAAAAAATAAAGAAGATGTCATAAATTATTTTTTTGTTTCATATGAATTTTGTCATCATATCACGTCCAATGTCCATGACCCATTATCAATATATATGCAAACTGTGTTGTGGTGCTTTTGTGATTCCGTCCCAAATATTTGAAACCTGTTTCAGAAAAAAAAAAATTGAACATGATAAGATTTTCAATGCAAAAATACCGCACAAAAAAATATTTTTATTAAATGATTTATGATTATTCTAATTTAAGCACGAGGGTCCTGTGCAACATTCAACTGAAACATGATTGAAAGCAACAAAAAATTGTTTTGAGAGTTCTCGAAAGTTAATACATGAAATTTATTAATAATAAATTCTTATCAAATATCAATGTCAATTTTTTTGAATCATGGTCATTTTATACTTTTCAAAGCATTTTTTTTGTATTATTCGCTATAAATACATTTGATAATCGTATCTTATCATATAATTATTATTTCACATTCAAATCTGCTTGTTTGTATTCTTTTTTTTTATTTTAACGAGGGATATTTAAAGCTTTGTTTTTTTTCATAAATATATAAAAGTCCATTAGCTATACGATTGAATGACGTATCAAAGTCCAAAAATAAATCATTATATTTTTTTTTTTGATACTCATGTTTTCCTTTTTTTGCTCGTTCTCAACGATTAGAGGCAAAAAATAGCAAAATCTATAACAAATAATTTTTTTATGGCTCCATGTTTTTTTAATTTTTTGTATTCCCCGACATTTTATCATTTATAGGATGTTAAAATTGTCTTTTCAGTTCGTAGTCTAGTCAATCTTAAAACTTGCAACACCAGAAGCAATTTTAAGTGGGTTTTTTTTCATTCAATTGCACGTTAAATCTAACAAAAGTGATCGTACCGTTTCTAATATTATTATTATTTTTATTATAAAGCAATAAACATAATAAAATAATTTATTATAATAAAATATTGTAACAAAAGTTGTTTATATACATTTAACAGTGCACCGTTTCAATTTATTTTGTCCCATTGTCTGTCGACAGAATATTTATATTTATTTATTAATTTTTGTATAGTGAAACAAATTTGCAAACAAACGGGACATCGACAACTTATTATTATTATTATTATATAGCTCATACAATGAACACAAGATTTATTTTTTTTTGCTCTTTCAAATCAACTTTAATCCACCTGTACGTGTCTGTGTGTGTGTGTTATGATATTATTTATATATAAATTATACAGTAAACCAACTGTAAAAAGCTGCAAATTTTTAATTTATGCAATAATTGTCTGTTTTAACACAACATGTGTGTAGTGTGGTGTTCCGAACAACAAACAATGATGACCTTGGTTTATCGTATCACAAATACACGTAATATGAAATTGCGGTTTTACTTTATATTATTAAAAAAATATTAAACAGCATTACATGAAGCAAATAGACCGTGGAAGGCGTGCGAAAAAAACTTGATTTTCGACTTGATTTGACTTTGCTTAGACTAAAAAGTAGAAAAAAAGAGATCAGATCGATGTAACATTTTAAATTATGATTATTATTAAAAATAATAATGAACAAAAAAATAGAATATGATAGATCAAGGTTATTGTCCAGTACTCATTTAAAATTCAAATCAAAAAGTAATTCCTCTCTTTACAACTCAATTTAATTGCAAATTCAGTAAATTTTCATTCATTTTTGTCTTTTTTTGGTTTGAAATTCAATTCAGACATCCTGTGTACATATTTTAAATTTACGTACATATTTGAATGTTGTTGAATTAAATTTGTATTTATGCCATATACAATGAAAAAAATAAAATAAAATTATAAAAAAGTTGAATGAAAAGAAAAAAATTATGCAAGTGACACTTTTTTAAGGGTAACAACATAAATATTGTATAAAAGGCAAATGACTACTTGAATTTTTTTAAATTTTATGGAAGTCATTGTACTTATTATTGCGATATATGAAATGAGTGTGTGTGTGTGTGTATGTGTTGTATTTGAAATATACATATTTAATGTGAATGAACGAAAAAGTGTTTGAATAAAAAAAATTGTGCTTTTTTTGAGTTCAAGCGAAATTCGATCTGTGATTTTCCTTTCTCAAAAATTTTCATTTAAAAGTTAATTCTCTTATGATAAGAAAAAAAAATTCACCGTTAACCGTCACATATCTGAGTAATTTCTGTGTCCTCATCTTTCTCTGGACATAATTTAACACTCCTCTCACATTCAATTTTAACACTAACAAGTAACTATTCCGAAACACATAAAGTTATGACAACAAACGATGACATGTTGATGACAGTAGATAACATTACAGAGAATCAACTGGACAATTATAATTGTTAGTTACTTACTTCAAATCATTAGACTCGAGCAAATGAAATGAGTTAAGTCAAACAAAAAACTCCACATTTGACAAGTTAATTGTGTAATTAGTGGTGAACTGTAAAAAAAATAAAATAAAACAAGTGTCATCGTTATTTGTTGTTATTTATGTTGTCATTAAATACGTAAGGCAATAATTTGATCTGTGTAATTTGAAAGGACATTGACCAATTATTAAATGCTTTTAAAAGTGGAAATTCAAATAAAAGATGACACTGGAATGACCTTCATTTGATGAGAGAACACATCTCATACTGTTATGACTAGATTGTCGTCGTCTGTCTGTATCTCATTGAACAACTGGTAATAAAATTGAAGAGAAAAATATAAAATTAAATGGAAAATTACTCATGCATTTTAGTGTTCTGTTGAACTATTTTGCCTAGCCTCCTCGTACTCTACTGTAAAATTGTGATGAAATGAAATGATACGATATGACACTAAAATGTAAATTGTACAGTGTGCACACTCTGATGAAACGAAGAAACAAAAGAATAAAGTAATAAAAAAATGTTAAGAAGTATTTTGAACTCAAAGTGAGACACTGCGTGAATACGATAAAATGATGATAAAATTTGATGACTTTTATTTGCCTTTTAAAAGTTTGTTCAGTGTTATTTTAAAGTGATCTTTCAAAATATGAGCTTTTTCAGGGTGTTGTCATAAATTACCTTAATATTTAGCCTTAAATTGAACGTTTATTATAATAATAAGAAATAAGTGATGGCTTCTTATGCATTGTAAGGCTTCTCACATTGAAAATGAAAAATGAAATGAAAATTTTAAATTTAAAGCACAAAATACCATATACCGACTTATATCGCATTTATCATGAATTGAAATAGAAAAATATGTCATTCCATTAAATGAGAAGAATAAAAATAGAAGCCAATGAACCGACACATGACGATAAACTTAGAAAGGTGTTCTACATAAGCTTCTCAACTAAATTGCTATGATAAATATAGTCTAGAAAATAAAATGAAATAGAAATAAGCTACATTGGTGTGTCTCAAGTTATAAAATAAAATGAGTAAATAAATAGATTTCCGGGTATTATGATTTATTTTCCATATCCTGCAATATTCAGATTACTTACGGCACAATTGCTTTCATACCATGTTGGATTGATATTAATTTTTTTGCTTCAAATAATAATTGAATTTTTTTTCTTTCTTTTGTTTCATTGCAGGTATGTTACATTTTAATAGAACATCATAATTATCATCATCTTTTTTCACTCAATCCATTCCTATTCAATCACACACAAAAGAGGAGGAATAAAAGTAGGTCACGGATATCCATTGAAATTCTCTTCTTTTGTAAGTAATAAGTTCCTCTCTATACACATTCAATTTACATTCATATGACGACACACAGAGATTGTTTGCATAAAATATTTAAAGGTATGTGAATATAAAATCAAGGAAAATGAAGTGGAGATGGTTTGTGTTTCATTTTAACGTACACAAAAAATGTTGTTTCGTGTCATTCTCAGATTATGAAAAAGATGAAATTGTAATAAAAGATTTTGTGTTTCAAAAGAATCTCCTTCTTATACATTACATTACATTATTATTACACACGTGTGAATTTACAATGGTCTCTCGTTTATTTATTTTTTTTTTTTAAGTTTATATTTTATTTTAATACCACGATATATTTTCAAGATATAAATGAAAGAAAAAAAAAGATTTCTTACTATTATTTGAGAATTTTTTATTTCATTTCATTTTTTTATCATCATCATGAAAGAGAATGATGATGACTGGCATGACATTTGAATGAATGATACGAATATGATGAGGCTTTTTCAATGATTGCTTCTCAAATAATAAGAATAATTCTATGAAATTTTTGTATGTGTGTGTGGTAGAGGAACGTCTCGTGAAGATAATTTATGTTTTTATTATTATTATTATTATTATTTTTATGATTGTCTATGGGAATTTCATGAAATTTTTACAAGGGCGATGCCCTTTTCAACTCATTTTTGATTGAAATTTAATTTAAAAGCATTAGAATTGTATTACTTTTACTTCCTCCTCTTACATTGATGTTATTTAAATGAATTTTTTTGATTGATTAAGTAATTTACATTCCTTTCTTTGACGCATCGATTCAATGTACCAAGATCGGTTTTCGATTGAATTTCTATTTAAAAAATCTTCAGTTAAAATGATGCACAATCCGATAATTTGAAATTACATTCCAGGACTTTCCCAAAAAATGTCTGGCATTTACGCAAAATATTTTATTGATGACAATTTAAATTTAAATTTCAATGGAAAATCCCCATATCTTATGCATATTCAACATAATCATGTATTTTATTCAATACGTAACTATAATGGCATTCATTTATTTAAATTATTATAAAATCGGTGAAAAAAACATGTAAAAATTATACAATAAGTCAATATTGATTGAATAAATAATTAAGCGATAAAATATTAAGAAAAAAATCACTTTACGTTTTGAACGAAGTGAGTTCAATGAATGGAAATCGCAACACTTGTTTTTTTTTTGGTTAATAATTTATACTACGTAACATTTTTTTTCGTTTAAATTTTTTTTTAATGTTAATGTAAAAAAAATAAAAAAATAATCAAAATACAGTCACTATTACATGAATAATAACATAAAATCATACCATGCGTTGTATTTAAAAGTAATATAAAATAAAAAAAAAAATAGTAACAAAAACACACGATCAAGAGCATTGTTGTAGTTGGTCATTGACCTGACCGGCGACTGTTTGTAATAACAACAACAACAACAGCAAAGAAGACAACAACGACGGTTACAACATGATTATATACAATTTTTTTTTTTTTAATTTTATTTTATTTTATAATGGTGTTTGTTGTTGTTGTTTTTAACTTAACATTACAATTTCATTCGCATTTTTTTATACTATTATTACTAGTACGAGTTCATTGTTGGTGTACGTACCCATGCACTCTAAATTCAATGTGAAATTTGAAATTAAATCATGTATTTCTTGTATACATTTACATTTAATACTGGTTTCAAATACTTAAAAATTCGTATTTTATTCATTTTTTTTGGCAATTGAAGGTTAACAAAAATAACACTTTTAATACGAATACACGAACATAATGTGATTAGATTGGACATGGCACTAATATTTCGGTTATATGGTTGGATGATTTTCAAATATTTAACCTTTTTTTTACTGTTTGCTGAATATTTCTTTGAGCCAAATTTTAAAAAATTATAAAAATCGTGTGTGTATGCTAAAGATATAATAATGAAATATCCCGTAACTTTTTTTTATACTATCATCTCAATTTCATCCCACTTTCAAATTTGACTTGAATTGCAGACACATTCGCACAAGAAAAGAAGCAAAAAATTCATATATAAATATTATAAATAATAAAAATTAATGCCAATAAAAATTTATGAGATACGCTAAAATTTTTTTTGTTTGTATTTCATACGTTATAGACATGTGATATGTGTTTACGTGAGTGAATAATATAATATAATCAGTCGCGACATAAATAATAAAAATAATGAATAATGAAGGAAAATTATACAAACGACGACGTATATTTTTAAACACACACGGTCAATAAGTAGTTCGTTCCATGTGTGTATGATAAAAATAAAATAATAATAATAAAAAAAGACGGCAAAAGTACAGTTATTTATATATATAAACATTTTTTTTTATAAAGTTTTTGGTCAATATTTACCGATATATAATGAAAAAAAAAATATATCTGTCTGTCTACTACATTTGTATTTATTATGATTAAGCGATAATGATAATTTGTGTTCACGATGTGGTTTTGAGGCCAAATTTCGATATGAAAAATCAAAATAAAATTCAAATTAAAATGTGAACTGAAAAATTTTTCCATTAGGTGAACAAAAGTCTGTCATAAAACTTCAATTTTGTGAGTCATTTCTTCATACCATGATATGATGATGATTACATTGAAAAAGGTCTGAAATGCAAAAAAAGAAACTCGTTAAAAGTTAAACTTAAATGAGACTTTGTTGCAATCTGAATTGAAAAAGTTAATTTTAATGTATGTGTGACAATTTGCTCTACGTTTTCAAACTAATAAGTAGTACGATTAGAGGTCAAATTCGTGGGAAGTGAATTCCATTTGCTGTATTGCTGCTACTCACTATACTTCAACATTGTTGTATGTAATTGAATTTTTGATTCAGTTTAATTTGAAATTATTCATTTATTTTTTTTTCTTATACAGCATCTCTTCACATGAGAAGAAGAAGAACAATGTAATCATCATATAAATGTTATAGTTTATTAAAGTTACTGTCTGTCTTAATGTCTGTTCGGTTCAATGTAAGTCAATCTGGTTATGTGTATAATTTTCATCTTAATATAAAATTTAATTCAAGACACATACAAACACATATACAATGTGTATGAGTAAGAATAATAATGAGAGAAGAAAAAAAAAATAGAAAATAAATCTATTTATAAAAAATGATGTACTAAAAATAAAATTTTTAGTATTACATTGGATGAGATACCTCTAATGAGACATTTTATTTAAATTTCAATGATTTTTCATTCTCAACATATTTTCAGTTCGAAAATTTACTATTTTAATGGTAGTCTTAACTATCTAGTAAAACATTCCTCTTGATTAGATTAATTTTATTTATTGCTTTTAGGAATTGGAATAACATGAAAGGGAACAAATCCCTCTAAATACCAGTCTACGTTGTATTTTTTGTTAAAATTTTCGAAGTTTAATCCACTCAATTGAATCCAAATTCAATCAACTTTAATCTCTGTTGAAGTCATAACAAACGTTCAACTTGTAGACGGAGATTGAAATGTTAAATGGAGTTACAATGCATGGAAAATTTATGTTTCGATCAAAGTTTTGCGCCATTTCACATCATTTGAAACCACTTTTATGATTCTAATTCAATTTAAAATAATAATCATTTAATTTACACATGCATAATTTATTACAAAATTAATCATGTGGGTGTCATCATGTCACTCTATCCACTAAAACATTTTATTAATACGAAAAAAGACCCAAAATTACTTTTCAATATTTTTATTGGCACCGTATTTGAGTGATTTATTATTTTTATAGTTATATTTCTTGTTTTGATTTCATTCTAAAACGACCTCCCAATCAATGTAAAATGAAAATGAAAAAAAAAAAATGAAAATTATCTACCAGAAGATTTTCAATGCCCCCCACTTAGTTTTCATGATTTCCCAATAACATTTTAATATGAAAATTCTTGCTTCAAAAAAAAAGCATTAAAGTGAATGTCATTGTAAAACTAATCAATAACCTTTAAATGGGTGTCATTTAAGATATTAATAATAAGTTGGTAAATATTTTCCACGAAAATACTCACAACAAAGTGAATGAATGATAAATTGGTTTCATTTTCAGTTAACTTTTAAATATTATTTTAAAATTATAAAAATTTCAATGAACAGGGAAAAAAAATCTTGTATTTGTAGTGGTGTAGACGAAAAACAGACTTACAACAACAACATAATATATCATTTCTTGAAATAAAAAAAATATACAGTGAATTACAGAGAAGAAAAAAATAAATTCTTCAAATAGATTTGAGATAAACAGAATTCTTTTCCTATACTATTGACTTATTCGACTGACTTGTGAAGACTAGACAAAATATTTTGTTTTTTTTTTGTAAAATTAAAATAGATTCGTGTTAATCATGTATTTTTTTTCATACAGATACCAGACTAGAACACAAATAACAACGCGATTAAACTAAATATTTTCAATAAAATTGTTAAAAAAAAACATATCAGAGTCGTGGTGGGAGGAGATGACCTGTAAATTTTTGATCGCATTCTCTTATTTCTTGGAATTTGTATCAAAAATATTTTTTTTTGTTTTTATTTTCAATTCAACCAAGTTCTTCGTTCTTCAAAAAAAAAATACATATAATTTAAATTCTCAAAAGTGATTTTCAGATGAATTTTTTTCCTCAAATATTATGAATGTGATTATTATGACACGTGTATGTGTTTATGATGTGATATGAAAATTCCGAGTGTACAAAAATGTATTATATCAAAACCTTTTATTACAATTGTTTTTTTAAATCGTTTAAATGAAAACTCTGACTGTAATAAGACCCTTTTTTTAGTATGAAATGAAAATATTCAATGTGATTCAATTTTGACTTAAAATAATAATAATAATAATAAATAGGAAAAATACCACAAAATTCTCTCAAATGTGAATTTTAAGTAAAAGATTATCTTCATAAATAACCGTCTCATTTTCATCCTATATCACATGTGTATGTGTTCGGAGATATGAGGAATAAGGGGTAAATGGATGCGTTTTCTTTAATCCTATGTTATCGTTCAGCACTTCTAGAATAACTGAGTAGGAATATAATAATTTCATCTTGTTATTGGTTGCCAAGGGATAGAAGATTTCACATTTCCACTTCAATTATCAAGATTAAGGATTAAAATGTATTTGTTTATTATTATTATTGTTATTGGGATGTTAGATTGTTTTTGTTATCCTTTCAAATTGGATACTGAAAAATAAGTGATTTCAATTAACCTTCATCCTGTCCAGGGACTTTATAAAATAAATGTTACCCGCTGATTTTTTTATTCGACTCGTGCTTCAGTTTCACAAGACAATGTCATGTCATCTAAATATTTTTCATATATGAGCAATTATTTATGAAAATGTAAAAAAGCCAATATTTTTTTTTTTTTTTGTTTTAAAAGTTTAACCATTCTTAAAAAACAAGGAAAAAAAGTACAAAAATTTTTTCCATTTTCATTTTCATAATAAAAATTTATGTGCAAAAAAATTAAAATTTTAGAGTTTTGTTAAGGATTTCTATATAATTTTTATGTTTTCTCAGACAAAAATCCTATTTTCATAAGTTTTAGATAAAAGTGACCTGAGGCAAAGTTGAAGAGCATATTTCAAGCTACAATTTTGCTCAACTTACCAAGTCGGTATTTCAAATATTAAGTGGCCAAAAATAGAAAAATACAAGTTTTGACCTCATTTTTCAATTTTTGAGTAAAAAAATCATATTTTTGTAAGATTTAGCTAAACATGATCTGAGGCAAAGTTGTAGAGAATATTTCAAGCTACAACTTTGATGAACTGACCAAGTCGATATTCTATATATTAAGAAACTGAAAATGGTAAAATACACAATTTGAATTTGTTTTACAGTTTTTGAGTATTTTTGATCTCTTAAAATATGGAATACCGACTTGGTCAGTTCATCAAAGTTGTAGCTTGAAATATTCTCTACAACTTTGCCTCAGATCATGTTTAGCTAAATCTTACAAAAATATGATTTTTTTACTCAAAAATTGAAAAATGAGGTCAAAACTTGTATTTTTCTATTTTTGGCCACTTAATATTTGAAATACCGACTTGGTAAGTTGAGCAAAATTGTAGCTTGAAATATGCTCTTCAACTTTGCCTCAGGTCACTTTTATCTAAAACTTATGAAAATAGGATTTTTGTCTGAGAAAACATAAAAATTATATAGAAATCCTTAACAAAACTCTAAAATTTTAATTTTTTTGCACATAAATTTTTATTATGAAAATGAAAATGGAAAAAATTTTTGTACTTTTTTTCCTTGTTTTTTAAGAATGGTTAAACTTTTAAAACAAAAAAAAAAAAAAATATTGGCTTTTTTACATTTTCATAAATAATTGCTCATATAGAAAATTTGAGGTAACCGACCTTTTCGAATTTGCAATCCCCTAAAAATAAACTAAGCTGTCAACTGAGAACAGGATGGGGGTTAAAATCTTTCATACAAGAATTAACCTTGAAAATCAAGCATCTCAATTCAAATTAATAGAAAAAAAACATCAATTTAATAAAAAATTCAACAAACCACCCACTTTTACTTCAAATAATTGACAATGAAAGTCACATTAAGAGTGCAATGTGTTCTATTCACTTTAAATGATTCCATGTTCCATTGTCAAGTGCTTCGTCTTTATTCTCTCCTATTATATTCATATTATTATTAACTTTAAAAAGAACTATATACTAACTTGATTCAATGCACTCATTGCTTTCAACTAACGGATGATCTTGTATTGTATTGAGTAGAATTGTATTTGCAAGTGAGCGAGACTTGATGACATCGGCAAAATTATAAATATTTAAAAAAAATTGCTTCAATTGTTCTTTATTTTATAGTACATTTAACGATTTTTTTAATTTTTTGCCACACATTTCCAGACAATAACAAATACACAATAATAAGTAAAAAAAATGGCCGACAGACTTGTTTATCAAAGCAATTTTTGTATCTCACAATTTTTTTATTTGTATTCTTCGTAATGCTTATTTGATTTTATTTATTTTGAAAGTAAAGTATTATTATTATTATAAAATTCTTTAGTTCCATGCAATTGTTGTTTAATATTCAAGTTTTGTGTGGTGTGTAGGATGTCGATTTGACTTGTAACGACGACAACAATTGAAAACATATTGCAATGTGCAGTTTTTTCTTTTAAATATAATAGTAATTGCACACAAGATAATTTAGTGCATGTTTACAAGCGTGTTTATTTATTTTTTGTTCTGTTTTAGTCTTTTCCTTGTTTGAATTTAAAAAAAAAGTGTAAAAAACATTTGAGATGAGATTAATTCACTTCTAATGTAGGACTTCTAAATGTCACATTATTTGAATTTCAAGTCGATGCAAGGAGCATCATAAAAATTGTATCCTTGCAATTTAATGTGCACATAAAAAGATTTTAACGGGACCAGGCAAGCAGGAACATTATAAAGAACATGTAAACTAAAATTGATGGTGTAACATGGTAATAAAAATGAAAATAAACCAAAAAACCATTAAGATGCAATAAAAGGAACAAGAGTTCAGGATGAGAGAGAGAAGAAATGTATTGAGGAAAGGTTTGTTTGTTTGCTTTATTTTTTGAAAATAAAAGGAAGAAAAAAAATGTGTTACCAAAATCCATACAAAAATTTTATTTACCTAACTCTCAAAAGCACACATACCCTGGTTATCGTTTTAATGTCGGTCGCAGTAAAAATGAAATGTCTTTTTTTTTATTACATCGTGCTGTGTCTGCGTATGAAATGTTATTGTATGCAAGTTTTAGATACAATTTCAAGTAAGAGGATATAAGCAAAAAAATATGTATATAAGATTTTATATTTATGGGTATGAAGAGAAGCGTCTGTCTGTCTTTTTTGTATTGGGAGTCATATGATAATAAAACACAGACACAAAGTCTTCATGAATGTAAAAAAGTAAATAATAATAGGATATAATGTAAATTTTACGATCGTTTAATGTGTCGAATGTTCCCCGTTTTTGCTATAAAACACAATTGAAATGAGGCATTTTTTGCGTATGTTGAAACATTTTCATCAGATTCTAACTTTCTCATTATAATGATTTTTTTTGGTGTTCCCTTATCAATTTTATTGTTCCTACAAGTAAATGTTGAATGTTTTTTTGCGACAATGTAATGAAAGTTTTCCTTCCTCCTTCTTTGTCATCCATTTTATTCATCGTCTCTCTCGTAACTTTGACTATTATTTCATTTAAATCTAATTTGTTACAGAAAATGTTTCAATTCAATTCATTCTATTTTTTTATATAACATGGCACAAATATGAAATATAAGAGACATTTAAAATAAAAAAAAAAAACTGTAACTGAATTGAAATAAATGTCATATAAAAGAAGAAGAAAATAAAGATATCAATAAATTATTATGGAGAAGAGAAAAAATCTGTTGAAGACAATCCCAAAAATTTTGCAAATAAATTATCGCCACGAGAATGATAAAATCAAATAAAAAAAAATATCCATAGTAGGTCACATCATAACGTACTTGTACAAAAACCCGATAGAGTATAACACACAAAAAAAACACATAATAATGAAAGAAATAAAATAAGATAAAATGATAAGTAAAAAATGTAAGGATACAGACGTACCCAGAACATGCCGATGATGATGATGAACAAAAAAGCAGAGACAAAGTTTGTTCCTATACAAATACATTAAAAGTTGCCGAGAAATGAGCTTGTAGTATTTAGTCTCGTCTCCACGTGCTATTTAAGGGAGATGAAAATGCTACCACAACCATCCAATTTCTTGTAATGAAAAACAAGTGTATTTGAGTTTTTTGTCTTTTTATGTAAAGGAATTGTGCGCTTCAAGGTGTTTTTTTTTTGTGTTAGTTTTATTTTTCTAACTGTATATAAATATAAATTTATAACTTCTGGGAATTTTCTTACTGTCTCTCAATGACTTCTAATATTATCTGTGCTTAAAAAGTGATGAATGACTTGCATAATGAGAAGTGATGGATTTTTTATAGACCTTTTTTTTGTATTTATATTTTACTATCACACTTGACAATAAAAGTCTCAAGATATTTTGTGAGAATATTTGGATTCACTATTCACTATATTACTTACAGAAGTGAGAGAAATATTTGATGACAGGTTTATTTTCTTTTTGTTACACATGTGTTTGACACTTTTTCATTTTTTTTTCTTTTAACGATGATACTCATGATGAAATGTATGTAAAAAAATGAGATACTTGTGAGAAAAATATTTATTATTTTGACTAGCAGGACAACGACAGTTTTTGGTGTATTCAAATCATGACGCCAGTATTTTTACAATTAAATTAAATTTAATTCATATATCTGTCAAAAATATAATAATAATTGCAATTGAAATGCTTAAATACATATTTAAAGAAACTTCTAGTTTAGGCGACACCCCAATCAATGTCAGTTCAGTTTTCGCAAATTTCATGTCACTTTCGAAGTTTTCAAAGTCCGTCGTCGTCTGGATTTTTTCAGTTTTGAAAATATTACTCTCAGCAAATTATATTTCACATTTATTATAAATTTTTTGATGAATATCACTCAAAAAAAAAAATATTATTATTATGAAATAATGCGTAATGACACTTCGTGATGTGAAATGAAAAAAAAAATGAAAATGAAACCTTGTATGATATTATCTATTATATTTTTTTTTATATATAAAAAGAAGAGATAGCAACCAGGACACGAGGCAGCAATATTTTTTTCATTTTTTTTCTGTTATAACAATTTTCTTAAGGGAATACAATCACACTTTTTTATGTTTTATGTTCAAAAAACACCAAGTGAAAAAACATAGTGTTAGTACTTATCATAAATTATTTATCTTGTGTTTGTTTGTGGGTGTGTGAATAAAGTGTCAATAGCAGACGGAAGTATATTTCACTGAAAATTATGTCAAAACTCTGTATATCATCATATTTCAGTTCATGAACAAAAAGCACCATGATGATTGTGCTATTATTAAACATTTTTATTTACAAAATACCAGTCGTCTCCCTCTTTACAGTTACTTGCGTATCAAAATAAAAGGAATTTCCATAAATAATATTAAAATGTATATAAACAACAGTCTACAAGACAACTTTATCATTAAACATTTTCATAATAATGATAATGAGTATAAGCAAAAGTAAATGTAAACGTATATCAACATATTTAAAACGTGCCAACACCCAAAATGTTTTTAAACATGATATAATTTAAAGGAAAAAAAAGAGCTCTAGAAAATGAATACACACACACACAAATTTTGTATTCTCATTGCACAGCTGTGACGATCAAATGATATGTATAATACACATTTACAAAAAAAAAACGAGTCTCAAGGAGAGAGGGAGAAAATCATGGCATGTGTATTACATAGTTCAAAAATAAAATAAAATGAAAAAAAAACAAGTAAAATAAAACTTTATCATCCCTTTCATTCTCATTTGACCTGCTTTCTGAAGGTCATTTCAATTCCCTTAGCTGTGTGCTGTAATATGTATTATGAATCTAAATGAGGGGTACGTGCATTTTTTTTCTCGCCTTGTATTTCATTTCATAAAACACTGCGGGAAATTTATTTTCAGATGATTTTATTTTAGAATTGAAAGCGTGTGCAAATGAAATTCTTGAACCATCCAAGTTAATCCTACGTAAAAGAGCTGTATAAAGTCACAATTTGTCATTCACGTACCAAAAAAAATAATTCTTCAAAACGAATTTAGAAAGCATAATAGCAAAGTAATCAAAATAATAACTCAATTTTTTCCTCTTCATTATATTTCATAGAATTAAAATCAAAATAGAACTGAACCCATCAATATTTGTGTGTACAAAGTTTTTTTTTTCATTCAAATTTGTATTATGTTTATGTGATAGAAGAAAAAAATTGGTATTGTCATGGCATGTCTGGTACCTTACACATGCCTTTACTTACAATTTATTTGTTTTATTATTGCTCTAGCATACAGATAAATATATCTTTAAATATATGTTGACGTCGTCGTGGTGTTCAATTCTAGATATAGAGCTAGATATTTAGATAGATAAAAGATAATAACAACAACAATGAATATAGCTCTAAAAACAAATTCACATATAGATGTGTCTGTTCTGTACTTATAACCATATTTATATATTCTTTTTCGAAGGCTGTCTGGCAAAGTTGCTCCGTTATATGATTCTTATGTAAGTGTGTCTATATATAAATTGTAAATGAAATGAAGAATTTCTATATAATGGAAAACATCCATATACTTATGGTTATGTATAAGGCGTCGGTCTATGTTTTTTTTTTATTTTGTGCTGTCGAGGTATTTTCTTTTTTTTAAATGTAAAATGTACATTTATATTTTCTCATGCTCTAAATATCTTTTATGTTTTCTACCCTTAAATACGATCATCATGATGATGATACACAAATGCAAAGACGCGCGCAGGGTGGCAGAATATTTTTCTTGTGACTTATGTATGTATTTATGCAGTAGTTGTGTGTATTTTTCAGGCTTTTTTATGTGGAAAATGTCTACACGTGCCAAATAATGGAGAGCCTAAAAACCTCATACCATCCATAACAAAGCAATTTTATATTCTTCCTACACACAATGTCTGAATTGAATGGATTTTCTCTTCTCTTTTTACTGTTATTATTATTATTATTGAAATACATACTCAAATTCACACACACACACACAAATAAATAAAATTTATTTATGTAACCTCCCTCAACACACTATCTATGTAAACCCACTCCCATGTCTAAATTGTGTGTCGTTCATTCCATGTGCTTGTATGACTTTAAGAAAAGATGAAAAACATGGCAAAAATGTAACCCAAACATGCTTTGCTTTTAATGGTGATACATTTATTTTGAATTGTATGGCGTCTGTCTGTGCTCTTCAATGGGAAGGAGCATGAAATATACAAGAAAGCCATCAAAATAATCAACAACAATACAAAGTAAGT
Organism: Culicoides sonorensis; assembly: GCA_900002565.1. Lineage (NCBI taxonomy): Eukaryota > Metazoa > Arthropoda > Insecta > Diptera > Ceratopogonidae > Culicoides > Culicoides sonorensis. The sequence goes on along the minus strand of LN483482.1, from coordinate 424,457 downwards.
TAACAGCAATGTGTAATGGTAAACAAGAAAGGGAAAACGTGTGACCTGATACTTCTTTTTTTAATGTGTGCATGTGTAAGTTGATGAACGAAAAATTGCTTTTGATAATGTACATAAGAAAAACAAGAAAAAAAATTGAATTATCATTGTAATAAGAAAATACAGTTTTTCACGATAATTTTCATTAGTTTTCCTCTAAATGTCATATTTATTTATTTTCTTCCTTTCTTTGTACAGCTTACAGCCGAAGCCTGAAGTAAAAAAAAATCTTTCTGGGAACAGAAATGAAAATTTCATTGAAAAGAACTAATCCAAGGCTTTCATTGACGTCGTCAAATTATATACGCGTCACTTATGTTAAAACATAATTTAAACCCAACAAAAGGCACTTTAACATGCAAAGGCACAAATACAGTAAATAAAGGAAAAAACTAAAAAAAGGCAGGAAAAGAGGCAAAATGTTAATAAATGCCTTTTTCTTTCCTAAGCATTTCCATTATCGTATTATTTTACTTGACTTCACGTTCCAGAATAAATATGTACTAAATAAAAAATTTAACATAGACACACAGACACAACCTAAGTATATGCGTGAGTTTTTGTCGTCTCTAGCTCATAAATTTCAAGATCGAATATATTTATGTTGTTCATGTTATGCCAAATTCCTTATGATGAAATGAAAAAAATGTGCTTTGAAAATGTTAGAAAAAGTAAATGAAAGAAAAAAAAAGGGCGTTCCACATGGTTTCAAATAACCGATAAATTTTCTTTATTTTCCATCTTATTCCTCATTATCATACGTTGTACCCCAATTTACAGTCATATTTAATGCGATTGATCTGGTTCTCATTATTTTTTTAATACATAAAAATCTATAAATAATTTACATATTTTTTTTGATTAAAAAATACAAGGAAATGCTACAATTAATAATCAATATTTAACATTAAATTACCTTTAGCCACCGTTTCAAGTGAACGTAAATAACGTAAAATTACTATCATGACGAGTCCCTAATGGATCACTTTCGTGACACGTTCTCTGTTATTTTATTCATAATTAACCATTTTTTTTCATTTAACGTTTTGTTGTCATGTTTGTTTTCGTTTAACATTAAATTTTCCATTTAATTAAAGTTCTATCAACTAAATTATGACCGGAAATGCAGTTTGTCCATTAAAAAAATTTAAATTTCAAAATTCTATCAAATTATTGTTGTGTTGAGTGATGAATATTTATTATTTAGGTTAATTTATCGGATATTAGTTCGTTTTTTTGTGGACACAATTTTTTACGCGTTTCCTTATAAATATTTTTTGGTATGATGCGTGACATGTCAATTCAAGAAAAATTTGACAGCATGACAATCATTATTACGATGATTACATGAATGAATGATGAAAAAAAATGAAATTTGATTCACATATGTTTGGAAAAAATACTTTGAATGATTTATTTATATGTTTAACGTTTATTGCGCCACCGCCATGGGGGTCATTATTTTTCATATGAAATTAAGTAAAGTAGAATCATAATTTTGTGTTTGAATCATTCATTAAAAGCAACTTTTAACGGATTTATGTTTAAAGGACAATAATTTTCAAAGGTCAAACATAAAAATGTTGCGTTTTTTATGAATGAAGCCATACTAAAAGAAAAATTTTGTCTTCTAATCAATAAATTGATGTTATTTTAATGAATATGAAATTTGATGCCTGAAATCACCATGGTTTAATGTTCGTTATATTCAAGGACAAAACTTTTATGTATCTAACTTACTTGAAATTGATTCAACATTTTACTTTGAATGGATGCTAACTTATCGATTACATACATTTCATAACATCAACATAAAATTAAATAAATTTTTATATTAATTTTCTTTTAATTTTTTTTTTTCATTGCAGGTGAGTCTGATCAAATGTTAATTTTTTCATTTAAATACATTTAAAAAGGAAAAACTTGTCGTTTTTTTGGTAAGTGAAGTTTCTACTATACTGATATTGGTTGGATATTATTACTGGTGGTTTGTCTTTGGATGTCATAATTTGACGTTAATGATCAATTATAATTCGATACACATAAAAAAAAAATTATTTTTATAAATTTAAAACAAAGCTGATCATTGTTTTTCAATTCAATTCAACAGAATCTTATTAATTTAAGACATGAGTTCTGAATTTTTATTTATTTAAGAAATTGAATCATGAATGGTGCAGCTTGTCTTTTATCTGATGAGTGTCTTCAATTCAATTAACAATTTCTTAAATTTATCTTCTTTTGAAGTTCAAATTCAAATAATAATAAAAAAAAAAAATAATATTAAGGAAGTTGCACAATATGAGGTTTTTTAGTGAAAACAATGATACGCTCTTGATTGTGATGAAATGTGCCACATGTTAATTAAATTTTGTGAAAATTATTTTTTTTTTCGACTCAATAATATTTAATATTAAATTCTGACAAAATTGAAGTATTATAATTTATTCATATTATTATCATAAGCTCAACCCCAAACTAAAAGGCAAAAAAGTGGTGTATAAAAAAAATCGACTAAAATAAACCATTTAGTCTGACATTGATTGCTCTATCGATACAATTTATTGCCTTCATACTCGCTATGATGACTAAAAACTCGACAAGACGACGACGAGTAATGTGGTGGCAATACTCTAGTTATTGTATCATTTATATTTGTTATTATTATTATTATTTAAATTTGAGTAGAGTAAAGTAAATTACTAGAATACTACAAACTACTAATAACACACAAATGTGTAGTTTATTGGGGTGGGTTGACTTAATTTTGCCTTTTTATTTACCATTTAGTGTGTATAGAAGTTTTTTCATGGTAAATTAAAAGGAAAAAAACAAGGCGACATGCATGGGGGTTAGAATACGAAGTACTCAATAAACAACTCGATGACTTTCTTTTATATCACATTGATCACATGAAAAGCAAAAAAGTGAAAGTTATGGCATTATTTTTATTTTATTATTATAACTCGTATAACATGTGAAAAAGGAGTAAAACTAATGGAAAACTATTTTCCATTTCTTTATGTCTCCATATTTTTTTATAGCTGTCCTTCGTACGAAACATTTATTTAACAAGCATAAAAGAGATGTCTGGTTCATTAATCTGTTTATGACAGTGTGTGTATGAAATTGTAGACATTTGAAAATTTTTGCGACATTGTGACTCTGTTTTGCTTGTCATGACGATGACAGTGATAAATATTACGATAAATATTGGATGTCTTATGAACATGAATATAAATAAATTTAAAGGCACAATAATCTTTCACCAAAAAAAAAACGAAACTTTTTATTTAACATTTTTATTAATAAAAAAAATAAAAAGAAAAGAAATCAGTAAATTCATCGTTTTATATTTAGTGGTGCCTTGAGGACGAGTCACTCACTTATTTTTACATGATAAATATGGGTGTGTGTTTTTTATTATAAAATACTCTTCTTATAACATTGTTCTTTTTATTTTTACTTGTAAATTTATGCGTTTTTTATGCTCGTAGTTGTATCGATTTTACGCACAACAATAAACAGCAAACCGCGCCATTGAGTCCCGACAACTCTCATTGTGTGTGTGTGCGTTGTATTTTCATTCTGTTTTGATATGACATACATTCCCGTGTATGCTAAGTGAAATTTTGCATGGAATGAATTGAGAAGACAGGAAAAAACATATAAATTTTTATGTATGCTACATTAAGATTATTAAACCGAAATGGTCTTTTTTTTTTGTCTTTGAATTGAAATAAGTGCTTTAACAATGATCAAGACAGTTTCAGTTATTTTTATGACATAACCTGTTTTCAGTAGAAATTTATGGTATAAAATCAAATTTAATATAAATTCATTCCAGGAAGTTCTAACACTTTCAGATTATACAACAATGTATGAAATTTGCTCAATTCAAAGCAAAATGAAGCGTTATAACGAGTTATTTTGACCTGAAACTATAATACAAACTTTTTTTATTATTTTTTTTTTTTGGTATTTCCTAGAAGTGATCCCAAAATTACTATTATTATTACGCATATGAAACCTTTTTTTTTTTTGTATCACATAAACATAAACAATAACAAAAATCGCTAATTTATCTTTTGATTTGACCTTCTACGAGATTGACGATTAATTTAAGAGATTTAAATGGTTAAAAATTTTCTTAGAACACATCAAAATTTATAATAACCTTGAAATGTAAAGTAAAACCGTAACCAAATTTCAATCAAACTACTAGCGATACCCATGTTAAAAGTTTCAATTTAGCACCAGAAGTGTTTCAAATGAAAAGAAATTAAATACATTGTTGCGATAATTCTTCACATAATATTAATAGTTTTCAATGTAAAACTGTAAGGGATTATAAAAAAAAAATAAAAGATGTCATTTAACAGCAAGTAAGTCATATCGTTGTATGAAAATAATGAAAAAAAATCTATTAATAGACGATAATTGGTGCATTTCTTTGCGTGTAGATCATTTTAATACATAAATAATGTAATTACTATTTGTTGCAATTTCAAGCCAAAGACTTGTTATGGTGCTAAATAGTTAAAAATTGCATTATTGCATGTGTGTTATCTGTTTAACGTTTTTTTTCTAAATTAATAATAATAAATACAGTGAATTAATGAATTTAAAATTAATTTACATAAATTAAACTAATTCAATGACATTTTTGTTGTTGTTTTTTTAAGTTAGTGAATTCTTTTAACAATCAAAATAGGAGCCTTAAATTTCTTCTATTATCATGGTTCAGTTTTAGCGCCTTTATGGTGCTCAAATCTAATTTAAGGCGGAATGAAAAGAAAGTAGAGCAATTAATTTGTTTAAAATTAAAATAAAAAAAGACACACACGCACACACACAAAATAAGAAGAAAAAAAGTATTGAATGGAGATGCGTTTGGATAAAAAATTATAGTAAGAAATAATAACAAACAAAATGAATAACAAGGTAAACCAGTTGAGAGACACATTAGAGCAAATAAGAAAGAAAAACATAAGAACAGATTACGCGTATTCATAAAAGCCATTGAACTCATTTATATTTGATTCAAGCATCATGATACATATAAAAAAAAAATAAAATGTGCTAGTTTTTTCTTCTCTTCCTCATGTCTTCTCTTAAGTTTTTGAATTGCTTTCGCTTCTAGATAGAAATGTGAGTTCAAAGCGCATTTCTGTCGATTTGGAAAAATTGCGAGTATCACCTTGCGTCCGTCTGCCTGTGTCAAAGTCGTCAATTATTGAAAAAGATGCCATTCATGAAAAAAATCGTTAATCATGAAAAAAGTCATCAATCATCAGAAGTGTTGCCAATGACGAAAAATGTCTGCATAAAACCGTGTATGCCAGAATTTTCCGAAATAGCGAATTCTATGTATTAAAATGCGTTCGTGGATACCGTTCAAGGTGACATTCTACTTTTTTCCTTTTATTTAAGTTTACTGTAATATTCAAAATTACTATCTTTGACTCTAAAATAAAAGAACATTTGAATAATAATCATAGGGAATTGATTAAGAAATAACATAAAGCAATATGATATTAAACATGTTACGAGAAAAAAAACATAATTATTAAGAAGAAATTTAATAATAGGCTCTTAAACTCGTTTTAAATTCATTTGAAAATAAATATTTGTTACATTGTAACAATCGATAATACTTCTTAATTTTCCACCATCATAATTCACTAGATATTGTTTATGTTATAACTGAATTAAAATCACAACATCCTCAATATTTATCGAATTTCAATATAATAATAATATTTTTATTAACGGAATAATAAATTAAATGTAAACAAATAAACAGTTCATGCGACGACGACGTCCAAAAATAATAATAAACAATTAAAATTAGTCCAAACAGCCAATGGACTCAATATCTCAATATTTTTTTTTATGAGGTTTGTTTACAAAAATTAAATTATACTTTTTTTTATTTATTATTTTATATTTTAATTGAAAATTGAAACAAAAATAATGAAAAGTATCTTATTTAATTAGTTCAATTTGATATTGAAATTTAAATTCTGGAATAAAGCGTTTGAAAGTCACCTTGACTCAATTGAAGAACAATTTCCATGAAAAGAAACCTGTATTGATAATAATAAAATTAAGTGCTTCCAGATTTCTTTAATTCAAAACCAGTCGTACTCTAAGGCATTATTAAAAAAGGTTACAAAACTCACACATAATATCACATCTATTGATATTTTCTTGTAGTAATAATATTATTTATTGAAAAAAAAAGCATATCGAAAGCAAAATCAGAAAATAACAGTAGCTTTTGATGTCTGTTCTGTGTGTTCTCTATAAAAAACTATAAAAGAGAAAAAGAGAACGAAAAAAAAACTAATAATTACATTTGATATCTATATTATCTGTTTTATTATTATTATTTATAATAAATGCATCGAAGAAAAATTGAAGTTGAAGGAAAAAACAGCAGTAAAACAAAATACTACCTTTCTAACATACATATATCAGCTATTTTACTATAATTTTTTTTGCTTAAGATACATCAGAAATGCAATAATAATAATAAGAAAACAGCTACCGATTGTTCATGGTCTGTGACGATAACATTGACTGGTTGATACAATTTGCTCTTACTTTACATTACACTACTCACAATTACATTTCATTATTTTTCATTTCTTTTCTTTTTACCTCCTCAGCTGTGTAACTGATTCAATGCAATAATTCAATTTATTATTGAAAGCTCTCTTGCTGTTTGTCTGTTATTATTAGTTTTACTGTTGTATTTTTTTTTTACCTTTTTTCTTTATTTTTCTTATGATAAGACAAGACACACATTGCATTTAAACATTGCAATAAATTATATAAAAAATAAGAGTTAACATCTGTTTTATTGATTAGACATCCTATTTTGACAGGCTTTATGCTACTACTTCTAATAAAATTACTACTATTATTAATAATATAAAATGATTCAATGCATCAAAACGCATTTATATCCATTAATTTAAAAAAAATATTTATATAAAAAAAAAATAAAATAAAATCAAGAAGCAGAAAAACATGAAATGAAAAATCTCATGCTTTTTTTGTAATAATAATCTTAAATAATAATTAATGATGAATTATCATCATCAATAAAGTAGTAAAAAAAATAATCAGTTTGCAATAAAATTATACACACATACATTTGTTGAATTGCGATTACAGATTTATTCACGCATTTATTTAAAAAGAAATTGTGTGTGTCTGTATTTCTTGATGAGAGATGTGGAATTATTAGGTGGTAACGGATTTAACAGTTGCTTTGATTGTATACACACCCATTATTACGATTATTTATTATTAATTTTAATATGCCTCCTTTTTTAAATAATAATGACATTTGTGAAATGATTTCTGGTATTCCTGACGCTTTTTGAGTATTATTATTATTATATTTAGCAGGTGCTTTACATTTAATTTAATAGGATTTTTTCCTTTTAAAATGGTTATGATAAGAAAACTGTGTAGTCATCAGATGGTGTGTCGGATGACATTTGACATTAAGATGCTTACCGAAAATTCAGCAAATGGGATGTAATTTGAATTGTTATCAGGAATTTTTAACGAGATACTGGAAACGATTTCTTGATTCATTTTCAGAAAAAAACAGCAAGACGATGAATGAAGATTAAATAAAATAAAATGAAATTAGGCGAAGGCTATTCAAACAATTATGTTAATATGAGACGATTAACTTAAATGGTTGTCAATTCAAAGCAAAAATCAAATTTAAATATTTTTCTATTTTTATTATTGTATCTTTCTTCTGATTATAATCCTCATACCAATACAACATTGAAAAAAAAATTTTCCTGGAATGCACGATTTAAAAATAATACGACCATTTTGAAAAATTAGGCCAACCGGGGTCTTTTTTCGCAATTGGCAACTTTTTTCGTGATTAGCAACTCTTATGACGTTTTTTTATGATAAACGACTCTTTTCGTAATTGGCAACTTTTACCATCATCGGCGAAATTTTTCGTGAATGGCGAGTTTTTTTAATGATTGTCGATTGACACAACGACCGACGGACGACATGACACCGCAAAAAAGTCGCATTTTTTCCAAATCGTGAGAAAATGCGTTAAAAATATAAATATTTTGATCCAAAACAAATAATTTATGAAACCTTTTGAATGGAAAAAAGGTTATTGAACTTTCAATATATTTTTTGCAAATCAAAAATAAATTAAATTATTCTTGTGATTTCCAGTCGAAGATGAGTTTACTTTCTTTCTTTAAAGAATGAAGTCAAAAGTAAATTTAAAAAATAGCAGCTAAAAAAACACGCGGTAAAACACAGTGAGTGGTAAATGAAGGAAAAAAAATCAAGAACAACAACAACAGAATATTAATTAACGAAAGAAAATAAAACATAACACGACCACCAATAAATTTAATAATAATAATAATAACATTTTATGCACAGTGATGCATATGATGATGATGCAACTTAAAGACATGTGTAAAATGTTCCATGTGTAAATAAAACAAGAACTTACTTATAATAAAAAAACTAGAACATGAATGGAAATTTTTATTATGGAGTGTGATGAATGATTGATGATAAGATTGCATAATATGGATTTTCTCTTCTTCTGTTGTGGAAAATGAGGAAAAAACCTCTTAAAAATAGAACGTTAAAACAGATTTTTTTTTCATATCTTATTAATTTTATATTAAAACATGGATAACAAGAACCCTTTTGTTATCTCTACATTAAAAAAAAAATCTATAAAAAAATTTTATAAAAAATTTATGAAAACTCTGGTCACGTTTGATTCTTTTTCATGTTTTTTTTGATTCTTTTTGAATTTGAATTTATTTGTATTATTAAAAAAATTTCAATGAGAGGAAAAAAATGTTATCAAAAATAAACAAATTTAACATAAACAATGTTTTCGGAAGAAATCACAAATATTAAATTCATCTTATTGCTGACTAGACTCAATTTAATCCATTTACATTTAAATCTTACTGAATTTTAATCAATCAACATCAATTTTATCTAAAAATTGTCACAACAAATATAAATTTGTGTATTTCTTTTTAATTTTATAAATATTTCGGCTAACAGAAGCAAATAAATCATCAATCAATTGTGGTTAACGAAAAGTTAATGGAGAGGAAATTGACTGATTGACCTATGTGAATATGTATGTTAAAATTGTATTGTGAAAAAATTAATGGATTGACGTGATTTTTTTTTGTTTTGCTTTATTACAGTTATTGTCTGGAATCTAAAATCCAAAATTATTTAAATTTTAAATTCATTCAATGGGTTTTTTTTCTTCTTTTATTTGAATATTTGTTCAAAAAAAATCGCAATAAAAGATACAAACACATTAGAAATTTAAATAGAAATCATTGAAAAAAGTTTTTAACCTCACACAAAACGCATTTATTTACATAATGATATACAATACAACAAAAGACAGTAATTGATATGTATTTGAATGACATATGAAACATTGAATTTGATTTGCAAATTTGTGTTTTTTTTTATTTTGTGCTTGTGATAAACAACAGTGTTGACAATAACTGGGCTGGGCTTGCATTTTTAATAAATTTCATGCCAATTGTTTTTATTCTGCGTCAATATGCAGATTTTATTTGTGATATGATTGTAGAAAAAGTTGTTTATGCTATTTTTGCACACTGCAAAGGTCTTTGTATGCAGAATGAGAGCCAATTTGTAAGTGAGATCAAGCTAATGCGTTGTAACATCATTTTTCTATCTAGAAAGCAAAACATTTAAAAATAAAAATGTAGAATGTAATCGTGAACCATATACATAAGCACATTTTATAGAAAGAAGTTACGTTTTTGAAAAATTTTGAAATTTTAAAAAATTTGGCTCTCGAGGATTTTTCCATGATAGGCCACGTTAATAATTGACGACGTTTTTAATGATTAACGATTTTGAAACAGACGGACAGATGCCATGACGCACAATCCTCACATATAATTTCCAAATCGACAGAAATGCCCTGAAAAAGTTAAACATATTGTGACATTTTCCAGAAACGCCAGAAACTATTATTTATGAATATTTTTGTTCTGTCAAATATAATTAATTACTTTGTGTTACAACAACAAAAAAAATTCTAATTATTTATAAGCCTAGTGATGTTACATTTATGAATTGTAACAACAACTTTTTAAGACAGAGTGATGAAATACTTACATAAGTGTAATTTTAATGCGTATCTCTCGTTGTTTTTTCATTTTTTTTTGGTTTTTAATTAAAAGCTGTCATATTTAATTAATCCAATTGATTTAAAAAAGGCTTAAAAAGAACAGACGATTATTTGTGAAAAAAACATGTGTGTGTCGCTCTTTTTTAATTGGAAGAATTAATTTGCATGACATAATCAAGACTCCGCATTTAAAACTTTTTTTTGTTATGTAAGTGCCCTTTCCAGAATTTGTTCAGCACAAAAAACCTTTTTCACGATTCAATTCAAAATTTATATGTAAACTTTAAAATAAATATACAAAACATTATAATACTCATCAGTTAAAATAAGTAAAACTGTAGTTGGTATATTTTGACTCCAGCCATGTTTATATTTTCATGAATTTAATAATAAATCGTGTAAACAAAAATTCAAAATTATTTATGAAATAGGTCATTAAATGAATGTACATGCAAATGTACTTGATTTCAAAAATATATATTTTCAAAAAGTATCGCGTTGAAGAAAAACCAAAAAAAAAAATAAATTCCAGTCAAGTGTCATTGTTTAAGAAAACTGCTGAGAGGATTAGACACATTTTTTTCACTTTATACCATTCGATCAATGTTGAATTTTATATGAAAATGTAAAACTTAACAATACACGACACGATGCAATGTTAAATAACATTTTAACATGTACAAAAAAAAATAAATAAATACTTTAAGCAAGATATTTCCTTGTAATTTTTTGTAACATATCATATTATTATTAGATATATGTCTGTTTTATTCTTTATTTTTTGTGGTTTCAATATAATATAACATTACTTTATCATCATAACTATACATATTATATATGTTGGATATGTCTCGTCACAATTAATAAGCTTACAAATAATAACATTAATGAATATATATATAAAAAAATACTAAGCTAGACGTGTTATGTACATTTTCATGGACTTGAAAGAAAAAAAAATGTTTTATTTTTTACTCAGAACATAGTCACATATCAGTTGCTATAATAATGTTAGACATTACAGAGACAGACAGACTATGTTTGTAGATATTTTTTTTATCATTTTTTATTATTATTTATTTATAACACAATCGAATACCGATTGAATATGATTTGATTCAAGCAAAACATATAAAATGACTTTTTTTGGTATTTAAGTGGTTTCAGATCAACACTGTAAGTTGAAAACGCTCCACAAACCACCCTGCTCTGAAGAGTGCTTATAATGTTTGAAATTTTTATCCAAATTAACAGGAAATGCGTTAAAAATTGCATTCATCAAACACCCTGTAAGCGCCAATCAAAGTTCTCTGTCTGCGGACCAAATCAATTTGAACTGTGGGGCGTTTTCAACTAAGAGTGTAAGGATTTTTAAAGTTAAATCTCAGCAACCGTCAAATTCTTGCAATGTTACATTCTAAAAGACCATTTTTTATTAGTATTTCATTGCAACCACTTAGTCTAATTTATAAATATAATTATTTCGAAGAATTGCATTTGAACAAAGTAGGACAAATAAAAGTTATTTTTAGCAAAAGAGCGTTATAACATTTTCTATCGTCAGTGATTGTACAATTGGAAAGCTATTTTTAAACAAAATAAAGTAAATTTTTTTCTTTTCAAAACTTTTAACAGTTATCTTACAATGAATCGAATTCACTTTTACAAAAAATAAAATAAAATTAATCAATATGTTTATTTTTCTGTTAAAATTTTAATATAATTTTTTACCATTTGTTTCACATCACAAGATATCTCCAATTTAATTATTATAACCAAGGCGACACATCGTCTATAAAATAAATGTAAACACATTTCACATATTAAAGTTAAAAAAAAAACTCAAATAGAAGTGCATGAATTGCATTTCAAGTAATTTTTTTTTTTAAATAAAACTAACAGTCAATTTAATAGATAAATAAAGAATTAAATAAATAAATAAATAAAATACTTTGAAGTTGAGAGAGAAAAAAAAGAATAATATTACATTATTTGATTTGTCAATATAATAATATTGTTTGACGAGTGCAGTCAATACATTACATTCTCATCATTATTTGCCTATTATATTTTATGTGTCGGTGTCAGGTAATGTCTTATTGTTCTCATACTTTAAATAATGAATATTAAAATGAATGCACTTTATTTACATGAAATTGAGACTTATATGGAAAAACTGAACAATAAAAGGTATGAAGTGTAGTGTCAAAGTTGTTGCAAGTGAGAGGTTTTTTTTCAATACGTATTTCATAAATGTCCTTGGATGTGTTTAATGAAGCAAGAAAACGCGTAAGTGATATAAATATCGATGAAAAATTACAGATCAAAAAAGTTTTAAGTGTAAATGTGAAAAAAAGGAGTATTAAATTTAATTTCTGATCATTAGCAGGTTATTAATTATTAGTTGAATGTTTGAAATATGAAATGAAGGTGTCATAAGAAGTACATAAAGTGAAGTAGGTTAAAAAAACAGGGGATTTTTTACTGGAATGTAATTAGTCAAATTAGATGACAAAAACCGTATACGAGCAAGTTCAATGAACATGTCCAATGAGCAGGCTCGATTAATTAGTTCGACGACTACGAACAAGTTCTACGAGTTCAATGAGCATGTTCAACGATTAAGTTCGACATAAAAAGTTCAACGAACAATTTCGACGAACATGTTCAAAGACCAAGTTTGACGAGCATGTTCAAGGATCGAGTTCCACGAAAAACAATAGATTTGTTGCCAATAAAAACACTTTACAAAAAATTCAAGGGAAGTCATTCAAAGGAATTCAAGGGAATTTTTGGCTTTTCAGTAAAAATATCATATTTTCATGTGTTTTAACAGAACATTTTCAGTGCAGCGTGCTCTTGAAGTTATTTTTACACCACTTAATGCCATGCACATGGGTAATCCGTTATCAAAATGCAAAACCTATGCTGTGAAATCATGACTAATCTATAATTTTCCTCATTAAATACCTACTGACTCAATTAAAATGTATAATAGGCATCCTTCATTAAAATTGTAAATTGTAAAAATTGTTATAATGAACTCGAACTGCAAAAAAAAAACTTTCTACATGTGTAATTTCTACAGAAAATAATACGCATACAATTATTTTAATTTTCATTTTAATAGAATAGTGTAATGTAATGCAATGTTCATTAACACAGCAGATTATTTTTATGAAATGCAATGTTTCATCATTCCTGAATAAGATTTTGACCATTGAGTGCATTTTCAGTTCAATTGCAAGATGCAGTTTCTCGTCATTTTCAGATTTAAATTCCAGCCTATTGTAATTTTTATTTAAACATGATGCACTCATATTAATTTTCCACGTTTTACACAAAATTCACACTTATGTATAATTATAATTACATGTACGGACTTTAACTTTAATCTATTATATAAAATAAAATGATGTTTTCTCATTCCCGATATTAAATTGAAAAAAAAAATTGTAATGTTAATGTAAGCATGTGCATTAAGTTTATTAAAAATGTTTTTTTTTATATAAAATACGATATAAAATGTAAAATATTTTAATGAAATTGAGCTTCCATGCTGTGAAAATGCCTCATTATTAGTGTTAAATTAATATTATCATCGTGTTTCAGTTAAACTATATTTTTAATGGATACGAACAGGCTTCAAAGTGCATATTAAATGTATAATAGCATAAGAAGATGCATTTCCTTGATTTTTTTTTCAATTTTTTATCAAATCATGTGGAAGAAAATTCTCACATGATGCTTTTTTTAACACCTTTAATGATTTAAAAATAAAAAGAATTTTTTAAATTTTTTTTTGCATATAATTTTACATTAATTAGTAACTCATATGTCAGCATTAAACTAGTTTCAGTACCTTATTTGAAATGTATTTGTAATTTTTATAATTATTTAAAATTATATTGGATTGTAATGATTTTCTATGAATTTTAATTGAAATATATATAAATAAGGAAATATAAAATAATCATACGGTTATGATTAATTTTAATATTCAATCATAATCACAATCAATTATTTTGATCGTAGCACGGCATTTTTGCTTTTATGTGTCATACTTGATCGTTGTATGTGCGTGCTTTGACAATTAAATTGCAATGGTGGTTATTAAAATTATTACATGATGGAATTCAAAATTCTAATATGATAGGTCATTTAAAGGCAACATGAAGGGAAAAATTTATTGTCTAAGTTGGTCTTATGCCTTTCGACCATTCAGTGCATGGCACCCACTTTATTCTCCATTCGCCACACCAAAATAGTATGTCATAATTTGAAGTATTTTCAGTTAAATTCGATTCAGTCCAAATTTCAGATATTTTTTCTTTCATTGAAGCATCTACTTGACGTGTAATGATTTATCAGATGACTCATAAATTACAACTCAATTTATCAGAATATGAAAAAAATTACAATGAGACTAAACAACAACAATCTCTAACAAATAATTATCTAACATTATAATATTTTGTCTAGAAACCCGACCGACGACACACGATTTAAATGAATGAATATTGTTGCAAAATCAAAATAACAACAATAATAATAACGCAAATTGCAATATATACATATAAGGAATACGAGAGTGTTTATAAAATAATAACAATAAATATGCATAATAATAGATCAAATAATAATGTAACGTACTTAAATCAACCGAGTGTGTGCTAAAATAACGAATGAGTGATGGTAATCATGGTATTAGTTTGACCTTGTCATTTAGTATAATTTCAAATAGCAAATAAATGTATAACAATGCACATTATAACAAATATAATAATAATAAATGAAGTGTTTATAGTTGACTTGTGAAACTTTAACTTGATTTTTGATTGAAATCTGTTGACATTTTAATTTTTTTGTTTCATTTCAATATGAGATCGAATAAAATTCTAAATTTAATTGATATTAAAAAGTACAAGCTTCACTTATTTTGATGCCTCAAAACATCCTACATTACAAAAATACATTATTGAATAATCCCTGGATTGTAACTAAGCTGCATTTGCCAGGGACACATTTTACTCACAAAACCCTGGATATTTCCACAATTTTCCTCTTTCAATGAATGCACCTGTAAAATGAAAATAGAGTATTTATACAGCCTAGCAACTGAAAATTCATTAAATGATGTCTCTTTGTGATATTATTTTTTTCCGAGAATTAAAAAACACATTTCAATGAAATCGGTTGATTAAAAATATGTAAAAAAATATTACATGAAAGCATCTGTTTTTTTATTGGGTTCTTTTGTCTTATTTACATTTTACATTGAAATAATATTTTTTAAAATTTGTTCAAAAATTTTATGAATGCCTTATGTTATTTTTTTAATTATAATAAAAAAATAATATGCAAATGATGTAAAAAGGTTTTTTTTTGTAATGCGATTCAAATTTGATCAAATGACCACTGTTTGGTGGTCATCGCGATACAATATTTTTCTTTTTTCATTTCTGTAAATAGATAATTATAATATTCTAATAAATTATTAGATAATTAATGGGTTTTGTAACATTTTTATGATACTTCCCTGAAATATGTTCACTTTATATTACTAAATTACAGCGTAAAGGTTATCTTTGTTACAAAATGTGTGTTCTCTAATTTTAAATGTAAGTTAAAAGGCGGATCATAAGATCTTTGATTAACATTAAGATAAAAATTCAGTATAATTAGTTAAATTAACTTTAACTTTAACTTTAAACCCTTCGTTACTCAACAATTTTCGTTCAAGAGAATGCTCTGGCTTTTATTTTGCTTGAAGATGCATGACAGTGACGAGAAGCCTCAATGGAACGTTTTTTCTCAAAAAAAAAACATATTTTCGTTAGCTTTGGATGAAAGTGACCTGAAGCAAAGTTGTAGGAAATATTTCAAGATACAACTTTGCTGAACATACCAAGTCAATATCTGATTTATTAAGTGGTCAAAAATGACAAAATACACAATTTTGAGCTCATTTTTCGATTTTTTCGAAAAAAAAACATATTTTTATAAGTTTCAGGTAAAACTGACCTGAACCAAAGTCAAAGACAATATTTTTGCAAGACTTTTCAATCACAGGAAACTGCAACAGAAAATGCATTGACGTTGGTGTATGAAATTAGATCATCCATTATTTCGAAATATTACGAAGAAAAAAAACATCACAACCACGACAATTCATATTTGAGATGTCTTTAACAATCATTTGCTTTATTTATTCTTTGTTTTTTTTTTCCATGAATCACGTTGCATTATTTTTTCATAAAATGTTGCATAACAAATTCATATAAACATTAAAATAACAAAAAAAATATAAAATTCAAAATATAAGTAAATAAAAATAAAAACAATGCAAAATTAATGCAGCTTGAGGCTTACTATGATTTTGTTTGTATTGAACTATCAAGGTCAGCAGTATTCGCGATTCAAAGTAATTTTAAAGTAATATAAAAATTGAATGAATCTTATATGATAGTTTTTGTTTTTCAAGTAAACGAATATTTAATGTTATTATTATTATTAGAATTTTTATTAAATAGAGCGCGATGGCATTGAAGCATATTTTGTCTTTTTAAAATAAAAATGTAATTCAATTCTTGCAACATAATTTTGCAGATCTTTATTCATCGATCTGAGTTAAGTTAATCTCAAACGTGTCCAAGAAACTCGAAAACCAAATAATTTTAACTTCAATAGCATGAAGATTGAACGTTAAATGTGAAGGTGAATTGTGTGCATATTTTGCAAGAATTTGCTTTGTGTTTTTTGTTGCACTTTGTTCCAGGTCATTAATTTGAAAATGTATCATGAAAATGTGTTTAAAGGGTCAAATTCAAGTCAAAATCGTATATGCATCAAGGACAATCCCTTCTCATTGTTTCAATTTAATGTAAAATGAATCATTTTCAGTTAAATAAAGGCATATCCATTCATTAGTCACTACACATGAAAAGTGAAGTATTGGAATAACACCTGCAGGGCTAGAATTTTTTTGAATGATTAATGCAAATCTCCGACAGACCTACCCTTAAATGACATCTGAATATTAATTATTGCAAATTGCTGCCTGTTTCGTGACATTCTATGACAGATAATTTGTGTGCTTAAACTAATTATTATTTTATTTTTCTTATTTTCATTTCAGGTGAGTTGATGATTTATTTCATACGGTAGCAATCACAGTGGGATTCAATGACTCAATCAGGAAAATTAGGTTTGAATCGAGTTAAAGGTATATCATGTGGTCATATGAAAGGTTGTTAAACATTGATATTAAATGCATCAGTTTATTATGACAACACCCACATGTCGAACATGATAAAAATTAAAATAGAATTCATATAAAATCATATTTTTGATTGAAAATTACTTATTTTCATGTCAATATTTTGATATTTTTATACATTTTTTATGATTTCATTGAAATTTGCGTTACAATTCTTACAATACTTTAAAAAATACATGTAATATGACAATAAAAAACGCTTCTTGATACAATTTTTATGACATGTACAAAAGTAAGTCAAGAAAAAGACATAAAAAACTAAACTAAAATACATTACAAAATTTAATGTAATATTTCACAATATTCATTCATGTTGAAAACACACTGATACAGTTCATACGAGGGCACAATTCAATAAAAATAATAATAATAATAAAGTAATATCAGGGTAAAATTATGCGTAATAATTCATTGAGATAATGTCGTTTATAACAAATAACTCACATAAATACAAGTAGTTCCTATAATATTATTGTCAGTTCCAAACACATTTTATTACGATTCTATTGATTTATTTATTCATTTTATATTAAAACATATTAAAAAGAAAATATCAGAAAACATTGGGTGCCTTTTATTGTGATTTCTATTTTTGAAACACACACATAATATTTCTGGAAAATGAAAACAGTTCGCTTCTTAAAAGAAACATTTTCCATTTTTTTTTTATTATCATCACCTAACAAATTTCATACAATTCAAATTCTTTTTATCTTATAATAATAATTTTTATTTAATTATTATTTTATTATATGTAAGAAACATCAGAGAATGTTATGTTTTAAATGAAGATGCAAATCAATTAATGAATTTTCTTCACAATCATTAAAATCCTAATAAAAATGCTGGTAAAATGCAGTTTTATGACTCAAATCATAATAATCACAAAAATTATTATTATTATTGTTAATTTTACAGACACACACATAATCATGATAATTATGATTATTATTATTATTTTTTATTGATGTTATACATTACACAATGAATAAACTGTAAGTAGCACAAAATTTATATAAATTCATAATACGAAGATCAAAGATTTTTCAATTAAAGAGAGTCATAAAGTTTTAAAAGTCTGTTTAGAACTTTGGCCTCAATATGAGATCGATTTAAATTGAATCTTTTTTTTTAAGGATGATTCCTGAACGAATTTTCTTGAATCATTATATAAAAAGAGTAATTTCATTGGTATGATGTCTCATCATCCATATTGCACATCAAATGAGTAGATGTCATAAAAAGTGGAATGCACTTCAATTAAGAACAATAAATTGATGACATTTAAAGCACATATTCACATACACACACACACTCACTAATTACGATCATAAAATTATTCACCAGCTTTTTATTTGGTTTTAATTCAATAAAATTCCAATATCAAGTTTAATTTGAACAAGTAAAAGAAAATTATTTAATAAAATTGCAATAAAAATAAAAAGAGTATCATATTTGGAATAATAATAAATTGTGCTATTGAACTTGATGTTACAATTCGTAAATGGCATGAAACGTAAAACGATTGAGACAACAACATGTTACGCATATTTAATATTAATTTGGCGTCATTATATTTGCATCAATTACAATATATTTAGCAAAATATTTAAAAGAAGAAAAAATGAGTAGTGTTGTGTCTCCTCTTTTTTATTTAATAGTAATAATAATTTGATGCCCTACCCATATCATATAAAAGTAATTGCAATATTAACATAAGTAAACGCCTGCCTTGCGATATTTTAACTGGTCTATTCTATTTTTTTCAACGGGTGTAGGTAGCACAAAAGTCACGATTTATTATAAATTAGAGGTAATTATTGATGAGTAGACATGATGCACCTCCTGCAATGTCTCTGTGGTTAAATATCGAAACATGAAATATAAATAAAATGTGTTTGAGCTATAAATTAAGACTTTACTTCAATTTGAAAGAGAATTAAAAAAAAAATAAATAAACAAGGGTCATCATCATGACATAAAATAGATCATGAATTTATATGAAACACAATGACAAAACATTGTTTCATGAAAAAAACACACACAATAGTAAAAAACAACATTAAAATTCGCTTGACATTTATTTATTCAATTTTAATGACAAACTTTGAATTTGATTCCTTCTCGCGTTATTAGTCAGAAAACCATTATTAAGTGTGTAGCGAATAATTAATGTTCTTTTATTTTCTTTTCATCAGTAAATTTAAATAGGAATTTTCTTTGTGTGGATCCGACTAATAAATAATAATAAACAATAGTACTTTTTAACGCATTTCTATTAATTTAGAAAAAAATGCGAGTATTGAACGTGGTCTGGCCGTCCGTCCGTCTGTGTCGAAGTCGTAAATCATTAAAAAAATCATGAAATTTTTATCCACTGACGAAAATTACTAAAAAAAAAGTCGTCAATGACAAAAATTATCTTCGATCATGAAAAAAACCGCCAATCAAAAAAATTTCACTAATCAAGAAAAGAGTCATAAATGATGAAAAATGTCTTAAATTGACTTAAATTTTCTAAAAGAGCGAAATTTTTAAACATAGACGGATCTTTTGAAAATAGTGAACTCTATCTATAGAAATGCGCTCGTGTAGATCGTTCACGATCACGTTCTTCATTTTTTTATATGTCATTGTTGAGCGATTATCTAGTTTCAATGTTCTTTGAAAGAATTAAAAATAATAATGAATATGGGTGACGAATCATATGAATAAATTTAAAAAAAATATAGATGTGAAATTGAAATAAAAAAATCATAAATTTTCTTTCAAGTCAGGAAAATTTTCTTGCTTTTCTAGCAATTTCGTGAAATAAATAAAATCTAAGCGCCCAAATATTTGTCCTTAAACTCTCCGTCCAATAAAATACAAAAACAAGTCAGAAATAACCACATAAAGTTCGACACTATTCATAAAAAGCAAAATCATAGGCCCATGGTATTAAATTTCACGTTTTCAATAAAATGCGAATAAAAATTCATATTAGAGAGCAAAATCCATTCAAAAAATTGTGATGATCCATAAAAATAAGAGGAAAAAAAAAATTATGGTCAACAATGTATTCTTAAATTTGAATAATTTTTTCATGTATGTGGCTGTGTTTTTGTTTATTTTAAAATATTTATTTTTTTTCATCTCAAAATCATTTCAGGGCATGTCAATGTTTACAAGCTGATACCAGAATCCCTTAAAATCACTTAAAAGCCTTAAACAAGTTTTGGTATTAATATGTCACCCTAATTCATGTTTTCTTTTATTGTGATCACTCAAAAGAAAAAGATATCAAGAAAATCAAGAAAAAAAATCCCTAATGGACATCTATTTTATTCGTGTCTTGTTGTCAAGTGAGGATTCTATTTGATGCCTGTTGATATTTTTTTATGTTTTTTTTGTTCCATTATGATTGTAATATGAAATAATGGGACATTTGTTGTCACAGTGATGGACCATTTTTCTTTTATTTTAAAAAGTAGTCGTTAATTTTTTGTTTTACTCATATTATCCATCTTGAGGATTGTGTTGAAACATATTTTCAAATGAAAATAATTATCATATTACTATGCAATTAAATCAACCTCAAAATCTCATGTAAGCAGCGAATTTTCTCTAATTAATCAACCACTTATTCATTCGCATGTAAAACCCAAACGCTTAATTAGTCAAATATTTTCTCAATTTCAAATTTATGAAAGAAAATTTTGAAATGAAATGAATGTAAAATCACACAACACACACAAGAATAATAATAATTTAATTAATTAATTACAACGTTTGACTTTTATAATCATTGGCTCCAGTAAGTGCGTCTCTCTATCTCTTTGGCATTGATGAAAGACAAACAAACATTAAATTTATAGATTTTACGAAAAAAAACACACTCACACACACATATTATAATAGTAATGTAAAATAAACAGGAAACATCGCGAATAATTTTCCACTTGTTTTAAATTGAGAAAAAAATTAATTTTTAATGAACTTACATTCAAATTATCACAAAAATATCAGTGTCATCAACTTGTGTTTTTTTATTTATTTTTTTATTAAAAGCGATGTAAATTTCGTTATTTGTTTACGAAAAAGGTCAAAAGAGATCACTATTTTACAACATTTTTATTTGATTTTTTGTTTTGTGTCTCATTCCTTATCACAATTTATATTAAAATCATTCACGTCATTCACTGATCTGAACTAGTTTCTTGTTATTTCATATCAAATTTCATTTAAATCTCATCATTTTATTTCAAATTAAACTGAAATTTCTAGTAAAAGTTAAAATGTTGATTCAGATTTGTCCTTTAACTCACCTATTTTCAGTATAAACATAAATTATTGAGACAACTATCAAATACTTGAATCGACATTTAATTTAATGACCAAAAAATTGCCTTAAGGATTAAAAATAAAAAAAAAACACACAATTTACATTCAATAACTGACTGACACCCGCAAGCTGGCAATCAGAAAAAATGCAACATTTTCATTTTAAAAGTCAATAAGTATGAAAAATAACAATTTTATCATCGTTATAATGAAATAAAATTATACATATTGGAAAAAACGAGTCATAGCATTAATTGTAGAGTAGTACATTTTTTTATGATGACAAGGAAATTGATATTCTATCGGTTTTGATTATGTTAAAATTATATTAGTCTTTATTTATTATTATTAATTTTATATTCGCACTTAAAAAAAAAAAATACATTCATTGCTACTGGTCATTTTCAAACTACTTGTATAAGGAAATTACACATCATTATTATGAATATCAAGAAAAATATCCAAAGAAAGCGCCTTGATCTTGCACTATAAAACTTTCATGTCTCGCACCATGTCTCGCATAGCGAGACACAGCGCGAGACATAGTGCGAGACATGGCGTGA
>LN483482.1:319920-401402 GCA_900002565.1 Culicoides sonorensis | reverse complement strand
CCATGTCTCGCGCTGTGTCTCGCTATGCGAGACATGGTGCGAGACATGAGAGTGTTATAGTGTTACAACCAGCTGATATTCTAAAAAAAGTACTAAAATTACAATGAAGCCAAATTTTTCTCACAGTGATTTCTTTAATCCTTATCAGATTATTTAAGAAAAAAGTCTCAATGGTACTGAAATGGCGTAACCATCTCATCTTTATTTAATCACCTGCAAAACATTGACAGCATTAATAATATTAATAAATTAAACAAAAAAAAATTATCTCAAAAAGTTAAACAATCATCATTCATCTGGCTCTTCACCTGTGTTATTGTTTTAATTTCTGGTCTGCATTTATTTGATTTTTTTCTTATTTTTTTCATTTGTTTGTTGCTAGGAGGTTATTCCAATATTGTGTCAAAATAAGGCCATAAAACGAATTCTGAATATGACTGATAAAAAACAATATTTAATTATCTCACAATCGTTCGAAAATAAAATAAGAATTACAATAATTATGCTTTTTATTATTATTTTATTTTGAATTTAAAAGCAATTTTTGACCCAGAACAATAATTTTATGTTCAAAAAAAAAAAAAAAAATAATCGTTCAAAGAGAGTAAAAGGATTCTTGCAAGAACTTCACAGTGTTTAGCTTGATTGAGAATTTCAATTCAGAAAGTCAGAATGAAAATTTTGTTGTAATAAAAGTTAATACTAAGAGTAATGTAGAAAATTTTGTAGTAATAATTTGTCGAGAATAAAGTTTAAAAAATTGTGATTCACGAATAATTTTATCTGAAAACGTCATGATGAAGTAATTTAACAAAATTGCACCATTTCTCGATAAAATCTTATTAATTGTAGATATGTAATCTTATCAAAATTCTTCGTAATGACCAAAAAAAAACAAGGTAATTTTAAATAATGACACAGGCATGCATCATTTTCCATGTAAATGATAAGATAAAATATTTCATTGGCGGCAAAAATTGTGATACATGTTTAATTTTAGATTATAATTTCACGTCATTAAACGAAATATTCTAGACTTATATACTGTAACGTAGATAATTCTAATATACGATGTAACGGAAAAAATTTGAATAAGCATTAAAAACGTAGATAATTTAATAGACGGTCTTTTTGAGGTTAATATACGCTGAAATCGTCTATTAAATTATGTACGTTTTTGAATAAAAATTAAAGAAAAATTCATATATTTTCATTTCTAATCACTAAATTCATTTCTAAATATAAGAATTTTTTACATAAGTACTTATTTCAAAGCAAAAATAGGTTTGTCAATGTATAAATTTTACTCAAATTTCTAATAAATTTTTGAACTTCTATTTTTCGTCAATAAACGCTAAATTTGAATGTTTTTTTCGTCAATATACGGTTTCTCATTTTCTTTTTTCGTCAATATACGGAAGGTCATCGTATATTAGATTTATCTACTTTACAGTAATTCTTTTTTATACACTGTTATCAAATTATATTCCTCATCATTTTTTTATTGTTTATTTGCAAAAACACATTGTGAACCCTATCAAAGTTTATTAGAGTCACACACCCATCATTATGTATTGATATTTTCATTATTATTATTTTTATTACATGAATTAGATGATAACAGCTAAATGTGTTTTTTAGGAATAATAAATTTCATCTGATATGTTGATTTCAATTATCAGTGAAATAAAAGCACGTAGCCGCGCATATGATTTTTTTTATTTTTGCGTCAGAGCCAAAGGTAATATTTGATGCGTATACACTTTGTTTTTCTTCACAAATTACTACCAATAAATTTAATTTTTATATTGAACTGGGGGCTCGTCTTCTGTGTAAACAACATTGATTCAAAATAAAATGATTGTTGGATGCTTGCCAGGCTTTTCTGTATTCTATGGATAGTAACTAATTAACATTTTAAATATTTTCCCTTTTTTTTTAAATATCTACAATTTTGTTTAAATATCAAAGAATTTTATTGTTTAACTTAGAAGTTTTATCTCACGTGAAAGAAATTAAGCCGGCAACCGTTATTTTCACAACTTTTAATAAATTAAAGAAGAGCAACAATTTTCATTACCCACTTTTTTTTATAATTTATTCATTTAGTTATTTTATAGATGAGACATGCAAAGAAAAATAGATAAACTTAAAATGTAGGTATGACGCATTCATTGGTCGTTCATAAGAAATATTGGAAACGTTGCTGTTTGTACAAATAAAAAATCAAAGTTCGAGCTAATGAATTCCCAAAAAGGCTGTTGATTTTAACTAGTAAAATAAAAATCAATAAGTTTAAAAAATGGTAAAACATGATAATAGAATGGTAGTAAACAAGGGGACCAAATTGTTTTGAACACAGGGTATATTTTGGTTGCGTACGTTTTACACACACTATTGCATATCAATTACCTGTTGATATCGTGACACGGCAAATAATTAATGAACATTAAAATTAAGTAAAAATTAATCTAAAGTCTTGTTAAATTTAAAATAAATTAAGAGAAAAAATTTGTTAAAATGAGCCAAAGTAGTAGACGGCAGAAAAAAGAACAGTACAAAGTAGGTTACTAGAAAATACTACATTAAAATTAGGGAAAATTAATTCACACTTTTTCATTCATGTTTTTTTTTTTAATTTAGCGATTGGAAAAGGATTCTAATCTAAAAAGTACATTTAAAACAATTGGATATTTTATTTTCAAAAACTTTATTCTACTGTTATGGATTGTTATCGATTATGTGCTTGAAGCATTCCTTGGATGGTATCTGGGCGAAAAGAAATCTTGCCCCCCACTTAAAAAAGACTTTTTTGTTGCAAATAGTGCAGTTGAAATTGCAGAAATGATTAGAAACAAGAAAATAACGGCATATGAGGTGGTTAAAGCTTACATTAATCGAATAACCGAAGTGAATCCTGTATTAAATGCTGTAATTGATGGCCCGTTTCTAGAAGCACTAGAAGAAGCACAATTGATTGATAAAAGAATCCAAAATGGAGAAGTGACTGAAGAAGAGTTTAGTAAAAAACCATTTCTCGGAGTACCCTTTACAACAAAAGATTCTACAGCAGTTAAGGGAAAAATTTACAGTTTTTGTATTTTAGCTAGGAAAAATGTGAGAGCAACTGAAGATGCGGAATGCGTTAAGTTGATGAAAGAAGCAGGAGCAATAATAATTGCTACAACTTCAATTCCCGAAGTCAACAAATGGCAAGAAACGAGAAATAATATAATCGGTAATACAAATAATCCATTTGATACTAGGAGAACAGCAGGTGGCAGTTCGGGTGGTGAGGCCGCATTAATAGCAGCTGGAGCATCAGCATTTGGTATTGGTACAGATATTGGTGGTTCAATTCGAATGCCAACATTTTATTGTGGTCTTTTTGGGCATAAGGGAACAGTGAAGATTGTGAATACTAGAGGTGTTACTGAGCGAACTGGTAAAGAGGAACATACAATGGTAGTAGCTGGACCTATTACTCGTTATGCAAAAGATTTATTACCACTTTTTAAAGTATTGGCTGGACCTAAAAATTGTACAGCACTTAAATTGAATAGTTCCGTCGATTTAACAAAATTAAAGTATTATTATATTGATGAAAGTGGTGACATCAAATGCACACCGGTATCAGGAGAGATGAAATCAGCAATGAAGAAAGTTGTTACACATTTCCAACAATTAACGAAACAACCGGTTGAAAAGGTGACTTTACCAGGTACTGAGCAAACATCCAAAATGTGGCGTTATTGGATGACACAAGAACCTGCTATTTTTAATACTCTGTTAGGAAATGGTAAGAGATTGAATCCATACATTGAACTTCTCAAAAAGCTAACGGGACAAAGTGAATACACATGGGGTGCAATTTATAGTCTTATTGATGAACTTCTTCCACAAGAAAATGAGAAAAAAATGCGAGAAGTAACAAAAATCTGCGAGGAGGCATTTGAGAATTTATTAGGTGACGATGGAATTTTATTCTATCCAAGTTATACCAGAACAGCACCATTCCATTATGCACCATTAATACAAATTTATAACTTCAGTTATTGGGCCTTATTTAATGTATTGAAGAATCCTGCTACACAAGTACCATTAGGTGTCGATTGTAATGGAATGCCATTGGGCATACAAATTGTGGCAACGAAGAATCGTGATTTGCATTGTATGAAAGTTGCTGAAGAAATCGAAAGGGCCTTTGGTGGATTTGTACCACCATTTACAGTAGAAAGAAATTAAGAGAAAAGTTCTACATTTTTATATACAGTTTTTTTTTTATAATAAAAGGTTTTTTGGTGCTCATTAAAAAAAATACTCGGAGTTTTCATTAATAATTTTTCGTTTAATAATTCTTGTATTTATTAAAACCATCTAGTTTCAAAATGTTTTGTTTTTCTATAATTAATTCGGTTCAAAATTTAGTTTAATTCGTTTATATTCCTTTACTTTTGTTGTTTATAAGTTTTAAAAGTTTCCATATAAATATTTTTGTAATATGTTGGCCATATTCCATTTAAAATTTTTTATTCCAAACAACAATTTGTGTTGTAGCTCTATAATTTTCATAAAAAATACAGCTTTTATAAAAATTTTAAATTTAATTTTATCAAATATATTAAAAACAATTTGTATTTAATTCTAACGTATTTGGATGCACTTTAATATATGGTTTACTCTTATTCATCATTTAAATGTCTTAATTAAAATACAAACTATGTATGTAAGAGAGAAGGTAAATGAAAAAAATATTTTTAAAGAAATGCATGTGATAGTTACAGAATTGATTAAAACTTATTTTTTTCATATAATAGTTTTTATCATGAGAAAAAGATCTACTAGTTTGTTTACAAATAATTTTAAAATCTATTTTGCAATAATTTCGTTTACATACCACCCATATATTAAAAGGTTCTTTTTTATATTGACTATGTAGTTTATTTAATAAATAATTTAATTTTAGGTAGTGTGTGGTTTATTTCTTTTTAGGTAATCATTCCTTTAAATATATTAATCTTAATTATTTATTTATGTAATTATCACTTAAATTCTATCTAAAAAGGTCACTAAAGAGAAGTCTGTTTTTAAACAGTACTTTAATTTTTTTTGTTTGTCAATCATTCTTTTTAAATTGAATAATTTTTTTTATACAAATTTTTACTTAAATTATCCTAAAATTAAACATAAAACTTTGTCTTTAATATTAAAAACAGGAAATAATTTCAATATAAACTTATTACAATTCGATACAAAATATTACTTTTCTCACAAATGAATTTTTACAATAAATAATAAAATAAATATATTTTTAATTTTTTGGTGATACTGTGATTAATTTGTGCGGAGTAACAGGTGATATCTAAAAGTATAGTTATATTTAAAAAGTTGAATTTTTTGTTTCATTTTCTGAAAATCTTACCCATAATGATCTCTGTCCTTCCAACAAATCCTCATCACTATCATCATCCGCTGTTGCTGCCAAGTAACTATGACTTAAACTTTGATGGGATTGATCAATAAATAGCAAGGTATCTTTACTGCATGAATTTGCACCACGAATCATCTGCATCGTATCAATACAATCACTGTGTCTGGACAAAAAGCTGTTTGGCATAGAATTATGTTCCGTTATAATTACATCACTAAATACCAAACTTCGTTTCGTCACTCCATTATTTCTCGATGTTTTGGGAGTTGTAATAGCCAATGACTGCTTTAGAACATTTTTATCACGAAAAATAACAAATTCATCAATTGAATCTGGAATTTCTTTAGAATTGATTGATGGTGGTAAACTTGAAGCTTTTTGTTCTTCCTCTTCATTCAATATTAATGGTAAAGTATTTTCATGACTATGTCCATTTTGTAAAGTTAGTGGGATTTGAATTGATTCTGCTTTAGTTGTAATTTGATTATTAATTGACTCTTTTTCATCTTCTTTAATGATTATTGACTCAGGTTGTGATTTTATTGGTGTTTTAATTACTGTTATAATTTCAGTTGTAGTTTCACTTTCAGGTTTTTGTTCAATCTCATGATTTACATTCTCAATTTTATTTTCTTCCTCATTTTTGTTTGACGTTGTTTCTTCATTTTCCTTTATTGTTGTTACAACTTTTGTTATTTCCGACTTAGCGAGAGACTCATCTTCAGTTGGTTCACCACTAGCACACATTGACACGGTACTCTTTAATGTTGAGCTCTTGGTAGTTGTGCCATTTGTTGTTAGTGGATCTGCCATTATACGTGAGACCCAATGCTCACTAGAACTTGAGCTTGCACCTGAACAGTCAGATGTGTCGTGTTGCTGTCGTTGGTAAAATAGCATATATGCCTCATTATTAATAATTTCTTCTGAGATCTGTTCATTTGGCACATGAGTCACTTTTTGGTCATCAAATTTGTACCATTGGTGGTCATATGGATTTTTACAAGCAGCTGTATAATGTCCTGTTTCCAGAGTATCGCCTTGATGGTAACATACTGCATATAAATTATATTTATGATCTTTATTTGCAAAATTAAGTTGATGCGATGACATTGTATATTTATTTTTATCACTTTTTTTCGATGGGCTTGATGGTAGGTTATTTGTTGACACATTTCTTGCTAAATGTTTTGACATATCAAAATTATTCAATGGAAAATTCACCATAGTAGTAAGTTTTGCTGCATTTGCACTAGTTCCTCTAATATTTTGACGAAATCGTTTAAAATGTATTACTAATATATCGGGTAAAGACCATAATCCCAAAGTTTTCACAACTGGCAAATATTTTTGACAATTTGGACAACGCCAAGCATCTTCAGCACTTAATGTTTCAGCTTTTGTATAATGATCTAAACAGTCATCTAGTGATAATTCGGACACTTCTGCTGGTTTTTCTTGCAATTTTGCGACACTTTCATGTTCTACCCAATGATCTTCCATATCTGAAAAGAACTTTTCGGGTTGAGTCCATTCAAGTAAGAGTTTAATATGAGCCGGACCAGCGTCACTTGGAAATACACTTAAAGCCATATCAATTTGTTCGGTAAATAAAGGATGTTCAACTGTCGCTTCAATGTACGTGTCTGAATCAGCTGATGGATCAATCAAATGAATACGAAACATTTCGTGTAATGGCGTTGTATATGCAAATACTTCAGGTTTTAATACTGTTTTCATTTCTTTGAGAATTGCTTTTTGCAAATCTATAAAAGAAATATCACGAGCAACTTGAAAGCAAAACGGTGTCCCAAATCGTGATACATTCTCACTACTCGAATATTTCACGTTTGCTATTAAAAGTTGAATATGTGGGGTATTTTCGGTCAACTTTGATGTTTCTATACAGTAAATAGGGTCGATTTCACTAACACTAAAAGATAAAAAATTTAAATTGTTATAAATCATTTTGTTATCCACTTAACACATATTCCTATTTTTTACTAAGCCTTATAATTAATGATAACGAGATTGCATAAGTCGCAAAATTTACCTAGATAACGGATGAGAATCACATAAAATACGATTAAAACCTGTTTCACCAATTTCGGTCAAAATAATATGCTCAGATGCCAGCTGAGTTTCTTGAACGAGCCGATCTCGTAATAATATCACTGAAGAACCATGTGGAATGCCAATACCCAGTTTAACTTGTTTAGGTTGCTTCGTAGCATATATCACCTGTGAGAAAAAAAATTGGTGATGAAAATGATAAATGTATAAAATCAAAGTTTCATTACCTTAACGAACAACGATTGCTGCGTTAAAATTGGTAATTGAACTGAAATACAATGAAATGGGTCAAAAGTGTTGCTTTGCTTCTGGCAACGTGGGCAAGTTAGAGAACTTCGAAATTGTGCCTGAAACACAGCTTGAACAAAAGAATTATTACATCTTCTGTGATTCGCCAAGGTTTCAGCTGCTAAATCCTCATCCGGACGTCCATTTGTATTTTTTATCAATTTATATTTTCGTTTATTTGCTGTATTAAGATCTTCATGTACTTTATCCAGTAACCAAAATAGAAATTCCTGAGCATCGTGTTGCGAATTTTGACGAAATTGGGTACCATACCTATCAACAACAGCTTTAAAACTCGAACTATACTCAGAAACGTCTTTGCATGTCCAAAGAGCTTTTAATACGAGACCCAATTGCTCTGTTAGTTCACCTTTTGTACCAAATTTCTTTGAGTTGATCTTATTTCTTCGTTTTAGGTCCGCCTAAAATATTTTGAAAATATGCCATTAATAGATTAATTTAAAGAATGAAAAGATAAAAATCATACCTTGTACAAATCCAGGACAAAATATTCAGCTAATATATCCGTGTGACTTAGACATTGAAGTACAGCATTCATAAAACATGTATTCCCATGATTGCGTAATCCAACAACACCGGGAGTGGCATTTGGAGGCCACACATACCCATTAATTGGAGGCACACGATCTTGTTTTGTCTAAAATTCAAAATTTAAAAGATAATATTAAAATATTTGAGTAAGAATTTAAACTATTTCATAATCAAGGTAAAAATAATCATTGATATCACACGACATTCATGCATTTATAATCATATATACAGAACTTGAACACAATCGTTAGCGTTAATAATTTTGCTTAATTAAATTCAAGGCTGATTTTTTTTATTTTGAATCAGAGGGGATTTTAAAAATTATGCCCTAAAAGTCACCAATTTATGTAGAAAATAAAAGGTGTGCACGTGCGTACATTGATTGCGTATTGATAAATAGAGTGAACACGTCATTGTTATATACTATAATGGCCAATTGAACTTTTATCAATTAATTAAAAAAAATTAAAATAGTTTGCATACGTTCCCATTTATGTATGAAATTTGTGAAAACTTACATTGGTTACTTGATGGGCGAATTTTCGAATGTGTGTTGTAAATTTGCGCCACGAAGGTCTCCTTAAAATTGAGTTCTTTTGTCGTTTATCATCAATATCAGTTCTATTATTTTCAGATATACTATTTTCTGTTGATATTTCACCATTAAACTTGTGACTATTTCGATATTTTGTCAACAATTTAGAGAATTTCTGAAACGAGTTAGTTTTTTTCACTTTATTACGATTAACCACTTTAGCTTCATGTTTCTCTTGTGTTTCTGAATCCGATTCAGGTTTTTGTGGCATTTTTAAACTATTTTTCAACGCGATTGAGCCATAAATTAAACTTGTATTTTAAAAAATAATTTTTACTCCGCTATTTTGTATGTTATATTTGTAGAACTTTCGCCATTTGACTGATGATGTCAAACTTAAGTATACCCTATGGAAACTAAAAAGTTAGTCTGTATGGTACCCTGCGAATACATCGTTATAGAAGTTGAATTATTTTTTGGCCAGTAAAAGAACATGATTTTACTTTATTTTGACAGATTTGTAATGAATTTACTGAGAAAAACATACGGAAACTTCGAAAATTCTGTACAAAAATAGAAATTTTCAAACTTTAACCTTCGTACCCAGTTAAATTCATACTTGATTAATAATAATTTCTTTCTTTAATAATTTTAAATGTTTTGGTTTATCTTCGGAATGACCCATATCTCTGTCTGTCATATCCATATTAAATACAATCTTTAGTCCTAATTAAGTGACCCATATGGGTTATGTGTGAGTTAATTTAGAGCTCTAAAATTTTATCACCCAGTTTTGACATAACAAAAAATACATGTACGAGGTTGACGGAACATGAACAATAGGGTTCATATTTTGTGCATTGTCATTTTGAGCCGACTACTTTAAACAAATCACTTTTTAAATACAATTTGCTTTAAAAATAACGATAAATTCATAATATAATTAATCAAAAATGGATCCTAACATTGATTTCATCAACACCGAAGTTAGCACTGGTGTAAGTATCGCAATTATTCAAGTTAATCGATGCTATGAAATGAAAAAAAAGTTTGGTTCAAATATTGCAATTCATATTGTTGATTTTGAACTTTAAGATGTTTTTGAATTTGTGTATTAAGTGAAAATATGAACCTAACGAAATTTATCTTTATAGACCACTATTATGGCTGTTGAATTCAAGGATGGTGTGATAATTGGTGCTGATTCTCGTACTAGTATGGGCAACTATGTGGCCAATCGTGTCACAGACAAGTTGACTAAAATCACAGATAAAATTTACTGTTGTCGGTCTGGATCTGCGGCAGACACACAAGCAATTGCTGGAATTGTTGCTTATGCTCTTAATTATCATGAAAATCAAACTGGAGAAGAAGCTCTTGTGTCTGAAGCAGCAGCTGAAATGAGAAAGTACTGTTATGATTATCGTGATTCTTTATTAGCTGGTATTATTGTTGCTGGGTATGATTCTAAGCATGGTGGTCAAGTTTATTCTGTACCACTTGGTGGAATGTGTATTCGTCAATCTTGCACAATTGGAGGCAGTGGGTCGTCTTTTGTATATGGATTTATTCGAGAGAATTATCGCGAAGGAATGGAAAAGGAAGAATGTGTTGAGTTTGTGAAAAAAAGTAAAGAATATTTAGGCTTTTCTGCTATTGGTATTAATTTTTATTTTCTATTTTAGCTGTTTTTCATGCTATGCATTTTGATGGAAGTTCAGGAGGTGTTTGTCGTATTGGCATTATTACTAAAGATGGTGTCGAACGACGAGTATTTTTCGGTTCTGAAGATCCAGCTAATCAACCAGCTGAAGTTGAAATGCGCTCACCCCCATCTGTCATCCTTAAGACATAAACATTTTAGGAATCAACTTTTATCAACTTTTTTTATTCTGAAACTGTATTTGGATATATGATTTGATAACATGCATTAAGAAAATTAAAAAAAAAATTATTGTGTCTGCATTTATTCTTTAAAAAATATAAAATTTAACAATATTTAATTGAAATAATTATATTGAATTACGGTCCTAATGTATTTTCAATGATGAGAGCTCGACTCAGATTTCTAGCACAACTTAAGCGTAGTAATTGAACCAGATCCTCAGACCGACCATGGAGTGTATTGGCTATGATTGGATCTTCCATTTGTGCATCACCGGCTTCCTTTCGTTTGAGTGCCTGCTTTTTCTTTTCTATTAAAGGCATCAAATCATTTTCGAGATGATGCAAAATAGTTAATGTTTCCTTTGATGGGATAATTGGTTCTTTAAATTCTAACAAAGGTATTGTGTCTGCCAAGAGACTCGACCAAAAATATGGAGGAGTAATATTTGAATCTAGCAAATTAATTAAAACTTCACCAGCTTGACTAAATGCACGTTCACGATAAAACTGATGAAAATCATAATATTTAACGAGAAACATAAGACGTGGACAAACAAGCATTCGTGATCCGATTGATGCAAGATTATCTGGACTGAGCATTTCTCCAGTTTCTGTATAATGATGCAGGAAAACATCTACAACACTTCGAATATAAACTTGATCATTAGAACGAATGGCCCAATGAAGAGCGTCTCCATATCGTTCATTATTGATACTTAATTTTGTCATTACCCGACATATTTGTTGTTCACATTGGGGTGAGTTGATTCGTCTTGCAGCTGAAATCAATTTAGATGCTTCCTTATCCGTTTTAAAGGGAATTCTCAAAAGTAACAGTTCTCTTGCTGCTGGACCATCAGAACAATATTCCAGATAATTGAGACCGAAATTCCAAAAACTCTTACGAGCCATCAATGCTGTGCCAAAATCAAAAATCAAACTATCACGAAATGCGTTCAAATTTTCAACTGAACCTTCACCCAATTGTAGTTGTCCTGAATGAAACAATAAATCAGTCAAATGAGTTACGACCCACTTATTATCGCCAATATTTTGAATATCGTGTAAGACTTGATGTAAATTATTTTCCATTACACTTAAAATGACGCGATCCAAGTGTTTCAAATGTGCAGTTCGACCCATGTTTTGACTTGATAACCATTGAGTAAGCCAAGCATTCACATGTTGAGGCAATTCAAAGTTTTTACATGTTGGCTCGGTATAGAGCAAATAACCCGGAAAATATTCATACCAACATGTTGAAGTTTTACAAAGATCTTTCCAAGCCTGTCGATCACCAATGACTAATCGTACTATTTTTTCAAGTTCAGGCTCAGCAGCGAGAAGGCCAGTTTGTACTTTGCTTTCAGCACTAACGGCCCAATATTTCAATTGTGTGCGGAATTTTTGTAGAGAAAGACCTCCATATACACTGTATATTGGCATTGTGCTCAATATTCGTTCAGCCTCCTGAAAACATGGTGTGTCGGATGATAAATGCATTTTTAGTAGAGTACGTGCTACTTCCATTTGTCCTTTAATGACTAAATCCTTAATGACCGGCCAATAATTTTCATCTGCATCAACTTCTTGACCAATTTGCATCAACTCTAATGCATTTCTTTCACTCATTGGAAAATGAAAACGTACCCATTCGAGTAAATTTTGCAAAATCATTCCTTCATTAGCTTTGTTGAGAAATAATTTTTCACATAAATGCCAAATGCACTCAATACTGTAAAGAATTGTCATGAAATTTTGATATTTTTCATGTAAGTCACTATCAAGCTTATTTTCATCCTGATTTTCCACGAGTTGTTGCAAATTTTCCAAACATGCACGAATTGAAGAACGATAAGTCAACGAAAACTTTTGAAAATTTGTTTTAATTTCAGGATTTGCCACGGATTTTTGAAGTTCGACAAAAATATTACTTGTCTCAGATAATAAAGCCCGCAAAACTGGGATATTAAAGACAAATTCAGGTTCTAATTGATGAACATTAACTTTGTTGCGTTGATTGAAATGTTTGGAAGGGACGTCACGCGAAGAACTATAAAGTAAATTTGAGCAATTTAATTTGGTTTGTTTAATTGGCAAATATGTAAACAAACTTTACCTTATTATAGGTTCAAATGCATGAAATGATATCTTTTGATCGGTGCAAAAATTGCCGCAATATCTTCCAACGTTTTCTCCAAGTGAATCTTCAATTCCCTTTTAAATTCAATTGAACTTATTAACATTTATTAAAGTTTAACCATTTTTATCTTAAATATTTACCTTAATAACTATATTATCCATGTCTTTTTTTTTTGTAATAAATGATTATTTTACCAAGTTTATAAAAAACGAATTGTAGTCAAAAATATGGTTGAAATCTGTCAAACTTCTTGATGGGCTGTTGAAATGTTTTGCTTATGTAGAAAACAAAAAACATAAACTTTAAAATATTTTAATAAGCGTATTTTTATGAACTACAATTATAATATCTGACCTTATTTTAGATTATTTGGTGGCATCCTTTTGTTGAAATAACAGAAACATTTTCATTTTCAACAAGAACTCTCCTGACCGCCACAACTTTTGGACGGACATCAGTGTGTACTCATATGATCCAATTGTTTACAGCAAATCAACTGTTTATCATTAAAATTCGTACAAATTTTGTAGTTTTTAAAATAATTTTTGTAATAAAAAAAGCACAAACACTATGCAAAAATGCAGTATTCAGTCTCAGGTATGCTTTCATGTTAATGCTTTCAAAACTAGGATATTTTTTTTAAATACAATTTGCTTAAAAAATATTTAGGTTCATTTAGCCAACGACACAATTAAACAGCTCAAAGTTAGAATATCTGTGATGGAAAATAGGCTTAAAAATGATGAACTTCCCGAACCTAAAAGACGAGAGGTTGAAAATGAACTTGTAGAAATCAAAAAGTTATTGGATAAGAATGAGGAAATTTTAAAAGGACTGCATAAAGAAAATTCCAAGAGTTTTGTTCTAGCCGTATTAATCATGTTTTTATGTTTTCTGTGTTATGGTATTTATGTGATGATGTATCAAATTCCAAAATAAAAAAAATTAAAACAATTTCTTTTTCATTGAAAGAAAAAGCCTTATATTTATTTATTTCACTGATAATTAATTATGAATTAAAATGAGGAAAAGATTTTTTTCAGAGAAAATACTTCTTATGGAGTATGAGGTTAATTTATCGTCGAGATGGTGGACCTCCTCGTCTTCCACCACGGCCTCTTTGACCCCTGCAATTAAATAAGCGTTTGCATCGAAAATCCAAAAAAATATAATCCTGAAAAACACATACCTTCCTCTTCCCTTAGCAAATCCACCTCGTTGTCCTCCAGCACCTCGACCACCTTTTTGATCCCTTTTCTTCAATTTAGACTTTGGTGTATCATCAATTAACAATGTTTCAAGTGGTAAAGAGTCCGGCAAAATATAATATCTAATATTATTTCCTCGAATACTAAGTGAGTCCAACTGAACTGGATCTCGATTTTTTATTGTCATTTTGACGGCCTTCAAGTGTGTATTCATGGCTACATCAACTCCAGTTATTGTGCCGTACACTTGTGTCCCATTTTTGAGTTCAATTGTTACGGTTTCATGACTGAGTTTCATTAAAAATCTAAAAATTCAAAAAGTAATATTAATTTTTGTCAAAATGAGGTTAAACAATGCCGCTTTGCTAATGCTTCATTAAATTTCTGGCATTAAAGCCATTTCAATGCAATTCCTTTATTGTTTATTGATGTAGAATGAAAATATTTACCTAACAAGCTTCATTTTAGACTAATATCTTGGAATTTTATTTAAGTTAATTTAAAAAAATCAGAAAACGATTTCTGTTGTTTATAAGAAAAATACAATTTTACGAGGGACAGTCGATATATTTATTATTCATATTATTAGGGTAATACATCAATTTAGAAAAAAAGTTATGAGAATCATTAAATTTATAAAGTAATTATTTTATGATTTCATATTTAGCATAAAAGGTCATTTAAGGTCGTCATCGAAATTCTATAAGAAATTATTTGGTTTATGGAGAATTTAGAAAACCAATTCACGAATTTCTTTTTTGACGGTTTGTTTAAGTAAATTCGGATCTTTCAAGATCACGTTCAATTCGAATGCTGGACGATTCAGCAATGCGGTAACGATCAACTCTGAATACATTCTGCATTCATTACCAACTTGGGCTGAAAGTACGTCTTTCAATAAGGATTGGTCTTTTATAAAAGAACCGGTAACAGGTGGTGGAGTTTTGGTTTTGCTACTTAAAAAACTTTTTTCAGTCATCGAATCTATAGGACTAGAGCTAGTTAATGATTTAGGTGTGTCCATACTCTTTGTAAATCGAAGTATACGATCTTGTACAGTTTTTGGAGGTGGTTGGTATCCTTCAAGTAAATTTTCATTCAATGCGAGCAAGTAAGCTTCACGATGTGATTTTTCCTGAACGTAACTTATCATCAAGGGTTTTTGATACAAAATTTCTCCATTCAAATCATTTTTCGCACGATTTGCTGCATCAGCTGTGTTGAATGTTACGAATCCAAATCCAAGAGACTCCTTCTTTAAGTCAGTTTTAACATAAGCACATTTAATTTCGCCATATTTCTCAAAAATAAAGCGAAGCTCATCATCATCAATATTGGATGAGAGATTTTTGACAAATAACTTTACACAACTATCTCCACCTCCAGTAAGAATTCCAATTTTGAAGTTGAATTCCTCTTCATCTTTGTTACCAATAAATCGATAGATAACCTAAAAATATTACTTTACATTAAATGCAGTGAAAAAATCAAATATCTTACGCGTTTAGCATCAACCGGATCGTCATATTGAATGTATGCAATTTTAATCCCTTTTTTATTGGTTAAAACCTTAAAATTGACAATATTTCCTGAAAATTTTAAAACTCAAATCAATGCTGCAAAGTGAAATCTTTAATGATTGAAATACCAAAAGTTCGAAAAGCGTTTAGCAATTCTTTATCATCATTGTACCATTTCTCGTAATGAGAAACAAAAACCACGGATTGTTTATCGATATCAAACTTTTTGTTAAATTCATCCATCGTTATTGACGTAGAATTTTATTGAAAATATCACGAAAAAACTATAAAGAAGACAAAATCTACGAACACTTTTGAATGTCTGAAAATGGTTTGACGTTTATTTGACATTCAATGTTTGTGTAATACACATTGCATACCTTTGATATAATAATAATAATAATAATATTCTCTTTATTGTCGTGTTCTAATATTTATAATTAATTACAATTAAGTCATTTCAAGTAATGCTCCTACGGCTTTTCACTAATTTCATTATTTTTTTTTATCTTTTACAGTGTACTAATTTGATTTTATATTTTAAATGTTAGAATGAAAATCTCTACAAAAACATTCATCTTCTATATGATACCTTTGATATAAAGCGCCAATAATTTTCAAAGGGTCGTTATTAATTTATCTCGTTGAATTTTCATCTGTGGGATTTTCTCAAGCAAATAAATTTCATCAGGTTCCTTGGAAGTTCCATCCGATAAGAAAACGGAAACAAATAATTTACTCGAACTTAATCTCATTTATTAGTGAGCATATATTGAAAATGTATTAATATGTTTATGAATCACAACACGAATAATTTTAAAATGCACAATCTCTTCAATTGTGTGAATTAACATTGTATGTGAAATACGATTATTTTACACTGAGTATTTACCGTTGAATTTTTACAATCAGAATATAATCGTCTTTTGCAAAGTAAACAGCTTTTATTTTTTAATTAAAAATAATTTATAGATTTTAAAATGATTAGAATTTTAGTTGTCCTTTTAATACCATGTGTTATTTGTCAAGAACAAAATAAAAATAGATTTAGTTTAGATCAAGGAGAACTTGAAGGACATTTTGAGGGAAACAAAAAATTAGAAAATATTATGGAAGAAGTCTATTTGTGGAAACAAATTGGCTATGATGGAATTCAATCACTAAGATGTGAGTTCAACACCTCTAAAGTGTATGTTTATTTGAAATAATTTTTTCGAACAGCCGACGCTATCACATTCCCTTCAAATGATTCAAAAATGTCACTTGATTTTGTGCCTTATAACAATGTTCCAATGGGAGTCGATCATTTTGAAGGTCGATTATTTATCACAATGCCAAGACGCAGAACTGGCATTCCATCAACTTTGAATTATATTGATATGAATTTAAACAGTCGGAATAGAAGTCCATTGTTGAAACCATTTCCTGATATAATGGCAACTTCGCTTCATGTAAGATATTTTTCATGTTCAAAGAAAATTATTTTAGACTTCTACTTTTAGACGGACTTTCGTGCTGATCCAAATAAAATAATTTCAGTTTATCGTACAAGAATCGATGAATGCAAACGGTTATGGTTTGTAGATACAGGTTTATTGGAATATCCAGCTAATGCAATGCAAATTCAACCTCCATCGATTTGGATTATGAATCCGAAAAATGGTAACGTTATAAGACGTTTTGAATTTCCAGCAAATATTGAACAACGTGGTAATGGTGTTGCATCAATAACAGTAGACGTTAATCCAAGAAATTGTAATGAAGCGTTCGCTTATATTCCTGATTTATTTTTTAACAGAATTTACGTGTATAGCTTCAAAGATAATCGAATGTGGAGCTTTTATCATAATTATTTTAGAATGGATCCATTTGAAGGTATTACTAAGTTAAAAATTTGATTGAATTTAATTTTTTCCTCTAATAGGAGATTTAAATGTTGCTGGTCACCAATTTCAATGGGACGATGGAATTTTTTCTATAACATTAGGACCACGCAGAAGAGACACATTCCGAGACGTTTATTTCCATCCAATGATAAGCACAAATGAATTTGTAGTTTCATCAGAAGTTCTTCAAAATGAAGAAAATTCTAATAGACAATGGCATGGCAGTGATTTTCATTTGTTGGGCAATCGAGGTCCTGGAACTCAATCCGCTATGCATCAATTTGACCTTACAACTGGTGTATTATTCTTTTCTGAAATAGGTAGGAATGCTATAGGATGTATGAACAGTAATCGACCAATTAATAAAGAAAACCACGCAATCGTTGCACAAGATAATGACCGTATGATATACCCAAGTGATTTAAAGGTGCTAATTTTTTTTTAATTTTTTTTGAAATAATTAAGCAATTAACTTAACTGACATGTATTAATTGTAGGTTGATGTCGATGGCACTTTATGGGTATTTACAAATACAATGCCAAGGTTTATTTATTCACAATTAAATACATCAGAATATAATTTTCGTATATGGAAAGCAAATACAAGAGATATTATAAGAGGAACCATTTGCAGCAATTAATTTCAATTCCGTAAACATTAAAATTAAACGGTTTTTAAAATTAAACTTTTTTATAAAAATTTTATTCAGTTGTAAAATTTTGTTGGAGTGAACTTCAAAAAATGAGAAAAAATACACAATGCAAATTAAGGCCATGCCTTTAAAAAAGCTTATGGGTTTTTTTTACTATTTTTAGGCTGTTAAGCCCTATCCTAAAATTAATTAGACAAAGTCAAACCTCATGACCTTCACTATAAAATTCAAAAACATAGATGAATAAAATAAATTAACCGTTTTTTTACGATTTTTAGAGTTGGAATATTCATCTGGAGTCCATCTAGTCCTGATTTATTTCATTTTAATGAGCTTCTCTATCGTAGACGAACAAGTAGACCTGGCTCTGATGGCCCATTCTGGACTTAAGAACTGTTGGACAAAATGACAAATTGATGGCAAAAAATAAATCGTTTTCATAAAAGAACTCAAACGGTCGTGTTTTTTTCATTTCTTTTCCATGTCATGTGTGTCTCTGAACAAAAATCTTTTCTCAAGTAGTCTGTTTAAAACCTTTTGTGTTTTTCTTATTCACAGCAAATACGTCTATAGGCAAATTCTATTCATCTATTTGAATGTTAAAATTTAATTTAATTTCTATACAATTTACATTAAATAACCAACGGCATTAACATTCAAACAAACCTCAAATCCGATTCGATTGCCAGACATTTCGATTTATCGCCAATTTCTCATATTATCGCTTATATTCTCATGTTATCGTTTATATTCCCATATTATTGTTTATATAAAACATTTAAAAAAGAGTCTTATTCGGATAAAACATAAAAAAATAAAATTAATTAATTCGGGATAAGGTTAACTATCAGGATCGATGAAACACTGTGAAGTAAAATGAATACATTTTAGTAATTTTAAGCAGTTTCTCAATAATAAGCAATTAATAAACTATTGAAAGAAATAGAAATAGAAATTTTGGTTAAGTTTAAAAATAAAAAAAAAATAATAGTAATAATTCAAGATAAAAATATAATACAAATTTAAATTATTAAATAATTATCAATTGTTTTCTATGAATTGTATGTTTGAATATTCATAAGTGCAAAATTTTCTCACACATCACATTATTGAATGAAAATTAATAAGATAAAATTCATTTGGAAAAAAATATTCCTGATAAAATAAAAAAAATCACGTACCATAACAAGTGTTAAAGAAGAAAATAAAATTAGTAAAAGTGATCAGAGAAAATCTGAAAAAAATTAAGTCGTATTTTCAAAGGTGAAAAATGAAAAAGATAAATGTTCTGTTGTGATAGAACAAAAAAAAAACCTTTGTATCGTTTTATGTCAAGTATAAAAATATGAATGTAAAAATAATATCATACTCGTACAGTTATATAGAAAGGTGCAAAAAAAATATTAAATAATAATATTAATATTGAGTTGTACCTGTCGTCTACTTTTATTTGTTTAACGCACCTCTATATAAAATTGCAAGTGTATTAAAATAATGGTTTAATTGAAATCATAGCAAAGTGCATTCCAAGTACAAAGCGTTCAATTATGTTGCAGGTTTAAAAGGGTATTAGAATGGGTTACCATTGGACTTCATAAGTAAATACGAGAAATTAGTTAAATGTCAATGAAAATAAGAAATCACGTCTCACTTTGAATGTAAATAAGATTTTTTGACTCATTTACGATACGAACTACACAAACAAAAAAAAATACATGTGAAGAAGAACAAAAAATGTATGTGAGAAAGACAATTATCACATAATTTTTTTGTCACAATTTAAATTAGCCAAAAGAATTTCAATTTAATTTGACTCTAAAAATATTTTCGTGTTAGCTTTAAAATATTTCACTTAATACGTTGAATCGTTTTACATTCCAATAATTTTATTACTATTAAAATAATTTGAAACACCTTGGATTTTTACACTTGGGAAAATAGAATTTAAATTTATTTCACGAAATGAACTTCAAACTGAAAGTTGATTTTAATTCCATTTTAAATGTTTCACTAAAGGTTCTTTATTATGTACAACTTTTATTTTTTATATGTTTCAGTACAAAAACACAAAGAATGATACGCTTCGGTCATAAACATTATTTTCGTTTTATTCCTTCATTAAATGAGGAATATGTAAATAGTGAAATTACAATTGTTAATAATCACATTGTGTTTTTTCATGCAGGGAAATAAAAAAATAACACATGTTTTGTACAAACAAAACTGAAAACTTTTATGACGAGAGAGGCAGGAAAAGTATGACTTTTTATGATGTACAAGTGAAATTTAATAAGGAAATAAAAAAATTATATTACTTTATTTTCAAATTCACTTGCCAAAAAATGTTTTGGATGAACATAAATACGAATTTTATACATAAGTGTGAACATTGTGTTAAATAAAACATCAAAGGTGGGATTTTGGTGTTTTATACTTTAGGTCTTAACTTATCATCCACCAAAAATTGACTTTTGCATTGAATTGAATGTATGAAACTTATGTGAAACGCAATTAGTAGTTCTTAAAAATCATTATATTTTTTATTACTGAAGTTTCAAGTCCAGGAAAACCATTTGTTTAAATTCACAGCTCATTACTTTGAGTCACCGAAAAGCCAGATCTTATTTTCTTGTTTGTAGTTTTTTTAGCTTATAAGAAATTTGTTTAAAATATAACAATTAAAAAAAATAAAAAAAAGTTTAATTGATACAAAATTAATTTTATAGTACAATGCCAGACAGTCATTTAAAGAGGTGTTTTGTGAATATACTTTTTTTTTAATTTTAGATCATGAATAATAAAAAATTCTATTTAATATAACAATGATATTCACCAAAATAATTACAAAATTAAACCAACACAATTTTCGAGCGTTAATAGTTAACATTTTCTATTATTTCGCGCTTTAAATATTTACTTTAATTTTTTTTTTCTATTTAATTGAAAATTAAAATGATAAATTTCGTTATAAATAATGGTATGAAAAATTAACAGAAATTTTTAACACAAAACGAGGAAAAAAATACAAAGTAAAAAAAAAGAATCAATTAAGGATACGTGTTCGATTAGGGATCAGAATAAAATTTAAATAATAATAAGAGTAAGGACAACAACGTCACCTTCTTAGAAATGATTTAAAGTTCACACTCAGATTTATACGTTACAATAACAAGAAAAAAATAGTAGATAAAATTATTTTGCCATAATTTTGAGATATATATTTCAAGGAAAATTATGATGTGGGTTATAATTTATTAAAATTAATTAAAATCTTAACACTTCGCTCAAAATCGAATATAACAACGAACAAGGCGCCTCCACATTGTCTCAACAAATTGTCTGTAACCATTATCATTGTCGTACATTATCAAATGACAACTTAATATGCTCACCAATCAATTGCAATCAACAATGTTCTAAATACATACACGTTCACAAAATTCAACAGACAGTTAATGACATAATTGTGGTTTTGTTGTTTATTTTAAGGTAAGTAAAGAATTTTACTATCAATTTAAAGTTATTTTCATACTGTAATTTGTATTCATGAAATAACTTGAATATTTTCTTAAAGTATACTAAATTTCACTTGACGTTTAAATAAAATCAAATAAATCAAATTTAACAACGTTTAACATAATGATATAAAAAGAGTACAAGCAATCACCTCGAATTCTATTTTTTTTTTTTAACAAAATTGAAAGCAAGAATCAAGCTTATGTATAATTTAATTTCAATTCGTAACAAAAATGTTCAAAGCTTGAATGAAGAGATAATGAATGAATTTTTTTTTGTTATATCCTTGTATTCCATCATCGTCGTCGTTTTCAGTCTATTGTTTTACATTGGTTCAGCTAAAATTTTATAATTTTGTACAAATTCGGAAAGTATATA
Organism: Culicoides sonorensis; assembly: GCA_900002565.1. NCBI lineage: Eukaryota > Metazoa > Arthropoda > Insecta > Diptera > Ceratopogonidae > Culicoides > Culicoides sonorensis. The sequence goes on along the minus strand of LN483482.1, from coordinate 379,332 downwards.
AAATGTATCATATAATAAAAGGACGAGACATGGTGTTTCGGTATTGTACAAAAAAAAAATTTCAAGGCACCAAAGTGAGTGTAAGAGGAAATAGCAACAACAACTATATTGTGAAAATAGCATTTAAAAAAATCGATATTTTTGCCATTATTAAAATATATGCAAAATGATAATAATAATGAAAAACAAGCGGAGTGTTAAATTATATATAATTTTGCATGGTTAGCTTCAAATAACGACCAGGCATGGAAAAGAATTAAGGTGTGTTACTGTACTAGATTACATTTATGAGAGTGTGAAAAATTGCCTCTTACATTGTTTTCTGTAAATAATTAGTATTAAAAGGGCCGATATTTCCCTGAAACAAAAAAGAAATTCAGAACTTTGAGACACTGGCCGTTAAATTTCACTTAACTCTAAACTTTGTCTATATTTTATTGTAAGATTTCCGAATTTTTTAGCTTCTCCGATATTATTCTAATCTCGAACAAGGTAAAAAGGGATCATTCGGAAATTAATGAGACGCAACTGTTAAAAAAAATACACTGTAATTTAAAAATGGTCCTCGATTTAATTCACAGTGCTACACGAGTAACCACAGTACTTTTTTCAAATCAACAAGAAATGTGATTTTAATTTAATCCTAAAAAATTTGAGGAGTGAACAACCTTGCACTGTAATACTGTATGTACAAATTTAAGAAAATGAACATGAAAATTTTAAATAATTATGTTACAATCTGTTTCTTAAGTATGCTAAGCATACATCTCTGTAAATATGAATAAAAAATCGAGTACTTAATTGTAAACTTTTAGACCGAGTGCATTTCCTCAAGTCAAATACAGTTTAACAAGAAGTTTTTTAAGAGTGCTAAATTGCAAACGGTGTGTTATCTTCATTTTGGAGCATTCATTGTAACTTGTTTGTTTTATTGAAATAATAATATACTTTAATATACCATTAGAAATTCTTTTTTTCTTAACATATCGCCTTGACATCACAAGAGTCTACAATTCACCAATTTTTTCCTCATCTGAATCAGAAACGCGGAAAAAAAGTGAATCATTCTATGATGCCAAATAATACTTTTTAAATATAACAACACTCACGATTGCAAAGATGCAAATTTATAATATAGAGATAAATTTTTGGATATTATCCAATTGTACATACAAAATTGTGATTCCTACATAAAACAAATGTCAAAAGAGAAAACTTTTTTGTGATAAAGTGTTTGCATTTGTGAATGTCACGTCAAATATATTGTATAATGTACATAACACAAGAATAATCACAAATAAAACAGAATGAGCTGAATGAAAATATAAAAAAATTAAATAGGAAAAACATTTGATGATTTTATTGATACTGCAGCAAAAAAAATAACGTGTTTTCATTGAGTGAATTTGATTCTGAATAAAAATTGCAGATTTTTGCTCTGGAAAATAATTTTGTAATAAAATTTTTCGCATGATTCTGAAATTTAATTGATGTTTTGAAGTGTTTCTTTTGAACATTGTATATTATGTAATGAACTCATAAATTACATTGAAATATAATATTTTTTTTTTCATTTTACCTCTGTATTTAAGTGTTGGTGGAACATACAAATAAAACAAATCTTTTAATCTTTGATTCGTTAATGGCTTAGATATTATATTATTTTGTTATTCACTTGAAAACAAAGGATATAATAGAAAAGGGTTAAATATAATGAACAAAAAATAACATAAATTACCTAAAAATTCCTTTTTTACTTACATTCAAAATAGAGGAAAAATTGATGCACGTATCAGATACAAATGTTGCATGCTTGTTCTGCTTTTTTTTTTTGGTTAATAATAATCATATAACCTAATGGAATGAACAAAAGTAACGATCAAAAGATTAATTTAGTCAAATATCATGACACGCTAGGTCATTTTAATACCGAGAAGGAAATTGACTGAGAATGGTGATTGAGAGCAGAACGTAAAAAGGATACCATTTCGTTGATAGCAGTCCAGAACAATTTTTTAAATCTATGAAAATAAATTTGATTTGGAATTCCTTTTGGAATCTCATATTATTTCTTTTTATGTGTGATATAAAAATTTATATGGTTGAAAACTTACACATTTAATTTTCTGGTATTAAAACACAGTAATAGACAGAAAAATACAACAACTAGATCATTTTTGGGTTTCTTAATCGTTGGAATTGAGTGTTCAGAAAAAAATATCTTACTTTATTGTCCATAAAAACATACAAATGCATAAAACGAATTCCTCAATAAAATAGAAAACAGAAAGAAATTAAAAATTCATGTAAGCTTTTATTCAATAAAAATGCTTCTCAATAATTTTTCAAAGTGAAGAGTTTCCCTCACCAAATTAATAATCCATATTCACTAACACGATAAAATGATGAAAATCATTTTATTTTAAATACGTTTTGCCTTTAAATTTTTACAAATAAAAGAGTGTGAAATACAATTTTTGTGTACGCTTGAAATGGATCAAACAAGAGAATTAGATGTTGCCCTATATTATGTACAAAAATCAAAGAAAATTCAACATAATGCGTTTAATGAGAATGAGGATGGAAGTGAAAATAAAGAGAAGAAAAATTTGATAAAAAGTACGTCAATTAAGGCAAAACCACGACGTAAATGTTCGGTAAAACCGTTTTTTAAATTTTTGTTACGAGTTGGTGTTATAGTGGCAATTGGTGGAATGTTTTATTGGACTTTTGATGTTTCAAAAACGATGGTTTACAGTTTTTGGGAAAGACCTGATTCATTTACAGTTGATACATTAAAGTATGTATTCATGAAAATTTCGAGTTATATGACAGGAAATTAAATTCCATTAACAATTTAGTTTACATTGGAATACAACATTTCCCGGAATCACAGTTTGTCAAGTATTCAATGGAGAGCGTAATTGGGAATTAAGCGAAAAATATTATGGCGAAGATCGTGATAAGCGATTAGATGACTTTATTATTGATATAACATATTTTAGTGGAACCTGTTACTCTTGTGAATTATGTCAGCAGGACTTAGAATGTCCTAAAAATTTTAGTGAGCTTTTATCTAAAGTGAGTACTTTGAATGAAATTTTTGCATTTGAAATCAAAACTTTGTAATCATATTTATAGTTTCGGTCAGTTTGCAGCAATATGATAACAAATTGTACATGGAATGGAATTGAATTTGATTGTTGCAAAATGTTTTTGCCACTTGAGACGGAATTTGGAACATGTTATACAATTAATTCCATTAATACAAAGCCATCTGCGTCACGTGTATTAGTTAGCAATAGGAAAACAGGACCGGGTCGACTTGAATTCGCTTTACTTGAAGATGTTCAAATTTTTATACATCCTTCAAATGAGGTGCCACACGCATTTCAAGATCGTGAATTGAAACAAACTGTCTTGTGGGGTTCCAAAAAAGAAATTATTTTAAAAACTGATGACATTATTGATCCTGAGAAAAGTTCAGTCTCATGTTTCAAACCCAAGGGCAAGTTATTTTTGTTTAGTTTATTTTTTTTCACTGTTTAAATACAGAAATATAAGACGATAAGTGAAAAAAATTGAAATACTAGACACATTAATTTGTTTCCCACAGGATTTAACTTGTATGAAGCATATACAGCATCAACTTGTGCAATTGCCTGTCATATTCAAGCTCAAATTTATTACTGTAACTGTACGCATCATTTTATGCCACATTCAGTTGATAGTAAGTGTATCTATTTGATGTCACAACAACAAATAAAGGTTTTATATTACATAGCATAAATAATCAAAATGATAAAAATGTCTTCTCTTCATTAGTCACTTGATTACTAGAGAAGAAAAATCGATTTAATCTTGTTTATGTGTGATTGTGGTTATGTATCACACAAGCTGTTATTTTCCAAGAAATCTGTTCTCTTATTTACTTTCACATGTAATGCTATGACCTGTTTGTATTTTCAATAACGATAAAATTATTTCTTGAACTTTCTGTTAATTAGAGAACTAAGATTTTATTTTAAATTTCTTTGATTGATTTAGTTAAATTTTCTTTTTATTCAAATCCCACATTTTATGTTACTTTACCTCTTTTACGATTTCCACATTTTTTTAAAAAAATTATATTTAACTTCATTCTAGCACGAAATTAGTTTCCTTTCAAATGAAACCCATTTCGCAATTTAATTTTTGTTTCTACCATCACAAAATAACAAGCAAGACAATTTACGATTACATGACATAAATACAAGACAAATTTTCATTTTCAGGCAAAGTTCCAATATGTACCTTTGAAGGATTAATGTGCTTAACTCAACATTTTGGTAATGATAATTCTATGTGTGATGTTGTTATTACATGTATCTTTTTCGTATCCTTTAATTTTGTCACATTGCTTAAAGGCAATCATTTTAAAATAAAAATAAAAAAAAAACTAACATGAAGTTATACATAAAATTATAAATTAAGTTGATTTTTGTTACTTTAGCTGACATTTCAAAACATCGTAAAGAATGTAAGTGTGCTCCTTCATGTGAATCAATTATGCTTACAACAGTTCAAGAATTAGAAGAGGAACAAGCAAGTGAATACGGTAGTCTCATAAAAATATCTCAAATGCAACTTTCAACACTTCGGTACATTAAAAGAAGTACCAAGTCAAATCTGAGCTTTGTTAGTAAGTTTGTTATTTTGAATCAAATTATGAAGAGATATGCAAAATTTATATTTAACAGTTTCTTTTGGTGGTTTGATTGGATTGATTTACGGTATCAGTTTTCTCAGTATGGTGGAATACGTTGAACTTATTTTCACTTTTATAACAAAAAGGTTCAAAATGATTGTCTCGTTTTTCATCAAAAAGAAACAAAAACTAAGCAATAAAAATAAGAAGATGGCTGGAAAAAACAACAATATAAATAATAATAACATTGTTGGAAAAACACATAAAAAAAATCTTAAATTTATTTAAGTCGTTTACATATAAAGTGCACTATTGTTTTGCAATATTTGGCCAGTGTTTTTTTTGCACTAATATTCAATAAAATAAAAATTCAATACAATAATAAAAAGTTTTTATTTTATACAAAATAAATAGAAACGCTTCACTTGAAAATTGTGTGTGTATTTCGTTATAAATAAATACAAATTTATAAAAAAATTTTAAAATTTCTCAAGAGAGATGCAAGTTAAATTATCATTATCAAAAAATTATTTCTTATCGAAAAATGCACATCGATCAAATTATTAGAAGGAATTTCATGCAAACCCACATAAATTAAGCTCGATCTAATGAAAGTAAAATTGTTTTCCTTCCAAAGGAAGTTTTATTAAAACTTTTTCATAAATTTTACTTGAATTTTATTGTTGAGAACACGTAATCAATATAATATCAAATTTCCGTTTAAATAAACTTTTCATTAATTTTATCATGTAACGTTAAATTTTGATGTTTTTCAAGGAAAATGCAGTTAAACGAATACACGAATCAAGGTCGTAGCAAGGTCACTTTAAATAATAACTCGGTTTAAGTCTTTGAACATATAAATAATTTCAATTCATTTCTGTGAAATGAAATTAAGGGCACAATTATTATTTTATCTAACACCATTTTGTACGATTATATTCGACCTCTCCATCTTTACTGAGTTTTTACTTTAGTTTTAGTGCATTTCCTAATCAACAAAGTATTAATGATCAGTGTGAGATAAAATTTTTCACTAGGATTCACTCATTTATTTTCAAATTGGCTTCGGAAATAGAGTTCGGATATTTGTAATTTTGCGACCCGGTTACAAATAAGTGACATGACCAATTAAATTGACCAACTTGAATGATTGATTATTTCTGCTCATTGCATTTCATATTCTTTGAATGATGGGGTACAAAACAACAACTAGTTTAATGTATTTTTTAAGTAGCGTAAAAAATTATCAGGTGATTATAATAAAATGTTAACAATTTAAAGCTATATTTAGATTATTGAATGAAAGAAATCAAAAAGGGATAAAATTTATTTATAAATTTAATTGGAATTATTCAATCAAATAAAATTTCCAACAAAAAAATAACAAAATTTAACTTTACGTTAATCTTCGTTTTCAGTTTAGACTATGAATGAAAATGTTTATACAAAAAGTCTTTCATTACTTTTTTTATTTATATTATTAGCAGTAAACTCACGTAAAAACTTTTACCGTATTTGTATTAAATTTACAAAGAAGCCATGTTTTCCTTACCTTCTCATTATATAAGATTTCGTAAAAAAACGCATTGAGATAAAAGTTATCTATGTTATCTTGGTTTTTAATTTAAATGAAAATATAAAATTATCAAGATAAAATGAGACAAAAAAAAAACAAAAACAAATGCCGATTACATCGTACTCGATTAATTCTCTTTTACATAGTAATAATGATAACCAGGCGTCTCCATTAAATAAATTTGAGATTGGTGTATTATCATCTAATTTTTTTTAGTATAAAATAAAAAATTTTGCTACAGTTGATTGTAAAATTATTCGTATTTTATAAATTTTTAAATTAGAATGGAAATTTTTTGTGACATAAAGAAAAAGAAATACTCAAACGAATTTTTCTCAAGAGTATAATTCAAACTTGATGATCATTTTTTTTTTATTTCCTTGGTGAAATGAACTTTCGTATTATTTTTGTGACAAAATTAAATAAGGATCATAGAAATAATTTTAAATCATTTTAAAATTCGTTGAAATAATCAACTTACTTTGTAAGCAAAAATCTTAAAATGCTTCATTCGATTGATTAAGATTAAATTATAAAGATACTCTAAAATGATTCTATGAAAATAAAAACATCCATTATTTTTTTATCTTTTTTTTTCTTCTATTTCGTTACCTTTAAGAACCCATAGATCAACTGAGTCAATGATTGATTTTGTGATTATTTTTTTTATGTACGATGTTTTATTCTATTCAATAAAAGTTTGTGTATTTTATTTAAATGATACATAATAATAAAAACTTGAACATGGGTTTATTTATTGTGAAATTTCTAAACAAAAATGGTTATTTCTTTTAAGGTTCAGCTGAATTATCCAGGGTGTAATAACATTCTTTTATGATAAAACTGAAAACCTCATTTTCATGAACCTTCATTTGTTTTCATAGTTTTGTGGTCTATTAGAATTGAAGTTTGTTTTTTAACACGCTTATTTCGTTGAAGAAAAAAAAGGTTTCAAAGTAATCATAAATGCTTATTCTTGTAGAAAAAAAATTTATTATGTGTAATAAAGCAATAAACATTTCATTTCACATTTTTCTTGTTTTTCCCTACTGATAATAAATACAATGGATGCTTGTTCATTTTATGTTCTACAACACACATGTAAAAACAACAAAAAAAAAATAATACTAAAGATTCTTTTAAAGACAATAAATTTTGTGTTAGCAGGCTATTTATCAGTACTTGTTCTATATTAAATTAATAAGACCTACAATACACGTTAAAATAAAAAGATAAAAGAGAATAAAATGGAAGACAACATCAATTCAACTACAAGTGATTCAATAACATGAGAATTGCTAGAAAGATAACAGCCATCATCTAACATTGGAACACTCAAGAATGATTACACTCATAATAACAGCAATTTTCTGAATACAAGAAAACATGTTTGATTAGAGACATGTGTAATGTTTTACCTTGAGTTAATGAAGACACCAAATGTGGTTGCAATGACAATACACTTTTTTTTTTAAAACAAGAAGAAAACTTTACAATAAAGCAAATCAAGGAAAAAAAGCTTTTTGACAGACAAGTGTTAAATTATTCATTTTATTTTTTTTATTTCGATTTCTGTCAATTTTGATAATTTGATTCTACTGTTAAATTGTTTTTTTCTTTTTGTATCTTTCAAACATAAAAAAATGGAAACTGTCTTTAATATGACAATTGCTAATTCTGATTTATAATCAAATTTTTTAAAAATATAAAATAAATTCATGTTTTCATACTTTTAACGAAAAATGTACTATTACAAACGGTTTGACGATTTTTCAATCAATTTCTTATTTCTCAAGTTTTTTTAATAATAAAGAGCATAAAAGCGCTATAAAGAGCTGAAAAGTACAATGAAGAGCAAAAAAGTGCAAAGAAGAGTAAAAAAGGGGAACATGGTGCAGAAAAGATCAATCAGGCGTCATAAAGAACATGAAAGTGTAAAATAAAGCAAAGAAGAGCAGGGATGCGCGATTTACGGGGCAATAAAGATATTCAGAGAGAATAAAATTCACAGGAGTGTATTATAGAAGAAAACTCGCTTTTCTATAAGTGTCCATAGAAGGGTTAAAACTTTTCTTTTATACCAAACACATTCAACTAATGTCCCGAAACTGAAATTTGGGTGTTCAAACAGTAAAATAGGAAATCCGTATTTATTCTATTAAAAAAAAATGTATACATATAATAAAATTATATGGTCCGAAAATAATGTAAAGTACATATTTGAAATAAAATTTACATGACATTTTTGTATTTGCCTTGATATGCTTTGCTTGTTCTCGTTTTAAACATATGAGTTTAAATAACATATATAGAGAATATATGAACATATTTTCATGCATAAAAAAAAAATTATAGATGGAAATAAAAAAAAACTTGTGGCTTTTTTATATCGTTTTTATTCATGTCAATTGACGATAATATTTTATTTTATTTTTCTTTTTGGGGAAAAAATACCATAAATCCCTTAATATTTACATTCCGTTTTCAAATTATTTTTGTAAAATAAGGAACTCAACTAACATTTATTTTTATAATAGTTTAAATTTTCAAGTGAAAACTTATCATAAATTAAAAAAATTTAGAGTGTATTAGAAAAACCCTTTGTTAACTTTGTAATTCTTTTGTAATGTTATTCTTATTTGTATACGATAAACTACATTAAAGTTTATATGAAAAAGTTAATGAAAAGTAAAGAGCGAAATCATGTCTCAACATAATATTTCTAATTAGCAGTATCATTTTTCGGGTGAAGTTGTTTTTAAATAAGTGGCATCATCTTATGTCACTTTTACAAGTAAATTTTAATTACAAATCATTGAAATTTAAATAAAGTTTAATTTTATTCAAAATTCGTTTAATTTAATTTGATTTAAGAGCGTGTGGCTTTTAAGAAGGATTTGTGTTAAACTGTGCTATTTACAAGATTTCTACAAAAATGTACAGTATTTTCAATGAAATTTAATAAATAAGCGAAGGTTATTTTTTTATTGTTTGATGTAAATCAATATTTTTAATTTTTTTTTTCATTTTATAGTTCAGTTGGATCAGATTGGATTTAATTTCTATCGCAAAGAAGACGTGCAAAAGCCTTTTCTATTGAACGTGAACAGAAAAACGTTACTATGAATTAGAAAATACAATATTTGTAATTTTCCATTCAAAAAGTTTGTTGTATGTGTTGATCAATCCAACAACAATAATTAAACTTTTCACTTAACACTCATGAATATTGAGGAAAAGTTTCTTTATTTGTTGTAAATGCAAATTAATAGGATACTCAGTAAAATAGTTATAAATAAAATGAGTATGTTCGTGATAAAGTTCGTTGTCATGGTATGTGTTTAAACAAAAAGAACTAAAAAAATTATTTAATAAACACCACTGTGAATGAGTGTGAAATAATGTAGAAAGTATCACAATTTTGTAAATTTTTTTTTTAAAAAAAATGATTAATTCAAAGTGAAAAAGTTATTGTGAATTTGCATAATTGAATACTTTATCCAACTTTTTAATTCAAATTCATGAATTAAAAAAAAATTAAATGAATACACTTGTTGATTGATTTCTATTAAGCAACACCCACACTGTATTAGTATACGAATAATAAATTAAATTAATATTCTTTTCTGTCATATTACCTTAATTTTTCTTTGATATAATTTCTTTAAGGAACTGAAGGTAAATAAAAGATAAAATTTAAAATAAAGAAGGAAATCATTTCCATTATTATTCACAGATTTCCCAACTGATTGATATTGAGTAGTATTAGAAACATTGTGAAGAGCGTGATAAAAAGGAATTCCAATTTTAATTCTTTTCATCAAATGTAATTAACGATTTCGAATTTTATGAATGAAATGGAAAAGTTTTATTAACCTTTTTTAAAGTGAGAATAAAAATAATTTTAAATAAACAGTGAGAGACTAGTGAGCCATCGATCCTCCTTTTGACCTTATAGGAATATGACATTACAATGAAACTGGTAATTGTTTCGAAAATCGTTTTAAGTTTTACAGTGTCATATAAAAATTGTAATGTCAAACATAAATAATGAAATCTTTTTCATTAATACTTTATTTAACTTAGTCTGTCACTAACACAGATCAATAAAATTAATACTAAGTCATTAATATATGATGTATGTCTATAATATCTTAGTTTTTTTTTTTACATGACATGCCTAACTGATTAATAGATATGAATAGTTTGTGAACTCATTGAATGTCTTGCAAAACTTTTTATAAAATGTCATAACTGTTTGTAAATAAATCTAGATACATACCGGTACAAATTAACGATCAACATATTTGAAAATAAAGCTCGAAGGAAACTTGTCAAAAGTATCCTGTTTTAAAAGCTTTTACATTTATATCCTAAAAGCGCATGTTTTTTTGTCTGATCGAAATTGTAATGGACGTTATTTCGAAAACATATGAATTTTTGTGTTTTTATAAAGATAGAAGTATATTTACAAAAATTTGACGAATATTGAAATTAAAATAAACAGAGATGTGCTTTTGCCACCCTCTTTTTTAAAGCTTTTAATATTGTATAGTATATTCATGTGTATAAAAGTTACCGGCCGAAAAGTTCATATGAATGCGTTACACTTGAAAATTCTCATCGCGCAACACTTCAATAGATGTACAGAATTATAATTGCTGGAGTCAGTACACGAATGTACTTAATTCGTAGAATAAACGAGGTAACTCACAATGAAAAATAATTCAATTGCCTGTAATTTCTACAGCGATTTTGATTTCTTTACTTCAGTCTGCGAGTTGATTTCATTTGATTTGGATCGTAAATATTGTATTATTAATTCGGTTCGTATAAAACCTACAGAGGTGCATACCCAATATTATCAGATAAATAGAAAGAGTGTAGTGTATACGGAGTGTAAAAAAACCATAATAATAATAATAATAAAGATATTATTATTATAGGAAAAAGTCGAGAACACATAATTTAATGTGAGGAAAATATATATTAAAATATTCCATTCTTAAGTGAAAATATATAGAGAGAATTTCATTTGATATTATACAAAGGTAGTTTTCTTTTTCGATATGGAATAAATTAAAGTAATTGTTATTTGTGTTATTATGTGTAATCAAATCATTCTTTCGTTATTCTAGACAAGCGGTCGATAAGCAAAATAATGTTTTAAATTACATTAATTTCAAATAAAATGGAAAAACCGAACAAAATGCTAAACTTGAATCCAGATTATAATTTCTAAGAATTCAACAGGAAAATCGTTTCTGCAATTTATATATTTTCATTGAATACACTCATCGATAACATTTTATTCTCCATCCATTTGAAAATAAATTTAACATTAGTCTTTATATATGTGTGTGAGTAACAAGTGATTTACCTGAGCTTTTTTCAATATATTTTTATGTACGATCTAACTTCGTACATTCTCTTATCATTTTCGTGGATATGTAGGACCAGTATGTAGAAAATGTTTACGTTTAAAGTTATATTTGAACAATGTACTTCTACATAGACACTCTTGATGAGTGACTTTTCATATTGATAACGTCGTTGTTGTCTTATTGATGTCTATTTTTATCTCTATGTTTTATATTAGAGCATCAATTATTTTTCTTTATGGAGCACCGAAGTAAGAACGAATATCTGAAAAAGACATACAATTCTACTATAGTTTCTTTCTTTTCAATCGATTGAATTTACAGTTATTTTGTTTTGATTGATGGAATGGCTCTAACATAGAAAATATGAAAAAAAAATGTAAGACAAGATATAAAACAGCAGTTAAAATTATTTATGACCCTTTTTCTTGAAAAATTTTATGTTTTTTTTTTCAATTCATGTTTTAAATATTTTGTATGGGTCTTGTTAAAATTTGGGTTGTAAAAAAAACACCAACACACATTTTATGCAAAAGAACGAAAAATATGTAATAAAAATTTCATCACTTTCTTGCATCAGCTGAATTATAGCATCAGGTGAAATAAAAATAATCTTATAATCAGATTAAAGTGATTAACAAAACAAAATAAATAAATAAGTAAAAGAGTGATGTATTCTTTAAGTTTTTTCTTTGTTTAAATTAACATAATTAGCTTAAATGTGCAACTTCATTTTGATAAAGTTTATTTTAAAAATGAAAAATGAACAATCTTCCTTTACCACGGATAGATTTTGCTAGTATTTTTATTTTATTTTACATTTACAAGTAACTTTTTCCTTTTTTTTGTTTGCTATGAAGATTTATTAACCTATGCTGAGAGCTGATTTTGTGATTTGGACGAAGAAAAAAGTTTAAAACTACAAAAAATAGAAAGTCATGGTAAAAGTCGTTGATTAACCTGTAAAGGTGTCTGAGAGGGACCTGAAGGTCCGAAAAATCCCTCCTTGGGGCTGACTTGCAGGTTGATGAGGACGTTGATAACTTCAGTCTAGTAAAAAACAGACCCATTTTTTGCTTTCAAATTCCGATTTTTTATTTCATTAGTCCCGACTTTTCATCAAAAATACCTGCCTTTTGAATATCAATATAATGAATTTCTATTGAGAGATCTTCATTGAGTCGTACACTTTCAACCCAAAACCAGAGAAGCACCAGTGGTTTTGGGTTGAAAATGTAATAAACCAAGATTATTCTTAAACATTTCTCTCATTTATATTAGTATACTATCATTGACCATTAAATGTATCATTATTAAATATAAAATTTCTTTTTCATCACAAATGAAAATAAAAGTAATTAAGCATTGTTTTCAAATAATCTATTGTTCTAAACTCAAATTAAAGGCCCACATTTAGATCATATGATCTACGTTATAAACTAAAAACGACTGACCCAGTATAATAAAAAAGAACATTTATCATTAATATGAAAACAATAACTTAGTCAAAGAGATGTGACAATAAAGTGATTATTATTATTATGAAGGTTTTTTAGTTAGACAGAATAAAACACTGTATGTCATCATGATGATATTTTTTATTTTTAAAAAAGACTATATTGTATTATAAAAGTAGGAAGATTAGAAAATGGGAAAATTTGGCTGTAGGGACTAACTAATGCTTTTTATATGTCCATTTTGATTATACGCTAGAAAAACTGGCAAAGGTAATTTAGAGAGTGACACACTAAATGACAATCTGTATTCTAATTTAGAAATGTGATTGTTTTTTTTTTGTTTTGCTTTTTATAGACATAGACATAACCATGAAGTTTTCGAAAATAAAAAATATGTAGCATTATTTAATTTTAATGCGGTATTGTTGTTCTGGAGAACAGTGTTTCTTTTTTTTTAAACACAACTTTTCAACATCCTCTTTCAAAATATCTAATTAGAGCTTGACGTTTTAACTAAATTCTAAAGAAACATCTCAAATTTACCTTTAAAATGGATTTCTATGAATATGATAAAAGACTTTCTGTAAAATTTAAAAATATTAAATATTTTGATGTTTCAATAACGATACAGTTTCATTTCATTGATATTCATTTCAACCCATGTATATGAAACACATTTAAATTCATGAAATGTCTTCAGTTGTATGCGTAACCTTAATTTCATTGTTGTGACTTTCAAATTCTAGTGAATTTAAAATGATAGTAACGTCATAATTATAAACGACACAAATGAGATTCATTTTTACCTTTAGTAAATTTACTCATTATAAAGCAAATTATGACATAATCTGAATAACATGATAATGTTTAATTTTCAGTGCATTACAAATTAATGCAGTTCAATCAGTATAAATTTTAATTACATAATTATCGAATTTTAAAATAAAAAAAACACGAGTAAAAATATTTGAAACAACGAAGATTTAATGATAATTACATTCAATTAAACTTAATTTACTAAATTAATTGCATACAATTAAATACTTTAACATATGAGAATTTGAACAAAGTACTCTCTGTTGAATATTGATATCGAATTACACTATTTGATATAAAATTTGACGTGATTTAACGGTGTTTTTATTTTAAAAGTTTACATATATGTTTTAAAATGAAGGTAAATATTTTGAACAGTTTGTACACCTACAAATAAATTTCAAGGTAGCTTATAAATAAAAATATTCTACGTCAATTACTAAACTTGTCCATACCAAATTTGTCTAAATGCATTCTAACAATATTATCTACATAAAATATAGGAATAATGAAATAAAAATTACTGGTGAATGAAAATGTTATCAAATTACCCACTTACACATCAAAAATTATTGAACAATTAATTGTTATGGCTGATACTGTCGAGACATTTAGACAATAAAATAAAAATACTTTAGTCACACCCTTTTTTAGCACGCACAATAAATTAAGTGTGTTCTTTATTTGATATAGCTTTCAAAATCAGAAAGCATACCTTCGTCAATATCAAAGAGGGAGCGGAAAAAGAAACAATTAGTACGTTTTCTTATTGTAATTATTCCTAGCGATTCTCAACAGATTTAACTTTTCTCTCTAAATTTAAGAATTTCATTCAAATTTCCTTAACTTTTAATTTATTAACAAAAGAGTTTTTTTTTATGATCCTTTGTACCTGTCTTTATTATTATTATTATGTTTTTTTTTACATTCATCCCGCAGTTCAAAAGGTATTATGGCCTCTTTTCACGTGAGTGAACTGAAGTTTTTTTTTGTCACACATTTTGCTATCAAGTTTTTTTTATTTCATTTTTGTTCACCTACACCGAGATGATTTTTTACTACATTTTGAAAGGTAACCATTGTGTTGGTCTTTCGCATGTAAATCAAAACTTAAAGGACATTGTATGAAAAAAATTAACCAGAGAAGATGAACAAAAATGCGTTAAATGAAATGGGTTCTGAACACGCGAAAATAATAACGAAGCTCTTTAAATATTCAGTTTTTTCTGTTCTATTATTATTATTGAGGGTGAACATTTAAATTTTTTTTTTACTAAATTACCTTACCAACAAAGCCTTAGAAACACAGTTCAATGAATAGAAAAATTCTAAGTATCACTTAAGGATTTTGAAGGAACTTTCATGAAAAAAATAAGAAGAAGTATTTCAAATTCACAGGTAATCATCTAGAATTTATACGAGCGCGTTTCTATGGATCAAATTCATAATTTCATTCAAATAAGTTTAATATTCCAGAGGGTTGTGCTCGAAGATTTACGTTGTAAAGATTGAGTCTTAAAACTGATTTTGGACAATTTGGTTTTTGTATATGTAATTTTTTCACTGGTAAAATGGTGGCCAAAGCAATTCAATCATTTTCTACAATTTATCAATGATTTATTTTTTTTTGAAGGGAAATAATGATGATAAAATTTATCTTAATTAATTTTGGTTTCTGTTTTGAACTTAATTTGTTTCATACATTTTCTTAGTTGTTAAAATACAAAATACCAAAATAACCTTAACTTAAAGTTTAATTTTGCTAATGGTAATTGAATTGTTGAAAATCACGATATAATTTGTCATTCTTAAAATAATGAGGTAAAACTTTTGTTAAATAAAAGCGTGAGAATGATCAACATTTATGATGATTCGACATAATACTATGTGTTGGAATTCGTTTATATTTATTTTGAAAGTAAGAAAATATTTGTGCACATTCCTAGAACAAAAATTTTCCTCATAATACAAAAATTTATTTTTAATGCTTAACGGAATGTTTTTTCATGAGATAATGAAAATGAAAGTGATATTTTGCAAAAATTTCTCTGAAGGTTTGAGAACGATTTATGTTAAAGTTTTGCATTAAAAATAACTGTCAAAAGCATAAATTTGTCTGTTGAAATTTCTTTAAAAAATTAGTGTTGAATTAACAAGTTAAATAAAGTTTTATAATTAAAATGTGATATTATTGTTAAAACTAAATTATGAGGTAAAACGTTTCGTTGATATTCTGATGAGTTTTTACCAAAGTTGGAAGCAAACAAATATCAGATAATTTAAAGTTGTTCAACTAAGAAAATGGAAAGTTTTAATAAACTTTATGTACTTATCCAACAAATAGGGAAACAAAATTTCGATTACATATAAAATACAACTTTGGGACTTTCAAAAATTATAACAAGATCAACTTTTTTTGCTTGAAGGATTCATTAAAAAAAAGAAATAAAATAAACTTTAAAATTTCTTTTTGTTAAAACTTATGTTATTATTTTATAAAAATAAAGAAATAAGAAAACTCTTCAACTCAATATTGAGCACTTAAGTGTATTATCGTATTGTTCTCCTGGAAACACTTTTTGGAGTTGTTTTATACTTCTGAATTTCCCAATTTCAGTTTTTCTATTATTAAGAATTAAGTAGACAAATGTAGACAACAAATTATTCTCAATAGGGCATTTATTTGCATTATTATAAAAATTAAAAGGCTTCTGTTTTCAAAGTCTTTCTTTCAATCAAGAAATTACCCTAGTAAGCCCATTATTACTTTTTAGTAGCTTAAATAAAAATATTTTCGTTAAAAGTTTTTCGATCATCAAAAAAAAAAGTTCGTTAGGCCGAAAAAAATCCAATTGAAATTCCTTTTGCAAAATTTTAAAATCCAAAATTTTCAACGGTCAAAATTTTTTAAATAGGTTTTATGAATTTCTGAGTGATTTCTTTGTAAACCTTACAAAAAACATTCTCAAAAGGCAGTTAATAAAAAATGTAAGCAATTATACGTCTATTATTGGTATTATTTGAAAGAAATTGCCTTAAAAACATAATCTGCAAGAAGAGCTTTTTTTTTTGCCCCCCCCATCTAACATGTTATTGGATTAGGACAAAACTTTCGATTTTCATTTGTCGCGGCCTTATTACTTATTAAATTAAGATCAATAAATAAATTGTTAACTGTATGAAAAATTTCAAATAAACATAAAATTAATCATCCAATTTGCTTTTTATGATTTTTTGATTGGCAATTTTGCTTTAGTTCAAATAAATAAAAAAATGAACCAAAGTTAAAAGAAAATTTCTGTTATTTAGTGAAACAAGCAAAACAGAAACTTTAATGATACATTTATTACAGTGATTTAAAATTTGAAAAATTAATCATATGTGAAATGAAAATAACTTCGTAATATGAATAATTTTTTGTTTTAAATGGAAAAAACGTTAGATTGGTTAATTTACAAAAGCCCTTTTCAAGAAATTCTTTGTGATTTTCGCTTGTCGATCGTAGTTTTAGCCAAAATAAAAAAAAACCCACATCAAATAACTTTTCTTTTTGTCTTTAAATTTGTTAAATTAATTTGATAATTCATAAAACAAACAATTTCATGCTTAAAATATTTTTTTTTTAATTTCTCCAAAATATAAAATGTATCACTTTTCAAGACGAAAAATAATTAAATATGAGAAGTAAACAACATTTTAACTGACATACTAAAATTTTATATTTTCTCTTTCATTACAGAATAACATCATAATATTGTGGTAAATTCTAGTGCTTCAATATCAATTTTATAGCATCATTTTATAAAAGTAAAGGCAGAGTGTTTTATTTTTTCTTCAAATATTATTATAAAACAAAACGAGTAAATAAAGTAAAAAAAAAAACTAAATATTTTATAAAATTTAAAATAAAACGTTTATATTAAAAGAAAAATGGGTTGTCTCGGTAGCAAAGATCGTCTCACAAAAGAAGATATGGATTTTTTAAAATCACATACTCGTTATGATGAACAAACAATAAAGGAATGGTATAAAGGATTTAAGGTAAGAGCACTTGCTTTATATATTTTATATTTGTTTGTAAATTTTCATCATTATCTTTGTCTAATGATTCATTCCTTCTGTTTTTTCTTCGTATTCAAAGGCTTTACAAACATAACAAGTGACATTTAGATTGATTTACTCAAAAGAAAATAAACTTCATCAACAAATTCAAAAATAAAAAAAAAACACAAAAGTTAACTTTTCAATTGAAATGGCATTTCAGTGACTGCGATCAAAACTTTCAAAATAAGATAAATCGCTTACTGAAGTAAAACTTTATCGTTGATTGGGAAATTTTCAGTTTAATCATTAAAATAAAGTACATCATTATTTTAGACACTGAATTTAATTTAATTCATGATATTGTTTGTTTTAAATGGTTTCATCTTTAAAATATTTTTCAATGTCTCTTGTTAATTTGTTGTTGGACTTTTGTTTTGTGAGTTGTGCCAATATGACAGTTTACTGATGTTTCGTCTCCAAAATCCTTACATGTTTGTTTCTTTTCCAATTATACTGGTGATTATTGCGAAATCATCCCGCTATTCAATCTTAAGTTTTTTTTCAGCACCTACTTATTCAAGTCAAAATTAAATATTATTAATGATTCACCTTAGGAGATGGAATGTTATAGATTTATATTTTGAAACATAACACCATGAAATCTTATATCATATTGCCAGAAGATTATCAACAATTTTTTGATTTTATTTTAGCATTATTAAAGAGTTTTAAAGCATCAGCAGAAATTTCCAATAATTAAAACAATTCATGATAATGTCATTCAAAACAGACTGATGTGATTTCAGAACATACTTTAATGAAGGCTGTAACTATGATATTTCCTGGGAACGTAAAAAATTATCATAATTTAATACTGTTCGAATACTAAATGAAAATGTGGTAACTTTTGAAAAAAAATAAATAAAAATGAAAACAATAAAAATTTCATTTCAGTTATGCTCTATTTATTTTATCTCTTATTTAGTCAACAAAAGATGAAAAAAATAATTCTAATGATTTTTACACATCAATAAACAGGATTATCTCTTGTTTTATATTACTATCCTGGTTATTATTGATTCCAACTTGGATATTATTTTTAGAATAAAATAATGATGAGATATAAACGAATCGAAAAAAAATTGAATCAATCGATGTTCATGATTTTAAGTCCATACATTTTTTATCAATATTATTTTTGTGATGGCATAGAGGTAGCCAGATGTAAAATTGCTGACAGTTTTTTTTTTATATGAATTTATATTTGAGACGACTTTTAAAGGGAAAAAAGTCATGTTTGATGAGCTTAAAGAAAAGTTATTTTGCGAATTGAATTGAATTTGCTCTTCGTCGGTTAAACTTGGCATTATACTTAACTAGATGCTTTTATTTTTCTCTTAAGCATTGTATATTACATTAAACTAATGTTATTTCACAAAAATTATCATATTATGGTTGATGATGATGATGATTTTATTAGTATAAAATGTGACGTATAACAATAATTTAATTATGTAGTTCAACCCAGCATTGACATTAACATTACCATCACATAGGAAAAATATAAAATATACAAGAGGAGGAGGGAAAAATAAACTTTGTTTTAAGTATATTTGAGTGTGTGTGTGTGTTTAATAAAATAAACAAATGCTAAAATGAGACCTCATATTTATTTTGTTCATGCGTAAAATTATTCGGTTTAACCACACAGTTGTAGTCAAATAAAAGATATATAAGAGGTTTCATATTATAAATAAATGAGTTATTACTTTAACTCAAAAAAGAAAATTTTATGATGTATTTATGGTATTTTATATAATCATATTATTTATTACATATTTATTACTCAATTTTCTCCTTTGTTAATAATATTGTTTCAACTGCTTTATTTTTGGGTGGATGCAAAAATAAATCAGATTTTGTTTCATGAAATAACTAACATGAAAAAATAATCCAATTTAACTTTGATAATGTATATTTTAAAATCATGGTTAATAAATACAACTTTTTGATGATAGCATTTGATAAAAGTTTTTTTAACTCATATTTAAAAGTATTGAAAGAATGCCAACTATTTCACAAAAAAAATATGCAGTTTGAGTGTAGTCATAAACGACAAAAGTGACTAAAGAGGATCAATAATGGCATAAAAACTAAAATAGTGCAGTTGCTACAATGATATGATGTGATATGATACGGAAAGATGGTTTTTTAAATTTATTTATAAGCTTAGTGTTGCTGATACTTGAATGAACAAATATTTCACTTATTGATATTTTTCCTGTTGAAAGCTCAAAAACCGGGTTAATCTCTGTATTTGTGATATATTTGTTTAATATAAAGAATAGTCAGATGAAAAACGTAAAAAGCGTTTTAAAAGCATATGAAAAAAAAAATCATATTGCTAAAGACTTAGATGAAAATGCCGCTTACAGGAATTTTGCAGTCTTATGTGAAAAAATCTTGCTCTTAATGCTTATTCCCAATAAGTATTGTTGATTAATGACCATGATAAGCTTGATATAATCACATGTACCAAAACAGATAATAGAAAAACACGCTGCTCTTTCTAAAATTAAATTTGTTTTTCTTAATTTAAATAAATTTTAATTCAATTAAACCTGTTCTTTTCTTTTACCATTAACCACAAAACACTTGAGGTCACGTTAAATTATTGATACATGAATTATAGTAAGTTAAAAATCAAAACATTTTTCGGTTCAAAAAAAGGAAAGGTCGTCAATGTATGACAGGTGACTTGACATTTTTCAATATTACAATAATAAGGTCATTGAAAGAGCAAAACAATTTCACATAAGCTAAGGTTGAACAAAAAAAAATGATAAACAATTTTCCCTTTTGTCATTTATGATGTTAACAGTATTAAATATAAAGTATATTTATATTCTTTTTTTTACAACTTTAAATTCATATGCTCATGTTGTATGTCGGTCTATTCTAAACTTATCACAAATCCATTTCTTATGATACGTTGTAAAATAAAAGTTATATTGATATCAAGGAAAAAAAGTAGGACATCACTTTTTATATTAAGTTGACGATGATAGAATATGATATTATTTTATACATGAAGGTGCATGTTTTGCTTGATTGTGTCAGTCATGAGAAAGGACAACTAAATCCTTGTCAATCCAAGTTAGTACATGTTTGCGATTCTATACAAACTAGACTATATTGTCTTAAATAAAAATAATAAATTGAATATGGCTTACAGTAAAACTAAAAGATATTTATATCGAGTTTTATGTTGTCACACAAAATTGACAAGCCGTATTAAAGTTGTAAAATGAGAAATCACGATTGCTTAGTTGGGTTAGAAAAAAAGATCGATGGGAGTGAGCTAATTGAACTTTGATCTATAGAAAACTTTAGCTCTTGTCTTCTATGATCCAGAAGCAAATAATTTGATGACTCATTCTAGATTTAAGTGAGTGGTGGCGTGAAAACCCGATGTAAGCGTACATTTGTTTTAACGAAAAACATGAAAAAAGAAAATTTACTCGAATTGAAGTTCATTAAAATGTTTCATAGTAGAAATTACAATTTAATATTTATTCATTCTTTTTTGATTTACCACTACCTTTTAACAAATCACCATTATTATTTATATCACTAACTCCATTGGTTATTCCATTTCTTCGTTTTTTCTGAACATCAATAACATCATGATTGTATTGCAAACTTCCGCAAATTATTTTATGCACTTTATGCTTGTTTACACTTCCCCAATATGCTTTCCGATAGAAATTTAAAAATAGCACTAAATTTATCATGGCTTCTGTAATAACTAATTTTACAATGATGGGTTTGTAACCACACGATGTCCACAATGAAATGGTCATGTATGTGATAATAATGAGGAATTGTGCAATTTGCATCAGGGTCAATTGTTTTTTCCACCATAAGTATTTCCGGTATTTTGGTCCAAGAGCAGCAATTAAATAATAACCATACATCACGGTGTGCACAATTAAATTACATAAGCCGACAATCATCAATTCAAGACCTGTTTTAATGATGTTAAAGTTAGAATATGAAAAAAAAAACTAATCTAATATTTTTGTTCTTCTTCTATGAGGAAGTTATTTTTGGCTTAATCAAATTTTAATTGTAATGTAAAAACTAGTTTTCCAAGATTAGAGATTATTTAATTGTTTTAATATTCACCTGGGTAATATTTGCCAAAAGTCCATATTATAGCTACCATAGCTGCATGATGATGAACATGTAAAAACGTAACATGGCTTTGTTTTTTCCTAAGAACAAAGAAAACTGTATCTAATAAATCTAGTAATTTATTTAGTGTCACAATCCAAAATGCTCGATACATTTTGAAACGAAATATCTCATCTTCTGTTTTTGTTACATTTGCACATCCAAATCCTAGTAGGTACTTGAAATAGTTGTCTTGAGACATTGCCTATCATAAAATAAAAACATCAAATATGTCTTTTGAAATTAAATTTATTACAAATGCTCACAGTGGTAATCATCCAATAGTTGTGATAAACTTGAATGGCATTATACGCAATTATCACATATTTTAAATTAAATGGCTCTCTATTTCGCATCCATTTCGGGCCAAAATATAACACAAAGCTTATGTATGAAATTAGGATTGTAAATATCGGGATAGGAGAGCCATATAATGGCCATGAATCTAATATTGGACCTTTATTTAAAAAAAACATATACAATTTTCAAATTTCTACACATTTGAAGACATTTTTACATACTTGCACCAACACTAAGTCTATCATGCAACTCCAAAGTTGAATTTAATAAATTTGAGAACATCTTTGCTTGATTTTAATTAACTGAGTTATCATTTGATATGAAAATTACACTTTTTTTTAAAATAAAATCAAAAAAATATATTAATAAAAGATTTCGACATCCTTCTTTAATAACGGCCACGGTAAAACTAACATTGAACTTGAACACTCATTACATTTTCATACTTTTGGCAGTAAAAATGAAACCATTCTGCGTATTAAATAAGACATATATACATATGTTGATATGAATGAAAAATACAAGACGTATTTGAAACATTTTGAACCACATTTTTAATGAATCTTTTGTTTTGTGTCTGTTACATCTGAATGATATTCAATGGGAGTAATATCGCAGGTTGTTTCTAAGATATATGCGCTTAAGTAAATATTCAACCAAATATACTCACAATAAATAGATGTCAATGACTATGATAACTGGTTCTTTACGATTTAAAAAAATAGATTTACATATTGATTTTTGAGCAAAAAAAAGACAAACTGCATTTTTTATTATTAATTTTTTTGAGATAGGTTATGATATGTTAATTCGGTAAATTATGTATTCAAAATTGACAAGCTGTTTATGTATGACGATATTACTAACTGAAGGAAAAAGATTTTTAATTTAAAGTAACAATTCGGTTCAAGAATTAAAATATTTTCAAATAGGCTTTAATGTCGTTTAAATGAGTGGATCATGTTCATGTTGAAAAACATAATTGAATTACAACAAACCTCACGCTGAATTGAATTTTCCTTTGTCACCTGATCTGATCAAAATAAAATTAAGTTTTTTTGCCAAATTCATATAAAAACGACAAAGATATTTTTTGATTTTATATTATTTACGGTTATTCATGCAAATTTTTATAAATGGTCTTAACATTTTATTATATTTATTTGTGTATCGAAAACAGTTTTAATATCTTTATAGCAATTTTATTCATCCCAAATTTAATTGTCTTTGATTTTCTCTGTATTTCCATTGATATCATAATTTTGATTGATTTGTAAACTTCCACAAATGCTAATCTTATCTTTCATAGCTTGATTCAATCCTTTTTTGTATGCTTTCATGTAAAAATTGAGAAACAGCACAAGATTTATTACTGATTCTGCAATTATTGTGTTAACGACAAATCTTTTAAAGTCACAAGCTAACCAAAATGAGGCAACCATGTATATTAAAATTATTATGAATTGTGTAATCTGTAGTGTTGTCAAATATCGTTTCCACCAAAGATATTTTTTAAATTGAGGTCCCAATGCAGCAATCAAATAGTAAAAGTACATAATCATGTGAACAAAAATATTCAAGATACCAACAATACCAAATTCTAAACCTTGGAAATATTTTGATGCTGTCCATAGAATGGCAACGACACTGATGTGATGATAAACGTGCAGGAATGTTACGTGACTTTGTTTTTTTGTCAAAACAAAGAAAACTGTATCGACCAAATCTAGTATTCGATCCATTACCGCATGCCAAAGTGCCAATGAAACTTGAAATTTAAAATGATATGATTCTTCGACTGTAAGACCTTTTACACATCCGAAACATACCAAGTGTTTCATAAAAATTTTGTGTGTCACCATCTAAAAATTGAATTTATGAAATTAATTTATTTTTTATCTTTATCTTTTTTACTTACTTGACTTATGAGCCAAAAATTGTAATATACTTGTATGGCGTTATAAGCAATTATAGCATATTTCAAGTTATAAGGCTTTCGATTTTTCATCCAGTTAGGACCAAAATATAGAACAAAATATGCGTATAAAATGAGTATCACTGTAACAGGTATTGGTGATCCAAATAATGGCCATGAATCCAACACTTGACCTAAATAATATGAAAAAATGTAATTAATCTTTCTTTTAATTTCTTTAAAACCGAGCAAATACACACTTGAGCCAATTTTGAGACTTTCATAAGTTTGAATCGTGGAGTTCAAAAAAGAATTCATCATCTTGAGGCAAGTGACTTGTTTATGATTTTACTTTTGGTTTGAGACTGATCACATTTCAGATTAAATTGTCCATCAAACCAAGAGGAATCACAATTATTTTTTTGCCTCATTTGAAACATTTCAAATTTTCATGTACAGATGGTTTTTTTCTCATTCAATATTGTCTTACACTGACGTAATTAGAACGGGTTTTTGATTGTTTTAATTTTTCTTTTGTGTAGTGTTTCATAATAATTAATTATTAAATTGTTTGGAGCAATTAGTTTTAGCCTTCATTCAAAAAAATGAGAAAGATAATCCGTCTTTAACATAAAAAGGGGAATCTTTCAACACTTTTAAAAGTGAATGTTTAACTTTTTTGTTTTAGTCCGAATAATCAATCAAAATTATTGAGCCCTTAATTGCCATGCCAGCATAATCACTCAATCAAACATAACAAGAGTGTCTTCGAAATATTCAACGTTTCAATTGACATGAATTCTGATTGATAAAATAAAATAAACTCTATTCAATATATTAAAAAAAAACTTTATCAATGAAAAATATAAACTATAACACTAAATTCATTTTTGGTATTTTAATAGTGTATTATTACAATGAACTTGACATTCAAAAGTTAAATATTTTGTAGGACATTTACATATGTATCTCAAATTAGAAACCGACCAACCACACATGAATGATTACAACTAAATCACATGCATATGGTATAAACTTTACGGGTAACGTGTGTGTAATACAATTTACGCTTAATTCGGGCCCTTCAATTGTTGACCGAAAATTCCTGTTAAACTGGTCTTCCAAATATTATTTTTGGTTGTATATTTTTTTTTTGCTTATTCGTATGCACAGTGACTTAATATAATGTATCTAATTATTATCTCACAAGAGGTGCGTTATTAATAGAGTATACTAAAAAAATAAAACATTGATTTCAAATAAATCTATAAAGCGCATTCTTGAATCGTCGTATTACATTTTTTTTATCAAATGTAGTCCATTCACAATAAATATAAAATATTGGTCAAAATTTCATTCTTCTCTCTTCATACTCATTTGTATAAATAAACGTATACTATACATTAGACTCTTAAATAGTTTAAAATTATTAGAAGTGTCTCGTGACTTTGGTAAAACCTGTGTATTAGCGCATTCTTTTTGTCATATGTGTATTAAAGAATCGCTAAAAAAATAAAAATAACAGAAATAAAAAATAACAAGTTTAGCAAGGATTACGTCTTCGTTAAATGAATAAAAGTTGAACTGTATATGACGTTTGTGAATTAAAGATTTTTGAGTTGAAACGAAGTAATTTTATTTTATTACAGTTAGTTTTTATATGGCATTTGAACAACATAGAAGACTATATTTTTACACTGTTAGTAAATATTTAAGAAAAAAATAATAAATAAACAAAATAAGATTATAAAAGTTTTGGAAACCAAAAAAATCATACAAAAATGTCCTATTTAAATTCAACGCTTGAATTATATGAACGACTGAAAGTGGGAACTAGTAAGAACATTAATAACACTTCCTAAAAAAATAAAATCGATATCAAGGATTTAAAAAAAAATTCTGAAATACGTCAAAAAATCTTTTCAATCCTGATTATTTCCCAATTTACTGTTTTATAATAATTGAGCACGGTTTTTTTCATTAAAATATGAAAATTGCAAAGAAAAGAGTTATTTTCTCTTTGTTAAAAAAAACAAATAAACATAAATATCAAAGTTGAATCTTTTCTAAAGTTTGTTAAGTTTCAAAGTATCAAATAAATATGTCATTGGAATACAAACGTCATTAAATGATAAAACAGGAATGAAAAATCGTTTTAAGGTGTTTCGCGTTTTTTAAATCCCTCATATCGAATTTATTTTGTAAAGTAGTGTAATGAATTTTATTTTATAATTATTAACAATATTAAATATTTTAAGGTCCATTAATCGATTCTTGGCCTTTATTTGGATCACCATTGCCAGTAATTTCAATTCTTGTGTTTTATATGGTGTTTGTTATTTATTTGGGTCCAAAATGGATGCGAGATAGAGACCCTTACAATTTAAGATATTTGATTGTTATTTATAATGCATGTCAGGTGTACTATAATTGGTGGATTATCAAAGAGGTGAATTAAAATTATTTATCTAGTATTTCAAGTGTCAAGTCAATGAATCATCTTCGGATTATCATATCAATTAATTATGAAGTTACAGTGTTTTGAATTTGACATCACATTAAATTTCATAAATATTTTATGAAACACTTTTACTTAATCATTTAGATGCTGACAGACAAACACTTTCTTCCACACTTTTTAACCTTTGGTTGTGTAAATGCTACTCAAGCTGAACGCATTGAATTCCAAAATGAAACATACCGCGCTTACTGGCATGGGACAATGAATAAATTACTCGATTTACTGGACACTGTATTTTTTGTCCTTACAAAAAAACAAAATCACATCACATTTTTACATGTTCAACATCATGCAGCAGCAGCTGCTGTTTTATGGACTGTAGCAAAATACTATTCAGGTAAAATTAATTTAAACACATTTAAAGTGTCTTTTCTCAAATAACACAAAAAGAATTAATTAAATTACTTATCATAAATTGACCTTTAATTGTCATGTTATTAAAACACATTTTCCATTATTTTGAACATACAGGTTTAGAAATCATGATTGTTGGGCTTTGTAATATGACAGTACACATGGTCATGTACTTCTATTACTTTATCTCGTCACTTGGACCACGTTTCAAAAAATATTTGTGGTGGAAAAAACATTTGACCTTGTTGCAAATTGCACAGTTGATTACCATAATTACTTATAGTGTGGCCTCGTTATGGCTCGCTTGTGGTTTCAATAAATATGTCGTGTATTTGCTGAGTTTGGAAACTGGAATTAATCTTGTACTATTTCTACACTTTTACTTCAAAAATTATGGAAGTAAGACGATGAGTAGATCGTTAACAAAGAAAATTGCTGTTTGTGGTAGCTTACAAATTGATAATGATGGCACTGTTGATGTTAATAAAACTTTACGCAATAATAATAACAATATTGTTAATGATGAAAATAAGAATAAAAAGGAACTTTGAAAACATAGTAAGCTCAATTATGTGCAAATATAATTTTAAATTAAAATTTATAGTATAATTTTTTTTGAATAAGTTAAATTTTATCATTATTTTACTGTAACTTATATAAGGTTTGGAAATAGAACCATTAGGACATAAATTAAATAAAAATTTTATCGAAAAGAGACTGAGTTGGAAATTTTACTCATTCTGGAACAAAAATGTTGGGTTTTTTTTTAAATAATTTCATAAAAAATTCTAAAAAAATAAGATAAGTTCAAACTAAAATAATCAAAATAAACAATGAAAATAAGAGAGAGAATAAATAAAACCACGTTTCTCAAACTAGGTATATAAATAGATGTGGATTTATGTGAATAAGTTTATACCAGTTTTGCTTAAAATTTTTTTTGACAAACTAGTTTGTGATTTGAGTCTTTAAAATATTTAAGGAAATAAAAAAAAAATGTTAATTTAAATCATGCAAATTTTTAGTTAAAATTTTGCCATTATGAATTTTGCCAGGAATAAATTGATTAGTTTTGATTTTGGGGTACATTCAATAGGTTGTGAGATTGAAGAAAAATAGATATGGATTTCCTCTTATCTATATCAAAAAAGTATGAAAAACTTAAAGATGGCCATAGTGAGTGTTTGTACTTTTTACTATTGATCAAAAATAAAAAATAATATTTTTAGGTGAATTGATTGATTCTTGGCCATTATTTGGATCGCCATTAATTATTCCTTCTATACTTCTGGCTTACGCATTCTTTGTGTTATATTTTGGACCAAAATTTATGAAAAATCGAGACGCATACAATTTAAAATATGTTATAATTTTATACAATGCTGTTCAAGTTTACTATAATTACTGGATTTTAAAGGAAGCAATATCAATCAAACATTTTTTCACATACTTTCTTGGATTTGGATGTGCAAAGGGCATACCAGTGGCAGATGAACAGTTCTTCTTCAATGAAATTTATCGAATTTTCTGGCATGGTACAATGAATAAAATGTTGGATTTATTGGATACAATATTCTTTGTTCTCACAAAGAAACAAAGTCATATCACATTTCTTCATGTTCACCATCATATGGTAATGGTAGCAACAATTTTTGTTGTTGGCAAATATTATCCAGGTTTAGAGCCAGCAATTATTGGCTTTTGTAATACGATTGTTCATATGGT
This sequence comes from Culicoides sonorensis, assembly GCA_900002565.1. NCBI lineage: Eukaryota > Metazoa > Arthropoda > Insecta > Diptera > Ceratopogonidae > Culicoides > Culicoides sonorensis. Next base: position 350,317 of record LN483482.1, on the reverse strand, counting down.
TATGTACTTTTATTACCTCCTTGCTGCTTTGGGACCCAATTTTAAAAAATATTTATGGTGGAAAAAGTATCTTACTGTAATGCAAATGATACAATTTGTAATCATTTTGATTTACGCATCTATCGCACTGGGATTTTCATGTGGTTTTAACAAAATTATTCTCTATATGATTCTCGGTGAGGGCACTTTTAATTTAGTGCTTTTTATGAATTTCTATAAGAAATCATATGGAAAGGAGAAAAGAGCGCAAGCAATGAAAAATAAACTGGGAGTTTGTGGTAGCTTGCAAATACATGAAACATATGATGTCAATGGAAATGCAATGGTAGATAAAAAAGTTGAGTAAATGTTGTTGTGTTGCCTTGGTAATAAAAGAAAAACATAAAACAAAGATAAAGTTTTTATTTATAGTATAATAAGAAGTTCAAGATGTTTTCTTTTCGATTTAATTTATTTTGAAATTGAAATCGCCTTAAGATTGACAAAAAAATAAACAAAAAATATATTTTTCAAATATAATTAAACTTTATTCATTCTACTAAAAACAGTATACCAGCCGTTTCCTCTATATATTATTTTAATCATTTTTTCCCTCTTTGATTTGCTTGTCTGTTGTGACATTCTCATTGATATCCAACGTGCCATTCAATATTTGAATACTTCCACATACAATTCTAGTTTTTATAGCTTTGGTCATGTTTGCATTTAAATTCTTGCCTTTTTTATTGTAAGATTTTGCATAAAAATTTAAAAATAGTGATAAATTGAAAGCAGATTCGAAACCCATTATGCACAACATTTTTGTACTAAATCCACATGAATAACAAAGAGCTATCATGGAATAACTTCCTATAATTATAAATTGAACCATTTGCATAACTGTCAAATATTTTTTCCACCACAAATATTTCTTGAATTGAGGTCCTAATGCTGCAATCAAATAATAAAAGTACATGACCATGTGTACCATTGTATTGCAAAAACCAACAACAGCAGGCTCAAAACCTATACAAATAATATTTTCCAAAATAAATTTAATAAAAACAGAATAAATATTAATTTACCTGAATAATATTTTCCTATAGCCCAAATTAATCCACAAATTGTTGTGTGATGTTGCACGTGTAAAAATGTGATATGACTTTGCTTTTTACGTAACACGAAAAAGACTGTGTCTAATAAGTCTAACATTTTATTTACTGTTCCATGCCAATAAGCAGAGTAAATTAATTTGCTAAATGCTGTTAATTCTGCTGGAGACATGCTTTTTGTACATCCGAAGCTCAAAAAATATGTGAAAAAGCTCCTGTTGACCAAAGTCTGTTAGGAAATAATGAAACATTTTGATCTCCATTAATATCATCCTCAAATGCGTTTGAAATAAATTAGCAAACGTGCCAAAAATGTTTAAATATATTCATAAACAAATCCTGAATATGTAAATGACATAAACTTGATTTGTAATAATTTATTAATTCTCAAAAAGTGAGAATCGTAACTAAGAATTTGTAAAAATTGAGATTGATGAATTGAGAATTAAAAAAATATACCTACCGAACTCAAAATCCAATAATTATAAAAAACTTGTGCAGCATTATAAAATATAATTATATATTTCAAATTGAAAGGTTTTCTGTTTTGCATCCATCTTGGGCCAAGATACAACACAAATATTGTATAAGATACCAAAAGAGTGATAATTGGACCTGGAGATCCAAAAAGAAGCCAATTGTCCATTTCCGAACTATGCCCTGTATGTAAGTCATGGTACTTGGATACACAAGACTCGATAAAAGATTTTTTTTCTGGTTCCAATTGAAGTTCCATATCACTGTTTTAAGTTCTTTATTAAAGAATATCTGAACACGATAACGGCCTTAAACTAACTAACAAAATTTTCTTTGCGAAATATTTTTTTTCAAGCAAAAATATAATAAAAAAACAGGTACATGATGATAAAAATGAAGAATATCTGAATTAATTATTTTGAAAATGTGTATTTAAATTTTTTTTTTATTGTTCTTACAAGTTTTATCGTAGTTTATAATTTTTTGCACGAATAAATAAAGAGACAACTCTACAAGTATGCAAATGCCCAAAACTTGTGTTTGTTTGATAACGCAAAAATCATAGGAACAAGAAAATACATAATAAAATGTTATAATTGTGTGTAGAATATTAAAGTCTTTGGATGGTCAATTAAACGTATAAAATATTAACAATAAAATTATCAATATTTTGGAATGATAGTGAATTTTATAACTATTTTTGTGTCCGTCTTGCAACATTTTTTTGTAGTTGAACTTTGAATCGCTTAAGCCAAAACAGTGATGAGTTAAGAAAAGTTGAGGGAGGGAGAGAATGAGATAGACAGAAAGAAAGAGTGTGAAAATATTTGCAAAGCACTGGTCTTGGTGGACTAGAAAAAAATACTGATTTTATTATTTCAGTTTGAATGCACTTTCAAAGCCCTATTACACTGTGCAATTTTCAAATCCTATGAATCCGTTCAAACATTTTACGGTTGGTAATAAATATTTAAATTGTGGTTAAACTTTTAGTCTGATCAACTCTGTCTATACAATTTTTACTAAATAACTTCCTAAAGATCAAGTTCAAGTTTAATAGTTAATTATGTAACTCGTAAAAAAACTGGCTAAAATAAAGGAATAAAATAGTTTTGCAAAACGTGAAACGTGTTAATATTTTACTATATTTTGTTTTTTTTTTGTTATCAAATTAACATAATCAGGTTTCGGCAGGTCATTTCATTTTAACTACGAAATTATCAACAAATGAAAAAAAATGATTTTTTTTTAATGATGTTTTATTTTAATCATTTTTGTTTTTGTCGATAGCATCAACTTTAGTTTGATTAATATCATAGCTTTGATCACTTTGCATACTACCACACATGGCCATTTTGTTTCTCATTGATCTGCTTAGCTTTTCGTCTTTCCTATATGCTTTAATATAAAAATTAACAAATAGTGTCAAATTGAACAATGCCTCAAAAATTATTAAATAACAAAGATATTTGTTGAAATCACATGCCACATAAAGTGCAGCTGTTGTATAAGCAGTAATTATTAAAAATTGTACAATTTGTAAAAGTGTGAGGTACTTTTTCCACCAAAGATATTTTTTATATGATGGACCCAATGCTGCGATAAGGTAATAAAAATACATAAACATGTGAACTACCGTGTTACAAAGACCAACAATTGTCAGTTCAATTCCTGAAATAGATAGATTTCATGAAAAATGATTCGTTTTTAGCTGATCATGCAAAATTACCTGGAAAATATTTTCCAAAAATCCACATGATTAAAACCACAACAACGTGATGATGCACGTGTAAAAATGTTATATGACTTTGTTTCTTTGTCAAAACAAAAAATATTGTATCAAGTAAATCAAAGATTTTGTTCATTGTTCCATGCCAAAATGCTCTTGTTATTTCATAGTGAATTCGTTGTCTTTCCGGAATAGGTAGTCCTGTGACACAGCCAAAGTTGAAAAAGAAATTGGTGAATTGATGGTCTGTGGTACCCTGTGAAAGTGATAAATTTGATGTGATAAAAAAAAGTACAATTAAATTTAACATATTTCTTACCGTTTTGATCATCCAAAAGTTATAATAGACTTGAAGTGCATTGTAAATGATGATGATATATCTTAGATTGAATGGCTCTCGATTTTTCATCCATTTTGGGCCTAGATAAAGTACAAAGATCATGTACGAAGCAACAATGGCAATTATTGGGAAAGGTGTTCCGAATAAAAACCATGTATCTAACAAAGGGTTATTTCCAATTTTGAGCCATTGATACGCATCAATTATGTTCTGAATCATTTTTTCTATAATTATTAAGTTCTACTGCGGATTCATTTAAATCTCTGATCAAAACTAATGCTCAATATTAACTAAACTCTTTTGCCAAATTTACAAATACAAAATTTACTCGCATATTTTTGCATAAGAATTAACAGACTGGATTTAACAATGAACAAGATGGCAAAAAATAAAACAAGTTAGAAGCAGACTTTTGGTAGACATAATTTAAAAGCCACTTTCAATAAATGGAGATTGATTGTGTTTGAAAATAGTGATCATTTAAATTTGATAATATCCTGACAAACAGTTGAAGAAGTTGAAAGATATATATATTGAAAAATACAAAAAAATAGTACTAGTTGTTAGAAATCCCAAAATTTCAACTTTTTATTAAATCAACTTAAATTTGTCTTAAATTTCTTAATATTTTTAAAAATCATGATCATTTTTTTCTTTAATGAAAGATATATAAGTTAAAACCATGAAAGCAGTATGGAAGGTTTTCTTTAAATATTCAAAGTATGAACACAGTCATAATAATAATCTGACGATATAAAAACAAGTGGAATTGAAAGTGAGATAGTACTCTTTTATTTTTATAATAATTATACAAAATCATGCAATGTTTAATGTATTCTAGGAGTTCAGTTTACGCGTCTAAAGTTTACACACAAAGAAAAACAGACAAGAGAAGTAAAACACTTGTTTGGATGAGTTGTTTAGTCTAATGAATGATAAACATTGTAGACACTCTTTTGTTATTATTGTTTTGTTTGTTTCATTTTCTTATATTTATGATGAAGTTTTTATTTGATAAGTGGTGTTCTATCAAGAAAATAAGAAAATAAAATGAGATTTTTCATTTTTTGCTGGAGGGTTGGTTTTTACAATACGAAAAAATTATATCATAGAGCTTTTTTGTTGATTTTACGTAAATTTTTAAAGGTAATTTTTTTTATATTCATTTATACATTTTCATTAAATACATAACTTTCCATGCGAAGATGTGAAAATGAAGTTTAATAATTATTTGTGTTAGAGCTCAACAAAATGACATAACGTTAATATTTGTCAACACAATTTATTGAATATTCTGGGATACGAATGCCAATAATTGGCATTTTTTCTGAAAATACTTCTTATTTTTGAAAATAAAATTTAATATCAGGAATTTTATTCATTTTTATTTGTGAAACAGCTTACTAAAAAATACGCAAGTTTTCAATCAATTGTATTCATTTTCCAAATAAATTGAATATTAAACCACTGTAGAGTTGGTATTTCATTTTACGCTATATTTTGTTTCAAGAAACAAAAACAGTGAAAAATTGATTACAGAAAATCTCCATATTATGGATTTTGCGGCAGATTGAAAATTTATGTTCATATCATATTCCCATTAAATTACATTTTTTTTTTCAGTTGTTTCAAACAAAACACGTAATACACGTCCAAATAAAGTCAAATACGTTTTGATGAGGTATTATTAATGCATTAGCTGTGTTACCTGGTGGCAAAATAACAATATACACTGTTCTTCAATATTGCTTCCATTCAATAAAATACTTTTCAATGTAAAAATTTGCCTCGACACTGTGTCTCTTAGACATCGTTGAAAACGGTCACAAAAAAAATTTTGTGTAACCGACTTAAAAAAAAAAAATATGGTAAAAATGTTTTTATTTTCCTGTCATAATAAAAAAAAGCTTTAACATTTTACATACGGTCAATGCACGAATCATGTTCGGTAAATGTGTTGGGATTATTGTTTTTATTAGTACATTGAAAAATTCATTAAACATGTTGGAATGATTAAAAATATGATATTTGATGATAAATTTTTATTATTGCGTATTTCAAAAATTTATACTGAAAAATTTATCAAATTCAAAGAGAAAAATTATATTAGAGTTCGAAAATTCAACTTCAAAGGATCTAAGGCTCAAGTCTGGGGTCCAGAGCCAAGAACGATCAGAAACCGTTCAAATTTTAATTCAGCAAATTTATGTGTTTGATAGGAACTCATAATGATTAATTCCAGAATATTTGTATTGGTAACAGTTTCGGGAATTGGATTCGATTCCAATGTTATTTTCAATTATTTTCACATTAAACTATTTATAGTTTTTTTCGATTTATTTTATTTTGTTATGGAGAAAATTCTCGTTGCGATTTCCGTCGAAAATGATTTTTGGACTATGCCTTAATGCACCGCACAAGGATTCAAAAGTAATAAGTTTTGTTTTATTTCTATCAAAATACTGATAAATTTCTTGAATGATAATGCTGATGCATAATAAGTATAAGAAACAATGAAAACTATCAATAATGCTTGTTACATTTCGAAATAATGCATCAGTTACTTTTAGCATTATTTAAAAATTTTGATATTCCAACAATTCATATGAATTTTAGTTTGAAAGTTTACATTAATTGTCATCATTTCAAATGTTATTCCTAGTTTTATTATTATAAGTTTTCAATATTATTGTTGTCATTTTATTTGAATTACGTTGTCGGAAATAAATTTCAATACCACACACGAAGCAATGTAAAGAAAATAAGATCAGTTCTTGTATTGGAGTCAGGAAATATGAGTAAATAAATGCTAACATAAAATAAAATAAATATGTTTTCTTGTATTTATTCATTTTTGTTAGATAAAATGTTACAAACAGTTTAACATAATGTATTTTTAACATTAATTATTTATTTCAAGTAAAGCGTGTTATCAATCTTTTTAAATTATAAGTCTTTTGAATACTTAACTTTAATATGCTAAACTTTATTTGAAAATGAGCTAAATAAAAACAAGACACAATACAATTTGGTTACAAAAACCATCCATTAGAAAAGTAGTAAAGCTTGAAGAACGATCAAAAAAGGTCAAAATTCATTAATTTGTTATATATTTACCGCATATTATCCTTTACGTAACCTCAAAAGTACATACATTGAAAAAGAGGATGAGAGTTTTTATTATTGCTAAAATCAACTATTTTTATTTTAAAATTAAAATTTGAAGTAGGTTAACAGATCAAGACATGTTATGACATGGCATCCTTAAAATAAATTAACTGTATAAGAATGAATTTTTCGCAAAACCAAAAATGGAGAATCAAAATTTGTGGTTTTGTGGTAATAAAAGTTACGTTTTTTTTTGAATTCAAATCAAATTTTAGATTTAAAAGTTAAAAATTAATTTTGTTTAATGTTCAACAAAAAAGTGTTAAATTAGCATTGACATGTAAAAACACATTTTGAATGAATTATAAGAAATGAAAATTGAATGATGTTTTAAAATCTCTTGAGCGTCATTGATTATTATTACTTTATCCATCATCATCCTTTTTTCATAAATGTATAACTTAATAATACCTAAATTATTGAAGGCAACTTAACTCATTTGTCAATTTGAATTTAGTAAAAACATTTTTTTCCATCTATTTTTATTTGCTTTCATAATAGTTTTGGTTTAAAGGTGAGTGATATAATTTATGCAGGGCACGTCACCTAATAAATTTCTAATCAAATTGAAAACCTTCATTATAATTTGCCATTAGATGTTTATCAATATAAAATACCTTCATATTAACCTTTTTTTAATTTGATTAGAATCCTTTTTAATTGGTATTCAAGTATAGTTTTATTTTCTTATGTTATTTGACAAAAATGTGTTAAGAAGGGAAATTTGATTGTATTTTGCTCTCCTTGAGATGTGTTTTATGGTTCTTATATGCAAGTTGTAAGATTAAAGTCATCGACCAAGCATAATCTGAATATAGTTTGAAATAATCCATAAATATTCATTGACTATGTAATAGCCTTGTGTTTCTGAAATTCAGATTCATTTAGAAAATAGGGTTTTTTTCGTTGGCCTTTATAGAGCTTGGAAGCTGTTTTCAAAAAACAACAGTGTAACCACTTTATCGTCACTTTTATTATTTTAATCCTAAAACAACCTGGCATTTATTAAGTATATTTTCTTTATTTATCATTAAACCTTATTTCAGGGAAATTAAATTATAACAAAAAAATTATTCAAACAAAAGACAAACAACAAAAGAAATTTCTGGAACCTCCCTCGTGAACTTATTTATTCTTTCATTATAATAAATGTTTAAATGTAAAACAAGAAAAAATTATTTTTTATGAAAAATAATGGAGCTCTCCGTACATAAACACAAATATTCCTAATCTACGTACAACTAAATTCGTATTCATTTGTAAATTAAATAAAAAAAACTCCAGAAAAACATCTGGATTGTATTAAAATTATTTAAATTCATATTATAAGTCAATTTAATTTTGAAGGTGTCTTTCAGTAACATTTTAAATGAAGCTGAAAATTAAATGTAGAATAATGTCGAAAAGATGATAAATCAATGTTTATTAAAGCATCCATCAATATCCGTTTTTGTTACACATGTTGTTTATGTTTATTGAATTCGTTAGTATTAAGAGTAAAGAATGATGCTTCTGAAGAAACGACAGATATCGAATCAATCTAATTTCCTCCAACATATTCTTGTAAGTATATTATGTTGAGTTTTCAATTCATAAAAAACTTATCAACTTGAATGGTGTCAAATTAAAATTAATTAGTAAGCACGAAAAAAACATGAAATATTTTTATTGATATGATTTTACTTGAAAGTACTTGAAATAATATAAATTGGACCAAATATTGCTTTCAAAAGATGTTCAGTTAAAATAAAATTTTTAAATTCAAATTATTTTCTTTCATATATATTTTTTTATCATTCATGACATTTCAATTTATAAATTAGCATTCATTGTAAGTTGAAAACAACCCGAAAAAAATGAGCGACCACAAATGAACAGAAATGCACTTAAAATGAAGAAGGATTCTCGATTGCAAACTGATTTCGCTTCCACTGCAGTCTGTTTTTAACTTACAATGTTTTATCAAAAAAAGCGGATGAAAAAAATTACAAATAAAATAAAATAAAAACACTTTAAATCTAATTGAAAATAAAAAGAACTCATAACGACTTCATTTCCAACGTAAATGAGTCTCCTGAAACATTTTACACTTCTTTTCTTTTATCTTATTTTTTAACACAGTGAAGCTTTATTTAAGTATAAAAGAGTAACACAATAAATTCGCCTCTTTTCTTATAATATTTAAATGAATAAATATAAAAATATATCGTTCTGTCAGTGATCATCATTTACTTTTTTTTATTCTTTGCACTTGTGATATGATTCAAACGCCTTAAGATTAAGGCAGCAAAACAATATGCTAATACATTCCTTTGCGTACCTAAGGCTCGAATGAAGTATTTAATCTATTTATTAGTAAGTATGAATAAATTGGAATAAATTACTTTTCTGTCTGTTAGATTGTATTAATTTTACCAGAAAGAAAAATTAATCGTTTGAACATTCTATTCGAGAGTGTAAATAAAAAAAAAAAAAATAATAAAATGTAAAAATTTTTGAATAAAACAAAAAGAATTTTGAATTTTCCATCATTTATACAGCAGTCATTATGCTGTTTATTCTGTTAAAATATGATGAGCAAATATATATTTTTTTATGGATGAAGTATAATTTTTTTATTAACTTGTGTGTGTGTGTATTTGGGAAGATTATTCAAATTTAAAAAAAAAGTTGGATAACATTTTTCTTTGAATTCATTGAAAAAAAAATCCAGTGAAATTCTTTCTGGCACCTATAGACGTTAAGTTTCAATACTCGAATAAGCGCATTTTCTCCAATTTTCAGCTAGATCTAAAGTTTAGCATTTTTTTTCTTTTATCTTACAAAAACTATTATAATGGTTTTTTAAGGCAAGTAAATTCAATTCAAACTTTTAAACAGTCTTTCATTCAGGACTCGATACTGAAAGTCAATGTCAATGAACACAACTTCTTTTAATATATATGGATTCTAGCTTTAGCAATTTGGAAATGTCCTCATTAAAATGGAAAATTTTGGGAACATAAAAAAAAATATGAATTTTATTATAAATCAACTTAAACAATTCCCTCGTTTTGAATCTTGAAACAATAAAATTCAGCAAAGCAAATATTTACTTTGGAAAGGTTAACAATGAATAAAAAAAGAGAAATATAATCATCATCAAATAACAATTTTTCACATACCCATGACTTGGTTTTTCGGATTGAAACATTTTTTTTTTTTTTGTATTATTAGTACGTTTAAAATGTGTTTTTTTTCTCGTTTTTGTCTGAATATTATCATGACACATAATAATGCTGAAATGTGTTTTGAGGACAAACTGAGAAAAGAAAGATGAAAAAAAAAATACAACAAAAAGTATGTGATCCTTTTGAAAATGAATGAAAAATCACCTTTTATCAGCTTTGGATAAACTTCAAATTTATTTCAATCAACAATCAGTGACTGATTGTAGGTTTTGCTTTAACTTTTTTTTTGTTATATTGAATATAATTTATAAATAATCACCATAAGAAAGGAAGCAAGCCAAGTTTTTATAAAAGTATATTGAAAAAAATAAACATACCTGGAACAGCTCAATCTGTTTATCATAAATCATAATTCAAACAGTTTTCTAAAGAATTCAATCTCATGAAAAGTGGGAAAAAAATATGGAAATAACAAAAAAAAAGTATATTTTAAAGTTATATAAAACTTATGTAAATCAATCGATCATTCTATATGTCTTGAAAAATAAATTTGATACAAAATCCTTCTTAAAAAAAAAATTAAGGTTTCGTTTCGTGATATCATAACAAATTCCCTTTAATTCAATGTTTATCATATAAAGAAAGAAAACCTTATACATTTCAAACAAGTTTAAGCACAAAACTCTCAATGTTACATTGAATTTTTCTTTTATTTTTGTAAAAAGGTAGTTTGCTTCCTTCTTACCTTTGATGGTTTTACTTGCACACGAAGAAAATCTCTAATATATTATGCATGTAAGAAAATGAATGAAGAGAAAGGAACAAAAAATTGAAAGTTTTTATTTGCATTTATCAAAACGAGACTTTCTTATGAAAAAGTTTTATTTATGTTTGTATACTTTTGAAACGTGGTAGCTTAAAATAATAGAAAATCCATAAATTTAACGGAAGTTGAAGGAAATTCTGTTTCTTCATCATCAAAATGTACCGAAATATATTTGCCAACACGAAGAAGACGAAAAGAATTTGATAAACAAAAATAAAATAATTAGCAAGTGTATCGACCTTTAAATAACATATTTTTGCATCTTCCCAATTTCTTCTTGAATCATTTGTTTTAAAATTAATGCATTTAAGGAATCAAGTTTAGTCTTATATAAGATTTTGTATCGTTTGCATCAAAAAGTTGGAATGAATTATTTTAAATATTTTATTTTCAAATATTTTACCATCGCTTTGATTTTCGGGATTTCAAATGGAAATGACTTTACAAATCAAAGTGCTGCTGACATAAGTGATAGTGATTCTAACCGAAAATTACATTCAACTAACTCAAATCAAAATTATGGATATCATGTAGCACCAAAACCAGGTTCAGGCCATCATTATTCATCTAATCGTGATGAAACAACATTTAACTGTCCTGCTTGTGTTTGTAATTTTCAAGAACAATCCCCAATTCCAGGACCTATTGAAAATCCAAGTATACCTCATGTTCCAAGTAGGCCTTATGTTCCTTTACGCAAATTATGTTCATGGAATGCATTGACGTGGCAAAATATGTTAATAAGGAATGAGAAACCGGGTATTCTTATACTTATTTTTGTTTGTTTTTTGTTTCTTATTCGTATTTCATTTAATTTTTTTCTTCAGATGCTTGTAATTTATACATCGGATCAAATTATATTGTTGAAAATAACATACCTACGGCAATTGCTATACATGGAAACCGAGTATTTGTAGGAGTGCGTCGAAATCAAATGGGAGTTTATTCTACATTGAATTATTTTTATATGGACGAAATTCAAGGAGGACAATGTCCTCCCCTCCGTCCATATCCATCTTTTCAAATGAATGAATTAGTTTCGTCTTGTTGTAGCTCGGAGCCGGATCGAATTGTAAATGTTGACCGATTTAATATTGATAAATGTGTTAGCAATCCAAAGTTATGGATTGTGGATCTTCAAGGATTAAATATTGATTCAAACATAATGGAATTTGGAGAGCCTGTTTTGAAAGTTTTTAACTTGAATTATGATACGTTAGTTAGACGTCGAATCATCCCAAAAGAAATGTACTTCAGATTTGGACTAGATATGACTACGATCGTACCTAATGTTCTAGATCAAAATGGTAATTGTGAGGAAGTGTATGCATACATTATTGATCAATATAATGGATATATTATCGTTTATTCGTGGCAAGAAGATCGATTTTGGCGATTTAGTGCACCTGAATTTTTCGGTGATCCAACTCAAGGTCGCTTTACAATCCGAACCCCACATGGTAGTTTGGTTGATTATAGTTATCAAATTCTTATTCATGATGGTTTTATCGATAATATAAATAAAGTTTTTATTTTTCATACAAAACTTGGCAATAAGGAGCACGTTATAAATTTATCAACGCTACACAATTCATCGAAATCTTGTAATTTAGATCGTTCTGATATTCGTTATATTGGAGAAAAAAATATGAATGGACGTTCCGGTACACAAAAGATGAATCAGCACACTGGAACTGCTTTTGGAATTCAAGAAGAAAAGCATGCAATTATTTGTGGTTCAGTCAAAGTTCAATTGACACCAGACATCGTGAAAATAATTTCAGTAGACCCAATTCGATTATCATTTTTGGTTGATTTGGATTTGGCCAATGATAAAGTGTACGTTTTGTCTAACAACTATCAAGGCATCAAAAATGATGGCTTTAGACATGATTTTGAGAATTTTGGAATTTATTATTTGGAAGAAAATGAAGTTCGAAGCTATTTTCCTGAATGTTATGTAAATTAAAATAAAGCTTGATAAATAAAAAGTTTTCATGGAAATTTCTTTATGAATTTCTTTATTTTAATGGTCTCATTATTTGTTTGTATCAATATTTCCCTAGTCCTTTAAATAGCTCAATAAATTTATTTGAACTTTTCTCAATTCGAGCTTTCGATTGATAAATAAATGTTATCAAATTCTGCTACAGTGTTCCAATTATATATTTTTACTAATTTCTTTCTAATTTTTTATACTTGCAGCAAGATTGTCCTAACGGTAGATTAACACCAGCCAAATTTGTTGACATGTACAAAATGTTTTTCCCCTCTGGGAATGCCGAAGAATTTTGTGATCATGTATTTAGAACATTTGATATGGATAAAAATGGTTATATTGACTTTAAGGTAAGTGCCAAAATAATAATGTTGATTTTTAAAACAAATTTTTCATAAATAACAAAACGCTAAAAACTAAGCTTAATTTTCAAACGTAAACATTATGAAGTGTAAAACTAATTTGAATTTGATACATTCAACATTTCATTATTTAAGTTTTATGTTCACAGCAGGTGGAAGTCCAATATATTTATTTTTCATTTTCATGTGTATTTTCTGTTATATGCTCAAATATTATAGTTTGGTATACATTTTCTTGTTCATAAAATATTGAAAAAAATAATATTGAATTGTAAAATTGCATTCTAGACTTATGAAAACGGATGTAATTAAAGTTTATGTTCAGTTTTTCTACTGGTTAACTTTTAATAATAAAATGACTTCTCGCGACGAATGCATAAGATGTTCTCTAGGATACCTCACGGTGTTTAAAATACTGTAAGAAAAAAAAAATAAATCAGAGACTCTAACTTTTTCAAATTGGCTTAAAACTTTACGACGAATACGGCAAGTAAAAGACCTCGTTTGCTTAGAAAACTCTTGAACATTTTCTACTCAAAGTGAAAATAAAGTCTTTGGACCTTTACTGAGATTGTTCTCTTCTCTCTACAAGGTTCTATTTTAGTTTTTGAATTATTTCGATTACGTTGAAAAATAAAATGTTGTTACTTAAAAACGATCATTAGTCCAGCTTTGTTATTACGGTCAGCGAAAAAAACTTTTTTGTGTTATTGAAAATTAATTACACGTACGTATCAGAGCATGTCTATCATTCATATTGACATGATTTTAATTTAAAAATATTTAATTTAAGTTGGTCTAGTTTTTCTATTAAATTACAAAAAAATTACATCGGACTTACATCGCCTGTGTCAAGCGATTTTTACGTAAATGTTTTCCTTATTAAATGCTTCTTAATCTTTTATGCGTAAACACAGTTAATCCCTCTGACGTTTTACTTCCTTGTTGTATAAAATAAGATGACACATTAAATAAACCCTGAAATGAAAAGGATTAGTAGTGCGCTCATGTGGTAATAAAAACAGCTAAAACATGTTACGTATTTTTGTTTTCATTATGATGCTGTAATAATTATCTAGATTTGTGTTGAATTTAAATAAACTTATCTGTTAAAATTAAACGAAGCTTAAGTATTATGGAAAACCGTCAGTTAAAAACTTATAATTGCTTTACCAAGCTCAAATAGAAATTTATATGGGTCAATTATATTAATTTCAGTTTATTCAGCACAAAATTATAATGTTTTTATTAGTGTGATTACTGCTGCTGTATTAAATGTAAAAGGCAAATAAAACGTTTTCCACCTGTGAGTTTCATTATTGTATATAGGAAAAAGGGCGTTCAAAAGTGATATAATATTTGCATAATGATGATGAGGCATGACATGAAAGAAAACAGTTTTCATCTGCATAATGTATCTAATAATAGAGTCGTTTTAGTGCCTGTAGGGGATGTAAATAAACACAGTTTCTATGTTGAAAAGGATTATAATCATGTAGCTTTGTACTAATCATTCCAGTTATTTTATGATATGATTTAAACATTTTAAAGTGAAAACTTTGTAATGTTTAAATTAGTAAATGATGTAAAATGTTTCATTTATCAAAACAAAAAACTCGAAGAATTGATAATAAAGATAATAATGACCAAAATCTCACCATTGCAATACTGTCAAATTTTCTTCGAGAGTTTTATATGAGACATCGTGAATTTTTTATAAAAAAGAGACATCAATCGAAGCTGTGTATTTTCATAGTAAGTGAACTTGTTGAATAATTTAATAAAATAAAACCCCACTTTTAGACGATTCTGGAGTACAAATCTCAGATAACTAGTTATTTTGCATAGATTCAATCACAAATTTAATTTAACAATAATGAAACACAACAGAAGAGAAGTAAATTAAGTGATTTATCTTGAATTAAGTTATTTAAGAAAATAATTTTATGAATTTTTAAAGTGCTATTAAATTACACTGAAAATGAGAAACTTACCAAATTCCTTCATTCATATCTTATTACGTTATCATGTCATAACAACGTGACGACACATTATACTACGCATTATTTATGTCATCATCATAACAAAACAGCTTCATAAAAGTTAAAATTCCTTTTAAATGAAAGCCATGAAATCTCAGGTCATAAATAATCACCATCTTGTTCTTCTAAGTACATGTTTTATGATGTATTTAAGTAAATTGTTAGACACAGTTTGCGATACACAGAAAAAAACAGTAAAGGTAAAGTTGTCGAATAAAAGTAAAATGAAAAATAATCCAGAAAGTCAAAAGATTAATCACTTGACGTTAACATTAATGTCTTGTTTTTATATCACAATATTGTATCGTTACTTTTTTAATATAATACAAAAAAAATAAAGTTTCGCAAATGTTCTTTTAATAATATCTCAATTTTTCATTATCATTATTAGCATCATCACATTAAACATTTTATCCACATAAATTTCCAAACTAAGATTTGTAGAATCATTTTTTATGTAAAAAAATATTTAAAGAATTCTTAAAGATAAGGACTTTTATCCTCTGCTCTTCAATTTCGATTATATTAAATTTAATATAAGCTGGAAAAATATGATCACACATAAATTGTCTTGTAAAAAAACATATGCTTCACTTCCTTAAATTGACAAACATACTTGTTATTCATGTGGTAAACCCTCGATAAATAACTGAATCCATTTTTTCTCTCAAAATTTTTGTTTGTGTAATTGGAGGAAACATTTTGTTTTAGATAAATTTTAACTTTTTGAGAAAAAGTGATATTTGTTTAATGAATTTTATACTTTAAAATTGATGTTTTCATTTGGGTTTTACCAAAAAGTGGTCAGTGATGTTTAATTTTCATGAATTACTTTAAATATTAATCAATGCTAAAATTAAAGTAGATTCTTTAATCATACATGTACTATTTAAAAAGGAAAACTTAAAGTATGCTAACGGCTGTTGAACTTTTAAACCCATAATATTAATGATAGTTTTGAAAGTTTAATGAATATAAAATATAAGTCCAATACAAAAATAGATATATCTTTTTTGAATGTGTCACAATATGATTTTAAAAGTAGAAGAACAAAAAGGGTTTTTATGTATTTTAAATACGAATCTTTAAAACCGAAATGAATTATTAATTTATTTTTCATACATCTTTGGGCATCCATTAAACTTTTTGAATGGTGACTCGAGGAAATCCACATTTCCATTTTGATTTTTTTTTTTAATATTTATTTTTTGTGTGTTTTTATGCATTCAATCGCAATAACATCTCAAGTACTTTCTTATTAAATATTCCCTTATCAAAATTATTTAAGTAACAATATTTCACTATTCAATTTCATCGGAAGCTTGTTGACAACATAATTTATGTATAAGTCATGTCCAGTACCTAAGACACAAAATAGAATTATAAATAAATCATGTTGTGTCATTTTTCCAACAAATAAATTTTTCATGTTTACTCATAACGTTATGTAAGAACATTTATTGATTTCACTTTTGTTATGTTGGTCATGTAAAATAACAATAACATAATGGCCAATTGAGACCCTTATCAGAAAAAGTAAATTAACACAAGAAATAAATCAATTTTTTATTGATGCCAACTTCAAAAGTTTGAAAAGTTTTAATAATTATTTTGTTTAGCACATGATGGTTTATGTCAACAAACATTTTTGATTGAATTGAACCAAACTTGATATTAAATTCAATGAAACCCAGGAAATATCCCTCATTGAACTGATGATGCAACAGTTAAAGGTTCTTTAAAAGTCAAGAAAGTTATAGCATTGCTTGTTTTTTTTATGATTTAAAAAAGACCGTAATTAACCTTAATCATAAAATAAAATGAACATTATGACATTGATAAGGTTTAGCTATGAATTTTTATATGATAAATCAACAATAAATTCTGCTAATAAATAATCAATTGAATAAACACTCTCTGAGCGTAAGATTGTTATTTTTGGGACAATAAAGGTCACTAGCGGTTTTCATTCAATTGCTCTTATACCAAATGTTTTTCATGCTTTGTTGACTTTTCCTTTTCTATCATAAAATGTTCGCATTATTTATTATACTTTTTTTATATACCTGATCAATTCTTTTACAATTTTATATGCCAAAACATTTGACCCAAATTTTATGTAAGACGATAACAAAAGAAAAAAAAATGTAACAGTTGTTGCTATTTCTGTGTTTCAATGTGAATTTGATGCTTACCAATCTATAGCAACCCAATTGATTTGGAAAAATTCGAGTAAAATAGAATCATAAAATAAGAGTTTAGTAATTATTTTGCCTTGGAAACAAAAATTTCTAAAAATAATCTGGTCTGAATTGATTTTGACGAAAATTTATAATCGTGTTTTCATTTCATAGAATCGAAATGAAATTTTCATCGCGAATTTCTTTATTATGAAAGTTTTTCATCGGAAATTGTAAAGATTTTTTCTCAAAAATAAAATCTGTAATATCGATATTTTTTTCATTTAACTCCCAGGATCAGAAAAAAAATTAATTAATGAAAGTGAGTTAATGGAGGAGCCGTTATTGGTATTTTCAAAGACAACCCAAATTTTCTCATATTATTGCATCCTCAATTATAGTATGATATTTATAGAAAAAATTTAAATTAATGTTTCTACCTAGAAAATATTAAGGAGTTAATTAAATTATCAATGTTGATTCCTTCCCATAAAAAAAGTAATAAATTAATTTTAATTGATTTTATCTAAAATGTGTTATTAATTTTTTAACAATATTAAACAAAATTTATTGGTCCTTTTGTTGAAAACTCTTTTGTAACTCTATAACATCGCCTACAGCACCATTATTTTCATGAAAATTGTGTTTTAACAACCGAAAAAAATTTTAATAAAATTTTAGTATTTTTTTATTTTACAATGAAAAAAACCAAAGGGAAATAATCAGCATAAAAATGTAATGAAATATCGTGGAGGAGCTTCACCTGCAAGCAATTATTGTTAAAAGCAAACATTGAGATAAAGAACAGGAAATTATATTTTCGATAAAAAAAAATTAAAATACATTGAATAGAAAAAAATGATTTTGTGAAAAATATTTTTACTGCTACTCTGTAAGTTGAAAACGCCCCGCAGTACAAATTGATTTGGTCTGCAGACGGAGATCTTTGATTGACGTTTACAGGTTCTTGGTTGAATTCAATTTTTAACGCATTCCTTGTTAATTTGGATAAAAACATTATGGACACTTTTTTAGTCTATGCATATTATGCTGGATTGATTGCAGGGGTTGTTTTCAACTTACAGTTTAAAAAACATTAGCAAGCCCATTTTTTGAATCTTTCATTAATTGATTTATAACTATCGCGTCAATTAACTTTTTCTTATTCAACTAACACATAATTTGGCTAAAAATAAAGAAAATCATTTAACAAGCCAAATTGTTTAAGAATGTTGTGATTAATGAAATTCAAGCTTAGGTGCCTTTTTGTTTGTCACGAAATGCTGTTTTTATGTGCGATAAAATTACTTGTTAAACAATTATCTTCATTATAATTAGCTTTTTGAGATAAGGTCACAAAATGGAAGTAATAATTTGATAATGGATTTTGTGAACGAAAATCTATTTCATCATTTAATTTTAAAAGTCTTTTGATCTTTCTTGGAAATCCTTTCAAGAAAATTGTAATGTAAAATAAATTTTATTAGTTAAATTTTAAATTAGCAAAGAAAAGCAAGATGAGATATGGAAAAAGTTTTGTGGTTTTAATATCCGGTGTTTTAAAAAATGTCGGTCTATCAATTTGTTATAATTTTCATTGTAACAACAAATTTTAATGTTATATGAAGATAATGTAAAAAGAAGTTTTTTTTCCCTTATATTTAAATTTTCTATCGATCGCTTTATAATTGATAAAATTTCAATATTATTTTATATGACTTATAAACTACTTAAAGAACATTACTTTTTGATTTAAATTCTTATGGGGTTTTATAAAATACTGCTAGGCAGTTCATGAAAATCAATAAAACCTTAACACAACATTAAAAAAATGAAACAGAAATAGACGAAAAAAAAATAATGAATTCAAGTCACACTTTTATTATATTTACACACACGTACATTATCTGATTTGTTATTTTGTGTATTTTTGTATGTTTTTTTTTACTTTATTTCTTTTTTATGTTTATTTGAACTTGAAATAAATTTCGTCCTTTTATGTTTGAATATTGCGTGTCTGTGTAATGAAAAAAAAAATTAAAATGTGTTTGCGAACTAATGTCACGTGGTCAATATTTTATGACTTTGCAAATACTTTCAAAGATGGAAATAAAATTTACATTTGCACGAGAAAAATACTTTTGACGCAATCTATAACCGATTTTAATACAGGACGATGAACTTATTTTCAATTTAAATTAAGAGGAAGTTGCGTCATCAGCCGTTATTTTGCGATTGTTCTCTAAAATCAAAAATGTATCGAATAAGAGAGAAAAGGCAGTACCAGATGAAACTAAAAGTAAATGAAATAAGAAAGTTTTCTTGAAAAAAAGGTCAATTTTTTCATGCAATTTTCTTTTTTTTTAATTTTTACCTCAATTTAAGTCTTATTTCACTTTTCTTCAGGGCTAATATTATAAAAATTTCTCTTGCACGTTCAAGAAAAAGTTAGGTTTTATTTTAAAATGTATAAATCTTTTGGATACTTTCTGAACCTTCTTTCAAATTTGCTTATGCTGCACGTCATTCCCATGAGAGCTGTATTAAAATAAGCTACGCTTCCTTATTGATTTTATGTGTGTGCTCTTCAGTAAATCTTCAATGCGTGAAAAGGAAAAGTTAATTTATAACAAATTACATAATACTTTAAAAAAAACTGCCAGTTAATCGCTTATCTGTTAATTAATGAACAATTAACAAAATTAAAGTTCATTTACACCGTAATTTGAATATGGAATCTGTATAATGGAGACGCCAGGTATTTAAGAACTATTAAAAAGAGTTAAATGCAGCACTTTCATGATATTAATGTGTCAATGTCAAGACTTCAAATTTTATTTTTCAATATTCGCTTCAAATAATTTATTTATTATCATGAAAATCAAATGTTTTTTCTCATAAACTGTCAAAAAACGTGTGAAGCGTAAAATTGTTAAAATAACAAAAAAAATATTTTTAAAAATATGTCAATGAAGCTTGTTAAGTTTTGTATTAAGGTGTTAACATAAGAAGAAAAACATATTTTTATAATATAAAAATGTGCTTCTGAAGCATTTTTTCTACCGGTTTTTATGTTTATTTTTGAAATGTATACTCATTTTTCCTATTTATTTCAACATAGATCATTTTGAGGACATTAAAAACGGACTTTGTCGATAAATTTAGACATTTTTTTAAAAAACAGCTATTGGTAGAAAAAATTAAAAGTAAAAATCTGAACGTCATTTATTGGCTTTAGCTTGAGAGTGTATTTCTGTGTTAATTAATTTTAAATGACCTCACTTCCAAAGTTTTAAAGAGTTTTCTTCTCCAATTTCATTATTTTTATATAAGTAATGTACTTCAACTTTATTCAAAATAAAATTAAAATATAATAGCAGAAAACAAAATATTTAGCAGAAAATAAAATATTTACCAGAAACACGAAAGATATCATTTCAAAATTCACCAACACATCTGGGAACTGTTTAAATAATTTGAATGCTGGAGTAAAATACTTATGCTCAAATTCAAATATACACTTATACAGCTGATATCTTTTCTCTAGTAAAACATATCAAACATTTATTTATTTTGAAAAGGAGTAAAATAAACTATCCTCTATGGAGAAGAATTCTTGTAAAATTATTGAATGTCTAATAGTCATGGTAGGATTTTTAACATTCATCTATCACTGTATGAGAAATAACAGAAAATTGAATTAGGATTGCTTTTACAAGTCTCTAATGAGATTTAATGAGTAAAGCAATAGAGGAGAATTTTATGCATCGTTTAGTAAACTATCTCACTATTTTAGTTTCAAAAAAGTTTGAAGCAGAAAAGAACACGTGACATATTTTTTTTTTTAATTCTGAGCATACATTAATATTTCATAATTTTTTAACACCATAATACCAACTAACCATACTTTTATTTTTTTTATTTTACACCACACCTCGACCCATTAAAATATTTCATTTTTTATAATATAATACACAATACCTTTATACTTTTCACACACTTTTAAGTACCTTCAAGTAAAATGAAAATAATAATAATGATGAAGAAATAATTTCAACGTGTGTTTTTCTACTGTTTATTGTTACTCTTAGTTTTTCTGTTTTTTTTTTGCTCGACAACAATCTACCTTGAGGCAAACACGGGCAAATTTAACATTTACAATTATGATGATTATAATGATTTTTTGCATTTACATGCTCATACTTATAGTCTCAAAAAACTATACGAATGTCTAAATTCAGTCGTATTCAAAGAAAAAAAATCATACTTCTTAACGGTAAATCAAAGTGCATTTCTGTGGAGATGAGTTTCATTGAAAATAAAATGTAATTTAAAATATTATGAATTTGATTTGAAAAAAAAATTTTTTAACCTAAAATTTTTTGGATGGACATTTTTTGACCTAGTTTAAATACAAAACTACAGAAACCACAGAACTGACCCATGACGTTAAAACCGTCCTCAATAGAGCATATTTTCTTGCTAAACTCAACCAACAAACATAGTGGGTCATTATTAGAGTGCTCTGTTTCATTTCAATTTCATTTGAAATATTACTCATTCATATCCCTACAGAAGAAAATTAGTGAAAAGAAAAAAAAAATATAAGTATGTCATTTCATATTAAAATCAACATCATTAACTTTTTTTTAATTTATTTTTATTACAATTGTAATAACTATTCAAAAAAAAATTATACAATTTTGGACGTGAAGGTAATCAATAATATGAGAGTTATTTTTTTTGCAATAACACGACTTTAATGGACCTCGTGACACTGAATTACTCCTTGTAATCAAAGGTTATGATCCCGAATTTCATTTTTGTGATCACTTTTCATAATAAAATGTTCTCAAAACATGAATGAATCTCTTCATTTGATTACATTTTGTTCGTGCGAATAATTACATCACGCTTTTCTTTTTCATTTCATTTCATTTCATTCACAAACAGAAAAAAAGGTAGATAATTAAAAATATGATTTTTTTTTGTTAATTTTTTATGTCAATAAAGATTCTTATCTTTTCTGGTACCTTCTCGTTAAACTTTTTGCATGACATTCATGAGTTTGAAAAATTGATACGCTTTCCTAAAAACAATTATTATGTTACGAATTATTATGAGTTCATTAAATTTATACAAAGCTACAGTTATGGCGTGATAACTATATATATATTTTTTTTATTTGAAAAGTAAGATAAGGTTTAATTTATTTTGATGTCATTTATTTGTTTAGGCGTGTTTTATTGAACTTTTTATGAAATTTGATGTGATTTGTAACACCACTTTTTTTTAGTAAACTAGTCATTGAAAAAATATTTTATAAAATGTATGGAATTTATGAAATTCGAATAAAATTGGATCAGAAACACTTTTTTAAATGTTCGTCTTGAAAAACTCCACTTAAACATATTTTGTGCTAAAATAAATAGAATAAACATAAAAAGAAAAAAAAAGAAAATCTCAGCATTGTATAGCACAGTTAACTGAAATACATCTTTAAAAATTATCTTAAAGTTTGGTTGGCAAGCTAACAAATGAAATTAAATAAAATAGTACAAATATATACAAAACAGGGTCATACAAATTGGCAAAAGGATATTGAATTGCCACTTGAATAATTTTTTATTTATATTTGAGGTATTATTCACAATGGCATTAAATACCGCAGTCATTTTTTATTTACTATACTTTTCTACACTAATGTTTAAGTTAAATGAAATCATAGGCTTTTTTGAAATTGGCAATTTCTATTATGATATAAGAAGATCAAGATACTTCTTTATCTGAAAAAAAATAAATTTACTTTTGAGAAAAATATAATTTTCAATTTTTTTTCATTCGTTTCATTACAGGAATTTTTACTAGCAATTGACGTTACATCTAGTGGAACACCAGAAGAAAAACTAAAATGGGCGTTTAGAATGTACGACGTAGATGGTAATGGAGTAATAGATATTCAAGAAATGACCAAAATTGTACAGGTGAGTGAGTCACTTAAATAAAATTAAATGTAAAAGTCATTTCCAGTATAAAAAAAAAATTCGAAGGATCAAATCAATTATTTTATTTTTTTCTTGAATAAACAGGTTTTTTGAAGGTTTCTTTTAGATATTTTCTGTACTAGATTTTAAAATATTCTTACGGTGTCAAAGATATAATGTAAGATGAAGCCATTTTCTTACAGCAATTTTTATAGTGAAAATTGTGTTCGTATTTTATTGGAGTTATACGTATTTTAATAAGCTTCTCCTGAAAATTTTTTCTCTAATAGCGAAGGGCAAGATTTTCAAAATATTCGAAGTTCTCAATGAATTCCAAAAATCACATCATTTTCCGATATAAAATTTGCTTCTACACGGTTAGTAGAAAACGTGCCGCAAAACGTGCCGCTAGCGGCACTCAGCGGCACTACTACGGCACTGCTCCGGCACTACTTGCGGCACTACTGCGGCACTATAATTTTATAACTAAAATAAAAATTAAAAGAATTAATCATCATAATTAATTATACAGTGTGTTCAAAACAAGTTGCACCGCCTTTTTATTACCATTTTATTGCCATTTTTTACCATTTTTAACCATTTTATTACCATTTTATTACCTTTTATTACTTTTTTATATTTTCATTACCATTTTGTTACCATTTTATTACCTTTTGTTACCATTTATAACCATTTATTACCATTTATTGCCATTTTTAAAAATTCATGTTTTACCATTTTTTACCATTTTATTACCTTTTTTAACCATTTTATTACCATTTATTACCTTTAATAACCTTTTATTACCATTTTATTACCATTTGTTAACATTTTTTACCTTTCAAAAAAATTATAAAAAACGAGTGAAAAATGATTATTACCATTTATTGCCATTTTTTACCATTTCATTACCATTTATTAACATTTTAAAAATTAAATGATAAAAAATCATTACCATATATTGCAGTTTTTTACCATTTATGAAATTTATTTTTTTATCTCTCTCACTGACTCTCTTAGTTTTTAATACCTTTGATATCAAAATATTTGAAGCTTGATAAAATGATTTTTTTTATCTTTCTCTCTCTAATTTTTTTGTATTTCCGCAGCTCCACATCTCTTTCATTTAATTATTCTTTGATATTAAAATCCAAAAAATTTGTTTTAACTCTCTCTCCTTCAAATTTTTCTTGTTATCTCTCTTAATTTTTTTATGTTAAAATGCGGAGCTGCGAAGCAGCGAAGCATTTGATATCAAAATATTTTTATTTTGATGAAATTCATTTTTTTATCTCTCTCACTGACTCTCTTAGTTTTTAATACCTTTGATATCAAAACATTTGAAGCTTGATAAAATAAATTTTTTTATCTTTCTCTCTCTAATTTTTTTGTATTTCCGCAGCTCCACATCTCTTTCATTTAATTATTCTTTGATATTAAAATCCTAAAATTTTGTTTTAACTCTCTCTCCTTCAAATTTTTCTTGTTATCTCTCTTAATTTTTTCATGTTAAAATGCGGAGCTGCGAAGCAGCGAAGCATTTGATATCAAAATATTTTTATTTTGATGAAATTCATTTTTTTATCTCTCTCACTGACTCTCTTAGTTTTTAATACCTTTGATATCAAAATATTTGAAGCTTGATAAAATGATTTTTTTTATCTTTCTCTCTCTAATTTTTTTGTATTTCCGCAGCTCCACATCTCTTTCATTTAATTATTCTTTGATATTAAAATCCTAAAATTTTGTTTTAACTCTTTCTCCTTCATTTTTAACATGATTCGTGCATTTTATCACAAATGGAGAAAATTCACTTTAAAGTTTTTTAATTTTGTATGCAAAAAAAAATCTATTTGTATTGAATTATTTAATTTTTATATTATTTACATTTGCACATTCATTGTTGTTTATGCTATTTCAACACAAAAAAAATAAAAAAATGATTTATTTAAACATTTATAATTAAATTAAAAAATATAACATGTTTATCTTTAGAAAAACTAACGCAGTATACAAAAATCTTAAAAGTCATTCAGTATTCACGAACATGTTCGTTTTAAATATTCTAAAGATAAAACACGTTAACGAACAAACTCATTTTTACATCCCTAATATTGTTTACGATTTGTGTCACAAAATTTATTTTTTCGCCGAAATTTCCTCATTTTTCATGGAATAAATTCAAATTACTCCTTTAAAAAAGATTTAAGAGCTATAAAAAATGCCAGGTAATGAAATAATAATTAAATCTATTTTTTTTTTCGATTAAACATGTTATTTTTATTTAAAAATAGGTATAAAAATTATTGTCAATCCAGCACCGGTTGCGTCTTTAGTTGACTTAGGATATATAACTAGTTCATGTTCTTTATCCTCAATTTTGGGACCTTCAACACCAGAACCTGTTCATCCGAAACCTAAATCCCGTAAATCTGTAAAAGGAGACACATCTGAAATGCGACACAACCGAAAAATAAAAAATATGAAAATTGATGCACTTACTGTTTTGCCATTGCCAAATTGCACAATGAAATGCAATACAAAAAGTTCCAAAGAAGAAC
This sequence comes from Culicoides sonorensis, assembly GCA_900002565.1. Classification (NCBI taxonomy): domain Eukaryota; kingdom Metazoa; phylum Arthropoda; class Insecta; order Diptera; family Ceratopogonidae; genus Culicoides; species Culicoides sonorensis. Next base: position 324,388 of record LN483482.1, on the reverse strand, counting down.
GTCAGTTAATATGGGAAGATTTTCGTCAAATTCAGAATTTCGATCAACGTTATCGGTATCTGGCTCATCTCATTCAAATTACTTCTCCAAAAAGAGCTGTTGTGTCTCAAAAAAATCGTAAGCTTAAACGTGATAAAGTTGTAAGATACTTTTTGAAAACAAATAATTATACGGAAAATGAAGATAATTCACTTTGTAAGACCTGTTTTATGACCTTGTATCGTATTACACCCGCAAAAATACAAACGGTCATAAATAAAAAAGTGAACAATGGACAATCCCCAGATATTCAATATAACCGTGGACGCCAGGAACCGGCAAATAAAATATCCCAAAATGATAAGGAACAAGCTTCATTATTTCTGCTGTCAGTTCCTGCATATGAAAGTCACTATGGGCGGGCTGATTCTGATAAGAAATATTTGCCACAGTATCATACAAAATCATCTTTATATGAAGATTTTAAAAATTCATTTCCAGGAAATCGTGTTCATTTGGATATGTTTTCTAATATTTTTAAAGAATTGAACTTATCAATTAAAACGAAGGCTTGTGATACGTGTAAGAGATGTGACGAATTGCTGGTTTGTTTACAGTCAGCTAAATCTGAGGAAATACGAGAACAAATTAAAATTAAACAGGTTGACCATTGGCAGCAATGGAAATCAGCTGTGAGTGAAAAAAAGAGCGATGCGCTAAAATTCATGTCTGATCCATCTGTTCAAGTCATAGCATATGATTTGGAGCAAATTTTACCGACACCGTTCTTAACAACGAGTGTTGCTTTCTATTCACGTCAATTGTCCACTTTTAATCTGACTATTTTTGATCTAAAGTCAAAATTATCACTTCACAACGTATGGCATGAAGGGATGGCCATGCGGGGAAGTAATGAAATAAATTCATGTTTATACCAATATGGTCGTAATTTAAATTCAAAAGTGAAGCATCTCATTAAATATTCCGATCGTTGTCCTGGTCAAAACATGAATATTAATAGTATTATTGCTGATCTTTATTTGGTACAAAAATCCCCTACCTTAGAAATAATTGACACTAAATTTCTCGTTAGTGGTCATACTCACATGGAATGTGACGGGGCTCACGCTATTATTGAAAGATACAAAAAACGCTTTCGTGGAAATGTGGAAGTTCCAGATGATTGGATTGATTTAATTAAAAATGCATCCGCCAAATTCGAAGTCAAGAAAATGACATCTGAACATTTTTTAGATTTTTCTGGTAATTTGAAAAACAAACTTGTATACCGTAAAGTGAATACTGCAAATAAACCTTGGAAATTTGCCGATATTTTGTGGATACGGGTGGAGAAAAAAAATCCTTGCAGTTTCAAATACAAATCCAGCTATGATTTAAATGAAGATTTTAAAGAGGTGTCTCTTTTGCGAAAGAATTTAAAAACCCAGAATTTTGATTTAACTGCAGAAAAGAAATATGCTGGTGACAATATGAATGCCATTCCAAAAGAAAAAAAGGATGATTTAATTAATCTATTTAAATACATTTCCCCACAAAATCATGATTTTTTTAAAAGCTTGAAAGAAATTGTAACAACTTAAAAATAGTAAAATTATTGATACTTATGTGTAAAAATCCATATGATAATAATAATAATAATAATTAATAAAATATATTGAAAAATAACATATTAAATGAGAATTTTATTTTTTTACTGTTCGTGAATCATGTTTATCATTAGATTTTTTTTCAATTTGAAAAAAATAGATCACAAACACGGTTTAACATTTAAGCATTTCAAAGCACTTTTTGCATGAAAATATTAAATATCATTATTTTTTCTTAAAATACCAGTTATTTAGAATGTAACTGTAAAAAAACCTGAATTTTCAATTTTTTGCACGAATCATGTTTATCTTTTGGGCACCCGATATGGAAACATGAGGTTTTTCGAAAAATAATAATTTTTCTTGAAAAAAGTATGAGCTTTAAGCCTTTTCTAATTATCAAAATCTTAGTTTTAATTGAAAAATTCGATAAAAATGTAGTGCCGCTGGAGTGCCGTACAGTGCCGCGCTCCGGCACTTTAGTGCCGCTAGCGGCACTAAATGCGGCACTCCAGCGGCACGTTTTCTTCTAACCGTGTAACTACTACTTTATGCAAGGTATAATTCCTCATAATTTACGTACAGAGCGCGTTATAATTTTTCCGCTATCTATACACATACATAAATTATAAGCAGTTATACCATGCATAAAGCGCGTTTAATACCGATAAAAAAAATAAAATTTGAGAGTTTTCATACAAAACAAAGCTGCGACTCAACGATTTTTGGTTTAGTATTCAAGTTCTTTGGACTTTTCTATCAATTTGCATTATAAAAGTCTTTATTTAGATATTTTAAAGTGTTAAAATAAAAAAAGTGAGATTTTTTTTAATGCGATTTAAGTATTTAGCAGATTTTTTAGCTTTCTAAAAACAAAATTTATGACAATTTTTGAAAAACGAGGGTTTTAGTCAAAAAGTTTGAAATATTTTGAAAATCTTGGCTCTCGCTTACTCTTAGAACTAATTTTTTTTGACTGATCATTCAATTTTTGCTCAAAATATACTAGAAAATATAAAGTTTAATCAAAATTTCCTGCTAGATCTTTTCCTGGGAAAGAGAGAGTTAAAATTGATTTGGACTACGCTACTATCAATTTAAATATTATATTATTTAAATTCAACACCGAAAACTAAAAAAAATCTGATGATTTCCCTTATATTTCATTCAAAAATATTTTATAAAATGTTATGCTTTCATTTTATACCCTATTCATAATAAAAATATCATACCACTCAAAATTTTAACCTTTCATAACTCTTGCATGACATTAATCAAATATTTATTTCAATTAAAATTTTATACGGTACACGCCTAAACAATATACGCAGTTTTTTCTCAGAAATTGATATCAGCATTGTATTTTAGATGTTATATTAATAAAACACGCCAATGTAAATATAAGCATATTGAAGAATAACAATACAGCACAAAGATATTTATGATGAGAAAGTTTAATAAATTGTTAATAATGAATAAGAAATTAATTTAAAGAATCAATAGAATTAGACGTTATTTTATTATCATATTCATCGTTTAACGTGTTCTTATGTTTTTACATTTTAAATGACATCTTATCTTAATGATTCGTAATTTTACAAATATCTTCTTAGAAAACTTTCGCTAAAATAAATTATTTTACTTAATTATAAAATTGTTGATATGATCTGATTTTGAAAAATACATTTAAAATCTGTTGTTAAAATTCACAATGATTGTGTCACTGACAGAACACATTTTATATTTATACATATGCACGGTGTACAGTTAAATTTAATTTTAGAATTTATGTTTAACCTGAACATATGTGTATGGTTCGTATATTGTACATAAATTATTATCACATACAACTTTGTATTAAAATGATATCGTTACATTCTTGTACAAATCGGTACTCAATCGGTAGCGTGGCCGAGCGGTCTAAGGCGCTGGTTTAAGGCACCAGTCTCCTCGGAGGCGTGGGTTCGAATCCCACCGCTGCCAAGAATTTTTTTTTTAATTTTTTTTAAAAAAATCATAATAATAAAAATCAATAAAAACATGCAGCCATAAGCAAAATGGCATGCGATTAAAATAACATACATGTTTAATGTGATTTTAATTTAAAAGATCGCATAATATGATAAATGTGTGAATCAAATTTTTTTATGTAACTTGAAATCATTATTAATGTCAATTCAACACCAAAAATCGTAGCACGCAAACATATCACATCCCCTTGAATTGTTTATTGTACATTTATTTATTCATTTATTTTAATATTACAATCACGTTTATTAATCTCATTTGCACTGTCCTGCTCTTTGTATGTTGTGTTATTATTAACTCCTGGTATGTTATATCTTTTTATTTCGATGCATTATAATAACAATTATTGTGTTGTGGTATTTTAGTCCACAGCACTTTAGAAATGAAAAATAATCGTATAGAATTACAATCAATTGAAGTTGTAGCAACTGAGCAATGAAATTAAAAATAATAAAATATTAATGATTGAAATTGGTTATTCACAGTATGATCAGATTAAAATCATCTAGGAAAAATAATTATTTATGGAGAGACAGTGAAAAGCTATATTTAATTTCAATCATACGATTTCGTAGCTAAAAATAATTTTAAAAAATTGATAAATTCATTCATAAAGGCTCTGCTTGAACTTTTTTTGGAATTCAACATTGATTGTTAATATTTGCGTTCAAAAAAAATTATTCTGATAGTTTTGTTGAAGCCCTGCTCTTTGATATCATTTTGCTATGGTTTTTTAGTCATGACATACTTTTTCACTCTTACTACTATTTTCGTACAAATCAATGATTTCTTGTTAAGTTATTTCAATACTTTGACAAATAAAAATAATCAATAATTAACTCCAACATTTTTGT
>LN483482.1:201458-319820 GCA_900002565.1 Culicoides sonorensis | reverse complement strand
CCCCTTAAATTAATTAAATACGTGCGAGCAATCGATCCTCATAATAATATTTTTTCCAAATGTTTATTATTAAAATTTTTTTAAATGAAGATGCGCAAAAAAATATATTAATTGTACTGCCACCGTGTAAAAATGAAATTTAAGTAAAATTCAATTATTTGAAAAAATGAGGAAACAAAACTACATCAGCTACAAAAGATAATCATTAGTCGTATAAAAATAGTTCCAAAAATATGAAAAAATAACGGGAAGGGTTCGTGTAGTGACAATTAATACAGCTGGTAAAAAATGAAATATAATAATGAGTCATGATATCTATTGGAGACAACGTTAAAGTATATGCGGTATGATTTCGAATGGCACGGTTCAGTCAATGCATAAAACTATCTCAAATTATGGCAAACTAGTTTCGATAACAATGGGAAAAAATCAATAATTTAAAGTTTTATAAGTTTTTTTTTATACAATGCTAAAAACTTTATTTAATAATTTATTATAGATAAAAACACAAAGTTTTTACGATAATTTTAGATCAATAACCTTGAAAGCAACGTGGATGGTAATATAGAGCGAGATACAGAAACATGTTAAATAAATCAATTTCCTTATTCAATTAGATTCACAACCTGCACCGATGACAAAAAAAATGTGAACTCTCTGTACTTAATGTTATTTTTTTTACTATTATTATTTATTTGCCTCTTTATTTGTATATCAATTACTATCGAATACTAAATCAATGTCCTCCATAGAATTGTAATTGTGCTTGAGTTGAGTGTTTTGTTATTTATTCGCTTTACACTAAATGAACGATTCTGATGACGCAAAAATGGTAAAAGTCATGCAATGGCTCATATAGTTTATTTTTTTTTGTACACTTATTCAATTATGGATTTTACTTTTGATATTGAAAAGGGTGATATGGAAATGCAAAGTCAAATGAAAAAGAGACTGTCTGGAAAATAAATAAATGAAATTGGTTTAATACGTAAAAGGGAAATCAAATAAAAAATGTCTGTAAAGAGTTAATTAAAGGATGCACTTATTTTATGATACAAAAAAAAAGAAAGAAAATAAAAGCAGAATAGGCATTTATCAGAATATGAAATTATTTACTCAATTAACTTTGAATGAGAGAAAATAAGCAATCAAGTTAATTTATAGAGAACCTACAAGCGATTTACATGTTTTTGACCAGATTTTATTATTAAAGTGAACTTAAGCCAATCATACGTAAGCTCACTTATTTAAGGCCAAAAATCGTGAAAGCAACATTGTTCTATAACTTTTTTGAAAATCGAATCATCGTAGCAAATAAACTGTTTACTTTATTGATGTAGCTAAAAAAAATGCATGTCACATATAAATTACCCAATTTAAAGTTTTATTTTGCAGAAAAATAATCAACTTTAACTAAATAATTTCTCATGAGACAATAAAAAACCAATAAAAGTAATGAATGAACTCAATCTTATTGTCTCTATGATATTTTTTTAGTTGATTCAATTTAAAACTAACACAAAATAAAAACATGGAATTTAGATTGAAATTTTGATGATATGAAAAGTTTACTGTAGTAAATTATCAAAAAGTATATAAATATATTCAGTTTAATGTGTTTATGAGAAACTGAAACTGGTTTTGCTACCTCAAATCGAGGCCAAAGTCATTAAACAAAGGATTTTCTAAATCAGACAGTTTCAGGCACTTTGATATAAAAACTAGTTTCCACTAAAGGTTTTGGCTAGAGGGTGTTTGAATAGACACATAATATTTGATTTTTTGGCAAATGCATTGAAAATGCGCTACTAAAGTAAAAATTCTAATTGAAATGAGTGTACAAGCATTTTGTTTTAGTTTATCATAATTATAATCAAAGTTTCTGTAAGTGTTTATTTTCCATGCGGTTGATGAATGCTCTTAGTTTGGTTACACGTAATTTATTTGATTTAACTAAGATAACAGGATAGAAATTTATAATGAAAAGATGAATTTAAGTTGATGACATATCTTTCCATTTAATATATTGTTGCCACTTTCAATGAAAGTACACACAGTTGATTTCAGAACAGAATATCACAAACACCATTCATACTGATTCAAAAGCTGGATTTTTTTACATTCAACTCTTTTATTGTTTTATTTCTTTTAAATTTATTTTCTTATTTTCAATGAATGTTTTGCTGTCTCTTTTTCTAACGTCCCATTTTTTCTTTTTTTAACATGTTTCTTGAATTCAAATCAAATGAATGTTGGAGAACGAATAAGAAAAAAAAGAATCCGAAGCATTCTATATGAAGGTTTTGTCCTTAAAAATGGTCGTAACATATTTTTTTCTTTGTTTGTTTTTCTGAAAAGTAAACAAAGAAACCCATTTCTTTTTATATTAAAAGCCATAGTGTCATAATCGGAGTTTATGTCACAAATAATGTTTGGAATACAAAAACAAACAAAACAATGCACATCATAAAAATCCAAAAAATGCATATTTTTCTGTATCAAATAACAGTCCGCACATCCCCTTCATAGCTTGTAATTAAATAAAATTAAAGTATATGACATGATATTAATATATAATAAAAATTATAATGTAAAATTAGTATTTAATTAAATTTATATAAAAATTGCAAATTATAAATATATAAAAAATCTAAATGTTGAATAATAAAATAATGAAAAAAATTTTTGCACATTATTAAAATAATCAATAGAATAAGAAATGTCCAAGAGATTTTTTCATGTTTTCGTGATATTTTTTGACTCTGTTTTTTAAGTGTCATCTTACACAAATTTATATTAAGTAAATTTTAGGATCAATTTTCCAAGTATTTTTTTGGACTACCTTGAAAGTACTTCAATGAAAATAGTTAGAATTTATATTTTATTTTCTTCATAACCTAGCACAAAATTTAATGATAGTGACACTTAGATGTTAATTTTTCATAACATTCAATTTTTAAAAAATCTGTGTAGAAATTTAATAAATAAAAATAAAATCTAATGTAAAACATTCGTTGACATTTAAACAAGCTTCATATCACAATTAAAAAAAAACAATGTATCAGTATAGTTGAAACATTAATTGGCTTTAAATAATATTCGTACCAAAGAAATGATAAAATTATGACAAAAAAAACTACCAAAGACCAAATAATGCAAAAGTCAATTAGAAGCTGAAAATTTTACTCATCATAAAAAAATTTTTTAACCATTTTTCGCGCGGTTGATACCGTAAATCTGAACCAAATGAAAACTTTAAAAATTATTTTTGTTTTACTCAATATTTTTTTCAATCGAGTGAAAATATAAAATATGATTTATGTTTAAAAAAATGGTTCAAAATTAAAATTTTATCATTATTTATTGATATAATACAAGTGTGTTAACGTAAACACTGAAAATACGCATACCTTTAAAAAAATATCAAAATTTGATTCAATTACAAAGACAAAACTAATAAAAGGTATATCAAAATGGCCTATGGATTACAGTCTTTACTAAAATAAATCGATACATTTTCACTATGCATAAAAATATCATCAACTTTTTGGAAAAAAAATAAATTTAAACTCTATGAACAAACAATCATTCCATTGCAAATTTAAAGACTATTTTATGCATTTTTATCGTCCCAAATTTGTTTTTTTTTTGTATAACCCATTTTTTGAAAGAAATGCATTACATAACATTGACTATACAAATTTGAAACACTTTGCTTTCAATAACATAGACATTCTATTGAAATTTCAGTATAAATTGAAACAAAACAAGTAAATTTAAGAAATATTTAAAAGAAACGCACTTTAAATAATGATTTTTTAAAAATCTATTTATATTTACTAGAAAATAAGAAATCCTTCAGAAAAACAGCAGCTTGGAAAATTTTAGGGAACCAAATCTATTTTATTATGAAAAATAATATATTTAAATAAATATAGTAGCCTTTTTGCACCTCTGTGAGTCCCTTTTTAAATTATACGAAAAGACTCTCTATCTTAGAATATGTTTTATAAAATAAAGTAAAAATTTATAGATAAAATCAACGTGTTAAAGTTAAAAAAATAAATAGTGACATTTCTTCAGTTAAATAAGAAATTATTTTACTATCCAAATTTACTTTAAATTTAATAAATTTTTAAAAAATATTAATGTATTAGGATAAAAAGTTAGAAAATTACGGGAACTAACTTGGAAATATACTTATGATATTAGAGCTCCAACATTTCTTAGTCTGTAACAGATAAGAATGTTTATTTTTTCTAATGCTTATATTTTTTCCTATAAATATTTTCTTATAAAATACCTGACAACTCCACTTTATATTTGAAAATCATTATAAGCCGTTTTCTTACAGAAAAAAAACATGAATATGATCAAATAAAGGTTTCTTCAATAAATAAAAAAAAAATATAAATCTTATTCCTATTTTTTTTAATACATTGTCATAACAAATACTAACAATAAAGAAGAAAACCATTATGTTACCTAACAACAACACGTGTCTTCGATTTGCTTCTATTTGTCAAACTATAAAATAGAGTCCAGTTAAAAAAACCCTTAAAAATAAAATATAAAGATTGTATTATGAAAAAAAATAAGTGTTCAGTAAATTTTATTCAACAAAAATATAAAAAAATTTACATGAAATACGTCATTTTTTATGATCCGAATTTTTTTTATTGTATGTTTATATGATTAAATAAAAAAAACTATATCTCCTAACAAATTTACCTTAAAACGAAATGGAAACGTTAAAAGCACTTCAATTATATTTAAAAAAAAATACATATATTGTCATTATTATCAAGATAACATTATAATTATAATACAAAAAAAGGAAATATTTAATATTAAATTTGAACAAATATGATGATATTATTATTATTAATATATTAAAAAAAAAATAATTAAATTGATTATTATTAAAAATAAAGTAAAATTAATAAATATAACTTAATTACTATATATTATAAATTTGCGTATTACTGTAAAATTAATTTGAATTTCATGTTTGCAAATAAATAATTTAATGATATTTAACAATATAACATTTCAAAAATATTTAAACAGTGACAGGTGGATATTAAATTATGCGTTGAAAATGTGTGAGAGTGTTTTTAGTGATTGTCTGGCTGGCATTAATGGCTTATAGTGCATATCACTTGAAATTAGAAAAATCTTTTCCTGCAACTTCGTTGTTCATAAAATTTGAAAAAGGTTTTATTTGTGTATGTCGAATCTGTCAATAAACAATAAAAAAAACACAAGAAGATACTAGAATTTAATATATTAACATACAGATACATTGGTGAAAACGGTAGAAAAAAATTTGGCAGTAATAAACTTTACGAAACGTTGACGTTTGTAGTTGTTCAGCCAAATTGACCAGTACTAAACAACGTCTAATAGCGAGTGATAAAAAGTTAAAAGCGCAACTAAACTGTCAGAGACGTCGATAAACAGTGCTACAATTTTCAAGTGGATACACTGTATATTTAGTGAACTATGAAAAAGTATTCATTAAAAAACATTTTAATTTGAAAACAGTTTAAGCTTCACCCTTTTGATTGAACATATTCAATTGAAATAGCAAAACTTTGTTATTTAATTTGAAATAAGATAAGAACAAGTAAAAAGGTACTGTTTAACTTTTTTAGAAACACTTGTTTGTGAAAATTAAAACTTGGAATGCACAATAACTCTCTAAAACAATACACTTATAGATACTTGATGAAAAACGATACTCGATTAAATAAGTTTGTTCCTTTAATTAACTTTTTTTTTCGTTTTAGGTATTAAACTTCTACAACACAGATATAGTCATCGTTCAAATTTAACTGCCGTTCAATTGCATTCGTCTCGAAAATCTTCAATACAAACCACAAATTTAAAAAAAAATACAAACTTTGCTATATTGCATAGTAAATTCATCCGTCTAAATAAGGACAAAAAAAAAACAAACTTTATATTCTAAGAAATAATCTCTCAATTTAAATCTAGTTGAAATAACCGGAAATTATTAAAGTTAAATAAAAAAAAAATCTTTAGCCCACAGGAGAATTAAAACATAAAGTTTTATTCACAACTGAAATAGTTTAATAAAATTTCTTAACTTACGTTTATTTTCAATTAACCAAATAAGAAGTGATAAAACTTTATTTGAAAGTTGATTTTATACGCTTTCATTATTTGACTTAGTTGTAGGTTAATTTTACCCAGTATTTATTATAGAAAAGAAGTCTTCTCTTAACAAACAACTTTTTTTAACAATCTTAACATAAATTTTGATTTAAATTAAAATAAATCAAATAAAAATATAGTAAAATGGGTAAACAGAATAGTAAACTTAAGCCCGAGGTATTGGAAGATCTCAAACAAAATACAGAATTCACAGGTAAATATTTGTTTTGGTATTTGATATTTAAAAAGGATTAACCAAACCGTGAAAAACAAATACTAGATGCTGAAATCCAAGAATGGTATAAAGGATTTTTAAAAGATTGTCCCAGTGGACATTTGTCAGTAGAGGAATTTAAGAAAATTTATGGAAATTTTTTCCCTTATGGTGATGCGAGTAAGGTAAAGTTTTGTAACACTTAAAAATAATATATATTTGAATTGGGAAAATTTTTAAATTTAATTCTAATTTTGAATATTCAAAAACAGTTTGCTGAGCACGTTTTCCGCACATTTGATGCCAATGGTGATGGCACAATAGATTTTAGAGAATTTTTATGTGCACTCAGTGTAACTAGTCGAGGAAAATTAGAACAAAAACTCAAATGGGCATTTTCAATGTATGACTTAGATGGAAACGGATACATATCAAGACAAGAAATGCTAGAAATTGTGACGGTAAGCTCATTTCAATATAAAATTTTTATTAAATGTTCAAATAATTAACATTCAAATACAAATACAATTAAGGCAATTTACAAAATGGTTGGGAGTGTAATGAAAATGCCAGAAGACGAGAGTACACCTGAAAAGAGAACGGATAAAATATTTCGTCAAATGGACAAAAATAAGGATGGCAAACTTAGTCTTGAAGAATTTATTGAGGGCGCAAAAAGCGATCCGTCAATTGTGCGGCTGTTGCAATGTGATCCGCAGGCGCAGTGAACAATTTCATAAAAAGTTTCCCTATTTAAAATTTATTGAAAACTATACGATTTATTATCATAACTTATGCCATTACATTTTTAATCTGAAATTCCTTATTATTATTATTTTATTATCAATCAAAAAAAAAATTAATATTAATGTATGTAAAAAAAAATCCAATTTTAAATGTTGTTATTGAGCTGAATAAGTTTTCTTAACTTAATTTACCATTAAATTTAGCTTAAAAAATATATATAACAATACTCAAATCTCAAAGCTTAATAAATGATAAACTTAAAAAATAATAATTAATTCGAATACTGTGAAATCAGGTTAAAAGTGTAATAGCCTTATTAATAATGTTTACTTTAAAAACCTATTTAACACAAATCGCAAAAAAAAATTATCCTCGTATACTTACTCAAAAAATTTTAACACTCATTAAAATTTAAAAATAAACACATACACACATAAATTAAATACATCTCTCTTAAATTTCGTTGAAATATCAAACCTAGATAAATGACATATAAAATAAGAACTTAAACAATATACACTATAAACATATATCAAAAAAATCTCAAATCTATCTCTTCCTATATTATTATCATAGCTATTACTATCAAAAAATTAAAACTTTAAAAAAAATCTATATCAACATTTCAAACTACATTATTTAATTGAACATTTTTAGATATGTAAAAATCTTAAAACAAAAAAGTTTGTGAATTTTATTAAATTTAATATTAAAATTGAAGAAAATGACATTAGAAGCCACACCTGTGGAGTAAAAATGATGAGACGATATGAAATTAAAGTAAGTACTCTTCCTCTTAAAGTGTGATAAGATTTGAAACAAAAAAAAAACATTAAAAACAAAAATGCATTCATTTTAACTTTGAATCAGTCAGATGGAAGGCAAACAGTGTCGAATATCAACTAATTTTGAATGAAATTCAAGTCTTGTCACACTGCAAATAAAGTTTTTTTGTCTTGTTTCTTAATGTGTGTCATAATTAAGATTATTGAAATTCAAGTTGCTTTATTTTATAATTTTTTTTCTTGTGATTATAAAAAAAACTCTTCAATCTAACAAAATTCAATTTAAAAAAGGATTTTTACACTAACAATTTAATTTTAACAATGGTTTCATTACAATAAAATTAAAGCATGTAAACATTTATTAATAATATTATATAATTTATATATTTAAGTTATTGTTTATAAGTCAAACAATTATTTTTGTTTCTTAATTTCCTTATGATTGTCATCGATCTATCTTTAGCATGATATTATTTTGTCTAATTTTATTTTAATTTTAAACTGCTTGTAAATCGTCGTAAAATTATAATTTATAAAATTTAAGTGATATTATAATTTTTTCAAAAAACAAAAAAAAAAGTAAATATGTTAGAAAAAGAAAAAAAAACTCAATCTTGTGTAATATTTGAATGTTTAAAAAAAAATTCATAAGCAAAAGATAAGTAAATTAAGAGAACTTGAATGTTTAACTGTACGATGTATTAAATGTAGTATAATATAAAAAAAAATTTGATTATAAACTAAAATTTTAAGATGTACTAAAATGCCAAAAAAAATGAATGGTATATTAAATTGTTTAAAAAAAAATATTAATTGAATGTTGTTTTGCACGTTCTTTTTTTTCATTCACTTTACACTTCATCTCTATTTTATGCATTAATTCCTTGAACTATTGTTTGTGATTTGCATCAAATATAATTTAATTTGCATCCTTGAAATTCAGTTACTGTTTAAAATTAAACTCATGGTTGTGCTTCCACACTTAAATATGAAAAGGTTTTGATATGAGATGAAAACAATAGACAAAAAGGTCCAAAAAAAAAGGTAAGTGCAAATTTAATTAATTTTTGTTGTGTGTCAATTTTCATAATATTTTAATTTCAAAATCATAATACCCCACTTGTGAGTTCTACAAAATGAGGGATGTGAAAATAATTGTCGATTTATAACAATTTTTTTTATCACATAAATAAGGACAGATGGTGATTGTAATGCTCACATCAATTTTCGCAAATTTCCTAAATACTTTTAACATAAATGCAAAACTTCATTAAATTGATCAAAACAGATTTTTAGGGCTGCCGCACAAAGTAAGTCCAGCACTCAGATTTAACTGATCAATTTAAAAGATTTTCTAAACACGACGCACACTAGACTTATTTTCACACTCAACCCAAAACTAGGGAACACGGTTTTCCACTGGTGCCCTACTGGCTTTGGGCCTCTAAGATTTGATGATTCGAACCTCTTTAAAGCAAACAATTTATTTAATTTATATTAAATATCGTAAATATTCGGAATTTATAAATTGATTCACTTTTTTTAAGATGAAACCGGGCATTCACAACTTAGTCAACTCTGTAAAATTTTCCCATAAAATTCTCACGAGTAATATGGATCATTTTCATTATTACCATACCCATTTAATTAAAATAAATTTCAATACATGAAAAAAAAACACAATTATGAATATTTTTTTTTTTGGTAAAAATTTGGAATAAAAAAAGTATTCACACACACCCTTACAGTAAAACAAATATTGTATTTTTCTGTTTATTTTGTTTTAATTAACACACAAGGATGTTTTTTTGATTGTTTTTAGAAAAAAAAATTGGTTTGAAACTTAATTTGAAATTGTTCACTATTTCCGCGAATCTGCATTTGTAGCACCATTAAAAATAATAAAAAAAATTAAATAAATTAAAAATAAAATCTTATAAATCAGAATAAAAGTATTGTACCACCAATATACCCTTAATTGATAAGAAATCCGAGTTGTAATGCATTAGTATTATTTTCAATATTAAAAATCATACTAAAAAAGAGAACCATTCACATATTCTTCAATTTATTCAAAAGTAAATATTCAAAATTGAATGATTTAATCCTGTAATTCACTGCTTTCCTCCAAAATTCATGATAATTTTGAAGGAATTGCCTGTGGAATCAAAATTTACATTGACAAAATTTGACAATTTTGAATACAATTAGAATAAGTAATGGCTCGAAAAAGTTTGTCTACCTGCTTTTTGGACTGTTTGGCTAGTTTAAATTACAAAAATTAAAAACAATAACTTCAACACGATCATCTTTGTAGTTGTTTCATCATTTGGCCATCAAATTTAATTCATCATTAAATTATTCTTAGTTTTTAAGGTTTGCTTTTAAGTTATATCATCAAGATTTGTTTGAAACAAAAAAAAACAAGACAAAATATTCAAAATTTACATACGCTGCATTAAAACGATTAAAATGCCCAAAAAAATTTAAAATTATAACTAATTATCAATCTATCAAATACCGATGAGTCACTTAAACGATTTACTCGGAAATCAAATATTATTCCTTGCATTAAAATTAAAAAAAAAATAAATTAAAACATGTACCTTTTAAATTCTACAAAAAAAAAATATTATATTACAAATATCTTATACTAATCAGAACATATATAAAAATTAAATAAAAAAAATCAAATAATTTAAAACTGATACAATGTAAAAGTAATTAAAATAAAACAATATTTTAAATGAATTCACATAAAAATATACGTATAAGGGATAAGCATTAACAAGACAGACATTAATTGTAATAAAATAATAAAAATATTTAATATTATATGAAAACTTTAGTTAGGAATTATAAATTTTTCAGCGTTTAATATTAATAATTAATTAAAACCTTGACAACAACAAAATAAAAACTAAAACACTCATGTAGAACCTTACATTAAAATAAACACACACAAGGATTTTTGAAAATAAAAAAAATTGAAACATTATGTTACAAATAAAAAGGATTACATTATAAAGAAAAAATACAATAGTTTAAATAAAATAATAAGAGAAATTTATACAAAAGCTAAAATACGAAAGGCAATTGAAAATAATATTAGATTGAAAGTTAATTTAAACATAGAAATAATTTATGACAGAATTCGAGTGCACCTCAATTTTAACTGAGAAAACAGATATTGTGGAATCCAATGTTTCAATTATTTGTTATTATCACTCATTCTCTTAATCTTCCCTTTCTCTTGCACATAAGAGAAGAAATCTTTCAATTTTTTTTTACTATCCTCGAATCTTATCTTTTATGTCCTCTTAAATTACCACAAAAGGGTGTGATCTCGATAATAAAGACAACAAAATGAAAGATAATTTATGATTCTTTTCATACAAACTTCAATGATTTCAATTCCAACTGTCCACTAACTATTAAGATAATTCAAAGCACAAATGAGTTAGTCAAATTAATCAAATGTCGTACGATTCGATTCACCATCGCTCATGACCATAGAAAGTTCAAATCTAGGTATGCCTAAGAGGTTAATGAGCTTATTTTTTCATGTATGAGGCAAGAAAAACGATAAAGACTTTTCTGGAATAGTTTAATCAAGAGAGTTGTATGAAAAGATCATAAAGGAGCGTAATTTTGAACTTTAAAGTAACAATTATAAGAATCATTTACCAGTGATATTAAAAAAAAAAACTATTTTTAATCTTGTGAATATCCAATCCACCTTAAATGTTTAAATCGTTAATAATCATAGATAAATTTTTATTGTTACCTAAGTAAAATCAGACTATTAAGAAAAAACAGAATTAAGAAAACAAAATATAGTTTATGAGGTTTGAATAAGACTTTGATGGAAATTTCATTAATTTACTGTAAACTCCTTTATTTAAATTTAAACTTATTTATAACTAAATATTTTTCATGGAAACTTCAGCTGAAGGAATTAATAAAATTTTGATTTCCTTATTTGATCACATATTAGAAAGAAAACAAAATTTATCACTCTGCTAAATCAAAATAAACAGCTTGCTAGAAATTTCTTTCATAAACCACAAACTTAATATTATCTCAATATCTAAAGTGTTTTCCAAAGACAAAAATTGGATAAAACAAATAAAAATATTAATAAAACAATTATCGTGTGTTGCAAAATGTAGTAGTTCTAAATTTTGAAAAATTTAAAAACTTAAAATATTATCTTCAAACTTAAAGAAAAAAAATAACTAACCTTTATTATTATTGAATAAATTAATTAATGATTAAAATATTAAAAAAAAAATATTTATTGATATTATTATTATCATTATAATGTGAAAAAAAACTGATGAGAATAAAATAAAACTATTCAAGTGTTTTTTGGTCATAAAGTCAATTTCCATGAATAAAATATAATAAAAAAAAATAGTTTGATGTATTTTATTTATTGAAGATTTCAACAATACTTTCATTAGCGTTTATATGCGTTAAAATTAATATAAATATAATAAGGCGTTGCTTTGTGTTAAAAGCCACAAATAATTTTTTATAGGGTTTTCCCAACAAATAAAACCATTTCCTTTACAGCAACCCATCCTTCGTGAACAATCTCTTTAATTTTATCCTTGGGCGGGTGAAATCCTTTGCCAGACATTTCAATTGTAATCACAAATGGGATATTCAAGGAAAATGCGTAATCGGGAGAACTTCCACCAACGGTGCGACGACAAATTGTTGATGCACTTCCGTAAACGTAGCGTTTTCCTGGTTAAACAAGAAAAAAAGACAGAATAAATAGAAATAAACAAAAGCAATGCTAGTATTTAACTTTTCTAAGCCACTAAACAGTATAAGAGCAATGTCAATCTTCAAACGAGATATAGAAGAATCAAGATAAGTGAAGACCAGTCAAAGATCATTGGAAAAACCGATAGCATACTAGTATTTACTGCAAGTGAATGATTTTTCATTTTATTCCCTTAAGAATGCCACAGATGCGTTTATTCTAAATATTTTAGTTCAAGGTCGATTATTTACTTTTTATCGATGGATTACATACAATTCTATCTATTTCACAAAAAAAATATATATTTTTTTTATTTAAATTTTGTAATTTTTATATAAATTTACTTCAGTTTTTATGACGCCTCCAACAATAACTTTATTTTATGTATTAATAAAAATCCAAGTTTATTTCGAATATAATTTGTTTGCTGTTGTTGCATGTTTGCTTGCATGCATCAAAATTTAGTTCAGCATTGTGTCAATCAGTAGACAAACATAGTGGAAAATCGTACATAAGTTTGAATTTCAATGATTTTATATAAATTTTTTTTAAATAAAGTTTATGCACCTTTAATTCATTTTTTATTCTTGTATTTAACTGACATTAACTTTAAAATTGATTTTTTACGACCTTGATTGAGTAATACTCTTTTTTTTTTGTTTTGCCATCAATTGCTAGACGCTCTATCGTTTATGATAAATAAAAATAAGTTACCTGTTGCTTTTATGATGGCATCATGCCCCACTTTTGCCAATGAATGCAATTTTTTCCATGAATCACACAATTTTCTATTAATAAAATATAATTTAAAATAATTTAAAATAAAATTTGGTGGTTTAATATAACAGTTATACCGTTTGCAAGCCCATGGATATAAAAGTGCTTTTGCGAACGAATGAATTGCTATATAAAATTTACACGATGATTTTAATAATTGTAAAATGTCTCTTAACGCACATGTTTCTTGTTCGGAAAATGGATGTGGTCCTCGATAATTTGAAAGACTTGGTCTCTTTGATGCAAATTTCCAACCAATATCGAAATTTCTATTTATATCAGTTCCTTTTTGTTGTGTTCCTTCATTAGGACGACGAGTTTTGCGCCAATTTTTATTTTTTTCATGAGAATATTCGTATCCGTCTGGATTAAGAAGTGGAACTATATAAAAATCAAGTTTCTTTAAACAACGTTGATTGTCTTGAAATTTTTCTACAAGCTGGTGAATTATATTAAGGGCAGTGGCTACGCTGATCCATTCACGTGCATGACAACCTGCTTCAATGAAAACACACGGACGAGATCCTTTAAAATTTTCCGATATACGGACCATTTTTATATCACGATTCTCATATGACTGACCTATTGCTTCCATCTTAATGTGACGTGGATATTTTTGGCACAAGTATTCCAAATATTTACAAATTGTCTCATATCGTTGATAGCTTTTGAATAAATCATAGTTATTATTGTTAAAGTCCATCATTTCACTTTCGATTTCCTCTTTTTTTTCTTACATCATACACTTTTTTTCATTCATTGTTCTATTTTTTTATTTATTATTTACGATCAAAAAGACAACCAAATAACACAAAATTTACGAACAAACTAATTTTGATTTAATTTTTGATAAATAAAATAGTCCTCATAAAAAATAAATAAACAAATGCCACCCCTTTTTATGCAATAATAATTTTCCCATTGTTGAATTTTGTACCATGAGTTGTACAAAGCTCATGCACAAAGGAAGGAAATATAAACACATGCTAGACATATGATTCGTGTACTACTTTACTCGAAAATTTTGCTTGTTCTTTATTTTTGGTCTATACAGCAATCACCTGTGAAAATTGCCAAATACAATAACAAAGGTTTATTTTTCTTTTTCAGGGATTATCAAAAAAACCCTGACTGACCTGAAAATCACTGACTTTAACTTATCAATAAATATTTTTCTTTGACAATGTTAAATTCCTTCAAAAAACTTCTCACTTCATATTTCTCTACAATGGCGAGTATTAGGTTACCTTATTTTTCATATCAGCGTGTAACAATATACGATTCTTTTATTAAATAATTTTATAAAAGTTTTGTACAGCAATAAATAGATAGAACTCTTTTTTTGGGTAATGAAAACAATAATAGAATTTTATTTATTCGAACATTGCATGATAATATGAAAATTAGTATTTAGCAAAATAGTAAAACCAAAATATATCTAATAAAATAGTTAGACAAACACTGATTGAACGATTGAGTAGTCAATGAGCGTAACTCATAAATTTGGAAATAAAAATAAATTTTATTATAATAAAAACAATAAAAATAATAATATTTGTAATATCTATATAATAGATCAAATTCATCTATTTTGCTGTTACAGTTTAAATATAAAAAAAGCTAATTTTGAAATTACATGAATAGGGCTATGAACAGAAAATATAAATTATTTGATCTTCTTGGCTTTTATCGAACATAAGGCAATTTGATTGGGTTGAAACCGAATTCTCCTATATCAGAAATTTTGATCCTGAGATAAATAGTTAAATGAATTTCTATCAGATCTAAGTCTAAAATATTTTCATGTTTAACTTTAAACTGCTTGCGATGAATTAAAATTTCAATAGAATTATTATTATTATTATTATCGTATGTTACAATTAATACAATTATAAAACAATATCAAGACATTCAATCCAATTAATTGCTTCAGCGCTGCATGTGTGGAGTGCAGTTAGTCCACCTTGAAATTTTCTTTCATCACAATCTTCTATTATGTGAGCTGTAGTTTGTTCTGCATACCCACACGTGCAAGAAGGGTCATCTTTAAAACGCCATTTGTGCATCAAATTTTTAAATTGTCCAATAATGAAGATTTCTCTTTTTTTAAGATTTCTCATAAATTTTTGCCTTTCTAATCGTGAATACCTTTAGATCCGTACTTTGATTATTCAATTTGCATAACGGTTTTTTCTATAACGGTTTAAAACTAAATCAAATTTTAAATGTTACCATGACAAATTTTTATGAGCTACAATGACTAGGTGTAAATGATTCATTTAATAGATTTTAAAATTTCAAAGATTATGATTTATTTTTATAGATTTTTGCAATCTTGATGCTATTTTTGAAAAACTGTTATTGTTTCCAAAATAAGGTATTCAATAATATCAAGTCAAGGAAAATCTGTGAGACAACCTATATTTTCCATATACCTCTATAAATACATACGACATGTAAATGTATACATTTTCGTATACGTGTACGGCAATTTTTTTTGTTTTTGTCATTGTGTTACTATTTAATGCATCATAACATAACAACTTTGAAAAGAGGCTTATTTTTGTTATTAAAATATCGTAATCATCAATTGTTTATTCCTTGATTTAAGCATTTTCGATAATTCTTGCCAGAACGAACCAAAGTTTTCCTCATGGTAAGTATAATTAGAGATTTATATCGAAAAACATGATTAATTTTATTTATATTTTAATTTTAAAAGGGTGACTCAACTGCCACAACAATTTGTGATATCAGCGATGATGTCAAAGAAGAATTGAAGAAATTTAGATTTAGCAAGAGCAATAATGCAGCTTTGATTCTGAAGGTTGACCGTGAAAAAAAGTTAATTGTTGTTGATGAATTAATTGAAGATGTTTCGTTGGAAGATTTGCAGGAACAACTTCCATCCCACCAGCCCCGTTACATAATTTATAGTTACAAAATGATCCATGACGATGCACGAGTTTCTCTTCCAATGGTATTCATTTACTTCACTCCACGTGACTCACAAGTTGATCTTCAAGTCATGTATGCTGGAATGAAGGTTGCCCTTCAAAAGGAAGCAGATTTAACAAGAGTTTACGAAATCAGGGATTTGGACGATTTAACAGAAGATTGGCTTAAAGAGAAGTTAAAGTAAAAGTGTAGTATTCAAAATGAAAAATTCCAAATCATGTAGGCATTATTTCCTATTTTTTAATTTCCATTTACAAAGAAAATTTAGCAGCATTAACTTGACAACAAAAACTGAAACATTCACAGACATATAAAATCATGACCTAGACCTTAGCTAACTTAAAATAGATACCTGGTTATTTAGATAACTTTATAACTAAAAGTTAAATTTTTGAAAATTTTAGAACACAAAAAATATTTTATAGAGTTGCCAAAGTGTGATTTATTTGTATTCTACATATATTTTTTTTTACATATAGAATCAAAAGTAATTTTTTATTAATACATATTACCAAATATAATAAAAAGGAAGATATTAAAAATTATTACCAAGTATACATTAAAAAAAAAAAAAATCAGAGAAGTAATAATAAAGTTAAAATTAAAAATCATCTAATAATTGAGTTTTATTAACCAACGAGTGGCTTCAGAAGTGAGAATCAATAAGAAAACTGTTTTAATTTTCAAAAAATACTTTTATTAACGTTTGGTTTCGTTTCAGCTTGATCGACTCAAAAGTTTCTCATGATTGTATTTATTTATTAAATTTAAAACGAAAATCTAGGTTAAGAGACAACAAAGGCTTATTTTTTATATATTTTAATGATTGTTTGAAATGCTTATAAATAATATTAGAAGAAAATCAAATCTGATGTGTTCCTTATGTTGAAATCAAAGAGTAAATCATTCTAAAAAATATAAAATTAGGTATATATTTTCGTAAAAAGTAAAGTCAAGTAATTTACCCATAAAGATAATAGAAAAAGCATAACAAATACACTGCAAGCTTAATCCAGCTCTCTCTTTGACAATAATTTAAGTTGTCAGCGTTCATTATGGAAGTTGGGTCGTACAAACCAGGCCCACTAATCACTGGTCGATGAATATATCTAAAAACCAAATTTTTAGTTAAAATTCTAATATATGGATAACTAACTCACCTGTAAACATGATATGCTATTAATGGTGCATTTAGTAGCAATGAAAACCATTCCCCAGCAAATAAGAACAATAAATTAAATAAAATGTGAATGAAATATTCCGGCAAAACTAAAGGATTGAGTGACGAACATTGTTCAATAGGATTTTTATAATCAGTTTTTAGCTCATCAAAGGCAATTACGTGGAAAATTGAGAAAAATATTAGAAAAGCATCACCAATTAAAGCGATAATATATGAAAATGCCGAAAAATTGAATGCCATTTTTATTTAATGAACTAATTAAATGCCGGCCACTACACTTTTCATTTAATCTTTTTTTTTTATTAAGTTAAATTTTCAACATACACAATAATATGTGAGCGTAATTAACTATATATGAGCTTGTATGAATGAATTAAGGTGGGTATGTGTGAGTTAATGGACGTACAAAAAAGACCAAAACAAAAGGTTGTCAAATAAAATTCAACATGTGGTGAGTAAATGTGTAGTAGGGTAGGATAGATTAAAAAAATTCTTAATCAATTTTTGAAAAACAAAAATTTTATTATGAAAATTATGACAGAACATTTATGTTTATTGAAAGTTTAAATTATGTGATGTACAGAAAATTAAAAAGAGGACCAGCGCTGGTAGGTAAGTAAGAAAGTTCGTCAACTGTCAATTATTTCATACAAAAATATCACTTTCATTTTTCTCTTATCCGTATATATTAAAGACCTGAAAATTATGCAGACTTATGGGGATTAAACGGAGCAATGAATAGAGTGCTAGACTGTCATCTTAAGGTTCGTAGTTCGATTATTTCGATTCGAAACTTCACAATCTTAAACGTCCCTTTTTCTGGCTACTCGAGTTGATTTCAGATGATATCAGATTTGTAATGCGGCTATTAAGCCTGCACTCTGGCCAGCAGTCGGGCCCATTGTGCATACCCTTTATTCGAGGGACCTAGCCTTTATCCTGTCATCCCAAGCAGCCGCCACGTAGCCTTAAACTCAAACTGAGTAGCCGGATAAAGGGACATTTGAGACTGTAAAGTTTAATGGCCGGAGCTTGAATCGAACTCGGATGATGATAACGGATATGCGAAATGGGGCCTATTGATGACCTGAGTGTAGGCTTAATAACCAGCCTAACAGTCTGATCTGATCTATGTAGATTCAATAACAACTGACATTAAACTTGCAAAGATGACCTTTACATTCATACAAAAACAATACACATTTTAAAATTACATAATATTGAAAAAACATCAACAGTGTACTGTGATAACTTTATTTAACAAACCGCTCGACACTTCAATTACCTACCACAAACATATTTTGATAACATTGAACAATTTGTCTTTTTTGTTTCTTATCAATTTGTTTGAGATTAGAAATGCATCATCAAAATTGTGTCATTTAGTAAATTAATGAAAATCTTATCAGCAAGAAATTTCCTAGAATTATTAAATGATAGTAAAATTTATTGAGAGAATTGTACAAATAAAATTAGTATTTCAAAGTCTCGGCATCAATTTACAAGTCGAGATATAAAGAGAAACATAAATAAAATTCAATTCACATCACACTTTAAAAGTACCAATTTATGATCATAAAACAGCTGATAAGTGAATAGTGTATCAATTGTTGTTTTCAAGTTCATACGTAATTAGTATTAAAAATTGTGTATTTATTTAATTAGATCAAGTAAACTGTTCTGAACAAGTTAGTCATATAAAATCAGCACGTCGTGATATATAGGCAGAAGATTCTTGATACAGAGGTGAAAATGGGTTCAGTAAACATTGAATATGAAGGCAAAGTTGATGGAAAAAACGTATTTGATTTCAAGGCTTTAGGTGATTAGAAATAAATTTATGATCTTTTAAGTTTAACATAAATTTTTCATTCCAGACAAAGATGTACAAGAATTGATCAATGCTGCTGTTGAAGCCAGAAAACGGGCATACATTCCTTATTCAGGTAAGATTTGCAGTTTTCTTGAAGCACACTGTTCAAATATTTCCTAATTATTAGGATTTGCTGTTGGATCAGCATTACGAAGCAAAACCGGAGAAATCTTTACTGGTTGCAACATTGAGAATGCAGCTTTTGCTCCATCTATATGTGCTGAGCGGTAGGATATTTTCAAAGTTCTCAGAACAATATTTTTACAATCATTTTTTTCTAGAACTGCACTTGCAAAAGCCGTAAGTGAAGGTCATCGAGAATTTACGGCTTGTGTTGTTATTGCTAATCAAGAGAAATACTATACAGCACCATGTGGCGTTTGTCGTCAGACATTAATTGAATTTGTTGATAAAGATATTCCCGTATATCTTGCTAAACCAGTCCCAGTTAATGTCTTAATAACATCGTTGTTTACCTTACTTCCGGCAGCTTTCATTCCTAAGAATTTTACGCCAACACCAACAAACCAAGATAAAAATTTAAATTTTAAGTGAAATATTAGAGCAAATTTTTAAATAATTTAGAAAAATTTTACTTTTACCTTAACAAAGTTAAAAAACAGTGTTGTTTATTTTTCCAAAAATGTTCTTACTATTGGTCTTGAATGAAATTTAAACCAAAGTAAATAATATTTGAAATTATTGTAATAAATTACAAGAACCAATCAATTGAACTAAATATTTATTTATTAATTTTATCCTGATCAAAATTATTAACAAAAAATATGCTTGTTAGATTAAAAATTTTTACAAGAAATCTTAACTTTTAATTAACAGAAAACAAATTAAAAGGGGTCGGTTTATTTAATTGTTCACAACACCTTCACTGTATATTGTGAATTAGTGAAGTGTTTCAATCTTGTTGATTTGATATTTTTCAAAAAGTACTATAGAATTTTAAATATCAGGTAAAATATTTTTTTTTGCTTTTATAAAGTTTAAAAATGGCTTTAGCACACTTACTTAAGAATAATATTCAACAATATGACGTGCCATTGCTTTAATTCCAATCCAAGTTTCAGTTACAAGTGGTTCAATGGAACTTGGTGGTGGATCAAAGCTTGTGACACCACCTGCTGGTAATTCCATCGTTATTGCAAATGGAATTCCTAATGCTCCCATAGCATAATCATCACTTCCACCGGGTGCCGAGTAAAGAACACGTGTTGATGAGCCAACTGTATAATTTGTACCTGTTGCATCTTTGATTGCTTTAGCTCCTGCTTGTGCTAAATCATCAAGTTCTTTCCAATTTTCTGGCAGATCACTTAAAACGAAAATTAAATCAAACTACCTTGTTCAATAAAATTCATTTGATATACTTACTGAGTGTAGCCCCATGGATAAATTAATAAATTTCCGAATGAATGTAACGTTAAATAAAATATAGTAGTGTTTTGAAATTTTTTCAATACATCTCGAATCACCATTGTTTCGTTTTCAGAGAACGGTTTAATGCCGCGATAGCTTTCGGAACAAGGATCATCATTAGAGTCTTCTCCACCCCATTTGAAATCAAAATTACGATTTGGATCTGTTCCTATACATTCATCTGATAATGGTTTTCGGGTTTTTCGCCACATTCTTTCAATTTGCGTATAAACATAACCATCAGGATTTGCATTAGGTATAATAACCCAATTGAGTGTTTTTAAGACATCTTGATGTTTGGTACAATTTTCAACTAGTTGACTCAAAATATAAAGAGCTCTGTACGATTAAATTTTTTGTTTATTTGCTATAAAAATAATAATTGGAAACTTACTCAGCCGAAGCAATCCATTCTCTTGCATGAATTCCAGCATCAATAAAAATGGTGGGTTTTCTTTTATTCTTATCACCATTTGAAACTACAACAACTGGAATATCACGACCTTCAAAAGACTTGCCTCCAGAAAATGTCTGCACTGTCTTTGGAAATCGTTTTACCAAGTTTTTAATATATTCAAGTATTTCTTCATATTTATAATATTTAGTCAAGTCCAATGATCCTGATCTGATAGGAAGAGTTCGACGAAGACTTTGCTTAGTGTTTTCAATTTCTTGTTCATTGAGAGCTTTTCGTAAATCGTTTACTCGAATTTCAAATTTAATTTTATTTTTATTAAGAAGCCTTTCAAAAGCAGATTGCGAACTTGGTTCGACCATGATTTCTGCTGGACCACCAAGATTTTTATCATGACGTAAAAATTCCAATCCATATTCAACCGATTTTCTTTTTATTTCATTTAAAATTTTTACATCGGCATCTGTATGTTGTGTTACTTTGTATATTTTATATCTTAAATAGAAGAAATTGTTAAAATTTGATTTTAATTTAATTCACTTTTTAACTTTACCCTTCATAAGCCTTTTTTGCTTCAACATATGTCCGACAACAAAGACACAAATTGAGGAACAATAATAGTATGGTATTCATTTTGAACACTTCACGAATTTAGCTTCAAGCTTGAAAAAAAAATAAAGTTGTTTAAATTAGAATAAAAAAAATATATAAAACCTCTCGAATTGTTCTAAAACAAAATGATTGATTATTCACTGAAAGCTCTTAATTTATAGTTTTTTTTATAATTTTAATGCAACAATCACATTTCATGCATTTTAAACTGTAACATTTCTGCCGCAATAATACATTGTCAAAGGAAAATATGATATATTTTTATTTATATGAAAATTGTATCAATTGAATTATAATTTTCAAGCCAAAATTAAATATTTTTAAATATTATTTTAACGTTTTTAATTTAAAGCATTGCTTTATCGTAGTGCAACAGTGTTGCATGTTAAGTAGTTGATTAGATTCTTTTACAAAAATAAAGTGCTTGAATAAATAAATTCACAGATCTAAAAAAAATGAAATTAGTTAAAAAACAGTATTTTCTGTAATTTTGTCTTGAAAAATAAAATTTTATTTACAACATTTGTTTTTTTGATTGAAGTAAGAACAATATGAATTAGATAATAAATTAAAAATGTCTTAGTACTAATTTAGTTTCTTGAAAAATTCATTTCATTTTTCTTGTCACTGTTGCGTACAGAATAATATTTGGCAAGGTAACGTGCCATTGCTTCAATTCCAATCCAAGTTTCAGTTACAAGTCGTTCAATGGAGCTTGGTGGAGGATCAAAACCAGTACCGCCTCGTGGTAATTCCATAGTTATTGAAAATGGAATTCCTAATTCACCCAAAGCATAATCGTCACTTCCACCAGCTGCAGCATAAAGTACGTTTGTAGATGAGCCGACAGTGTATCTGGTACCTGTTGCGTCTCTTATTGCTGCGGCACCTACTTGAGCTAATGCATCAATTTCTTTCCAGTTTTCGGGTAAGTCACTGTAAAAGTAAATTATTTATAAAAATAATTTGATTTGTATTATTTGAAAACTTACGAAGTGTAACCCCATGGATACAATAAATAATTTCCGTATGAATGTAAAGTGAGGTAGAATTTAGCTTGAGTTTGGAAATGTTTCAAAACTTCACGAACGGCAACAGCTTCTGGTTCGGAGAATGCCTGTTCACCACGGAAAGTGTCAGAACAAGGATCTGTACTTGCTCCTAAGCCACCCCATTCATATCCAAAGTTACGATTTGCATCTGTTCCAATACATCTCTCAGATGAGGGTTTACGAGTTTTTCTCCACATTCTAGCAATTTGAGTGTAAGCATATCCATCAGGGTTAACAACTGGAATAATGACCCAATTAAGTGTTTTTAAAATATCTTGATGGGCAGTTGCATTTTCAACAAGTTGACTCAACATATAGAGAGCTCTGTAAACGAAAATAAAAACTGGAAATTAGCTTTTTATTCTCAGTTTAATTAATATTAATTGACTTACTCAGCTGGAGCAATCCATTCTCTTGCATGAATGCCAGCATCAACAACAATTGTTTCTTTTTGCATGTTTCCATCGCCATTGGTAACTACAACGACTGGAACATCGCGATCTTCATATGATTTACCACCAGAAAATACTTGAACATTTTTAGGATATTGTTTTTCCAAATTTGTGATATATTCAATTATTTCTTCATACTTATAGTAGCGTGTTAAATCTAATGTGCCTGATCTCTTAGTGATCGTACGACGAAAACTTGGTCTGTTATTTTCAATTTCTTGTTCTTCTAAAGTACGTTGTAAATTTTGTACTAAAACTTTGAATTCAATGTCATGCTGTTTCAAAAAGTTTTCAAATGCTGATTGTGATTTGGGTTCAACCATAACTTCAGCTGGATGACCAGGAATTTTATCATGACGGAAAAAGTCTAAACCATAATTATCAGCATTTTTGTCTAATTTACTTAAAGCCTTTACTTCCGAATCTGTTTGTGGTGTGACTTCGTATATCTTGTATCTGCAATTAAATTTTAAAATTCAAATTAGTTAATAAAATTTCGTATTCCGTACAGTTACCCTTCATAATTTTGACCTTCGTAAACTAGCATTGGTGCACAAAAACATACCGATAAAAGGTATAAAATTAATAAAAATCCTAAAAGTATCGACATTTGAACGATCGAAATGCAACTAATAAAATTAAAATTCAGCCATTACTGATCTAACAAGCATTTTGACTTAGAACAATGAAATTTTTATCAAACTATACAAAAACTTTGAACAAAGGCTTGATTTAATTTGCCTTTCATTAGCTTCATTGTGATATAAAAAAAGAGTTTATCATTATTTAACAGTGTGATACTTTTTATTTTTATTATTGCCAAAGCATTTTACTTTGTCATAAAATTTAAATTTGAATTGAATCAAACACTATAAATATCAATTTTTAAGTCCCTTACCCTTCATATGTAGTTTTTCCAATAATATTTGATTTGATTGAAGCTGCTGATGTTAATAAGCTCAAGGAAAGCAATTCCACTGTCAATAATATCAAAATTTGCTTGGTCTTCATATTGCTCTTACTTTTAATATATTTCACTCTACAGCAAATAATAATGACTGATGGTTATTACTCTAATTACTCTCTTATATACACAATCTGGTTCTTTTGATGATGAAGATAACTATAATCTAACTGCTCAAGAGTTATATCAGTAGATAATGATAAGTTTAATAACGCATTTTAAAATTATCTTTGTTCAATGGAGTTACGTTTGTAAAATTTCTAAAATAATTGAATTTTCGTATAAATATGACGCATTGGAATTACTTTTTGTTATTCAAGTAGTTTTTGAGTTATTGACCCTTGAGAGACATTTAAAATGTTGTAATTTTGTGTTAAATGTAAAGCTTTGAAACAATGTTGAACTTGAAAAAGAATTAACGGATTTAATTTCTGCACGTTTTTGAACATAAGTTTAAATTAAAAAATTAGACGATATTATGAAAATATCACATTGGTTTTGTAAAACTTTGATGCATTACTGTAACGTGTTTGTACGTTGTTTGCAGTCAGAATTGCAATATTGACTTCAAAATATTTCAAATTCCTGAAATCACGTTTTAAGCTTCTTAAATGGATTTTAGTATTATCATGAGCTATACGGGAAGTACTAAAATAGATTGATAACTTTATCTTCAGACACAATCAATTGAAAAACTAAATCTTTTTGGACATTTGAATAGCAATATATTATCATTTGAAGGATATAAACAATAAAGTTTTTTGCCAAAGGTAAATGATATTCAATTTTTGTCAAATACTAACTTATCTTCATCGTATTTAAAAAAAATGAATTCTTATCCCTGGTTCTTATCTTAATGTTATCTTTGGTTAATTTTATTCAATGAAGTGATTTGGGAAGTCCGCTGATATTTGATAATTTAAACAATTGGTTTTATCACTTTTGAATACTGATTTAAACTGAAATGGATAAGATTAAAATTACTGATTTAACTTTTTTTTTTGTTATTATTTTATTGATATTTGTTATTTTAGTTTACACATCAGAGTTTTATTTGCACAATTGTTTTATACGTCTTTTGGTCTATATGTTGCTTTTATTCATACTCATTTTGATCATCATCATCTTCATCATCATAAACCGTTCTATCTGATTCTTCATCTTCATGATCATCATCGTCATCAAGTGTATCAATGTCATCATATGTTTCGTCAAAATCCATTGAATAAGATGGTTCATACAAATTTTTAGAGTATTTTTCGACTATTCTGATAGCCATTGATTTGATTCCTTCCCAAGTTTCTTTTACATTCTTTTCAATGCTTGTGGGTGGTGGATCAAATCCTTGTCTTCCACCTCCTGGCAATTCCATTGTAATAGATATTGGTATTTTTTTCACTTCATAAGCGTAATCTTGACTTAATCCTGATGCTGCATACAATACATTTCTTGAACTACCAATTTTGTATTTTGCTCCTGAAAATTGGCGGATTGCATCTGCTCCTGCTCTTGCAACGTCATCTTGTTCTCTCCAATTTTCCGGTAACTTACTTGTATGTCCATATGGATAAAGCAAATATTTACCATAGGAATGTAAGGAGAGGTACATTTTACAAGAATCACCAAGTTTATCGAGAACATCTCTTACTGCACGGGTTTCTGGTTCCGAAAATGGCTCATCACCACGATACGTTTGAGCACATGAATTTTTGGATGCACCCGTAGCACCCCATTGAAAATCATAATTTCGATTTCCATCAACACCCACACACATTCCAGCTTTTCTTCGAGTTTTTCGCCACATTCTATCTTTTTGATGTGAATATTCATAGCCGTCTGGATTCACTAAAGGCATAAAAACCCATTTTACATCATCAAGCATATTCTCATATTTCCCCTGGTGTTTTCCTTCTACAAGTTGTTGAATTCCGTATAATGCAGTAGCGGGTGTAATCCACTCTCTAGCATGAATTGCGGCATCAATGAAAATTGTATTACGCGTATTTGATGAATTGGTTTTTGGTAAAATTGTCACACTTTTAATATCTCTTCCTTCCGATGATTTGCCAACATTTTCGACAATTACTTTATTTGGATATGTTTTTCCTAAATGTTCCAAATACTTGTTTATTTCTCGATATCGATAATACCTTTTGAACCCCATTGAAGTAACGTCATTCAATGCATAATATCTTATTTGATCTTTTTCATAATTGAACATCTCTCCTAAATCTTCGATAAATGTCTTAAATTTAATTCGATTTTTCTTTAAATCGTCGATAAATTCAATTTCTTGACTTGGTGGTACCATCACACGCGCCGTACTACCAACAAATTTATCAATTTTCCAAAATTCAATTCCATAGTATTTTGAATCACGTCGAAGGCTGTAAATGAGTTTCACATCTTCAGCTGATTTTGGAAAGAGTTCAAGTACTTTATATCCGTCATATGAAACGTAATTACTTTTAGCACTTATTTTAGTAATAATAAAATCAAGATTAAATAATATAAAAAAATTCAACAAATTTTTGATACGCATTTGGTTTCGTGTTTATTTGGTATGATAAGAAAACTGACTAAACTGAGTTGCAACAGTTAATGAAAGTTTATATAAAAAATTAATAATAATCATGATATTGTGGAAGTGGAAGTTGCACAATATTTCATTCAATTAAATTTTTATTTTATATCCGACTTATGATATTTTTTACATGTGAAATGAACTATGAAATGTATGTTGATATACAAAGAAAATAAAAGTCATTACAGTCATCGATTCTCAGAAATGTCATAATTATACATAACTTCGTCAGTAGAAACAAACATTTATTATATTGATTAACTTTGAATTATTGTATGTTTAAAATTATTGAAAAGGAGTGATTGAGAATAATTTACTAGTGCGAAAAATATTTTTTTCCCCGAATTGCTAAAAGCTAAAAACATAGAACACCTAGAAGTAATACGTAGAACAAAACAACACAAAAAAATGAGGCAAGAATTATGTTCTGCATCTTGTTGGCGTTAGACACTTTTATGATTCATACATGTACCTTTTGTATGATGCACAAAAAAGCTGCATCTTGGTTTTGAAAAATTTGTATTCTAATACAACCACGATGCAGAACATACAGAATTTGATTTTTATTTTATAAATGTTTTTTCTGTATAAATTTACTTATTTAATGAAAATATTTTAAGAAAAAAATATATAAAAAAAACTAAATTATTTTAATCTATTTGGTAAATTTTTATTTGTTATTATAATAATTATTATATATTTTTTTTTTAAATGTGCGTTTTTAAATTTCTGGATTGGCTACGTGATTTTGTTTATTTTGCTGCTTGTGAGATCTCATTCATAAAACTCCAGATTTTTGGGAAATTCAATTAGTTTTAAAAATTTGAATCACCGGAAATATAAGAAAATTATGAAAAGTAACACTTGATAATTGGAAAATTTTAGACTTTTTAAATTGATCAGCTTTTTTTGGAACTGTGAGATAACTTACAAATTTTGAAAAAAATTTGTAAGGCTTTCATTTTGGACCAGTCAGTCAACTTGGATTCACAGTTAATAGAAAACGTGCCGCAACTATTGCGGCACTAAATTTTTATTAAATTTTTCTCTTAAAATTCAGATTTTTATTAAAATACATGTTGATAAACTCGAAAAAAATCATTTTGAGCGCGCAAAAAAAATTTTTTTTAAATTTTTTTGGAAAAAAAATACGTATACATAGGGTTTTTCAAAAAATAATAATTTTTATTGAAAAAAGTATGAGCTTTAAGCCTTTTCTAATTATCTAAATCTTAGTTTTAAGAGAAAAATTCGACATAAATATTGCATTTTAATAAATAATTTATTAATTAAAAAAAAAAAAAATTTATAAATTTTTTTCTTAAATATTATCAACAAATAAGTAAATGATTAAACTATCCTTTTTATTATTAAAATTTAAATTATCAATAAAAAAACCATTTATAAAATAAAAATCAAATTCTGTATGTTCTGCATCGTGGTTGTATTAGAATACAAATTTTCCAAAACCAAGATGCAGCTTTTTTGTGCATCATACAAAAGGTACATGTATGAATCATAAAAGTGTCTAACGCCAACAAGATGCAGAACATAATTCTTGCCTCAAAAATTTTCTTCTATATTACTTCTATGGCTAAAAAAGCTAAAACGACCGAAGTGTTTGTTTGAAGAAAAAAGAAAAATTTTTACACAAATAATTATTTTACATGTATGAATAATGAATAATATTCATTATCAACTTAAAAATGCAACAATTTTCTGATTATTCATCTTCCTTTTCTTTTTACAAAACATTTTATATGGTGATGATGTGTAAAATAGAATTTTCCTCTTAACGTTCTCTATTTTATTTTATATTATTCTACGTAATTATGTGAGAAAACACGAGAAGAGAAATGAAACAAGGAACAAAGGAGACACATTTCAAATGTTTTGTTCTCGTTTCTCATATTCTGCTGCACTTTTATTAAAAATAATAATAATTTTCCCTTTTCATATCAGTCACTAAACTATGTGTGTACTTTTAAAGCCTTTACAGTTTTTAAAATAAAACAATACGATGACTTTTCCAACAATAATCATAGTAAAATGTTTTTGAATTTAAAAACAAAAATATAACATAAAAAATGATAATGAAAACGTTTATTATTTGTTTTTTTTACCTTTGTTTTTAAAAGTAAATTGTATATAACTGCTCAGTGATGATAATGATTTCAATGTGATTGTTGTGCTACATTGTTTCTATTTTAGTGTCTAAATTAACGGGTTTTTTTATTTTGATTTTACTTCAAGTCCTAATTCAGTTTTTTTTTTTTTAATCGTCTTATAACGGAATTGAAATTCGTCTTATTCCCATCCCTGAAATAAAGATAATGTAAATATTGCATCATCATTATTATTTCACATGACTGCATTTCTCTCGGTTTAAATGAAATTATTCAGACAAACGCCACATAATAGGAGAAAAACATAAAGAATTAAAATTTAATTTTCTAAATATGCAGATAAAATGTTTTTACTATTATTTACTTTGTCTTTTTTTTATCTCTCTCTGTCTCTTGAATGTGCTCATGTTGTAGCTTTTCATTAATAATAATAGGATAGAATCAAGCTCAACGAATTCACAAAAAAAAGAAACAATTGTATTGTTGCCTGTTGATTATCTTTTGTCATGAACTTGTAAAGTTTGTAAAATCAGAGTCAAATTAAAAAGGTGAACTTGATTTGTTGAACTAAAATCGTATATTTCGTTAAGTTGAATGAATATGAAAAAAATATTTGTTTGAATTTTAAAAGAAAATGGGATTCAAAGACTTGTCTGTTGTTTGAAAGTATTTTTGGATTTTAAATTTATACGGTACCCGAAAATATGAGGGAAAACAGTATCTTCACTGTTAATAGAA
Source organism: Culicoides sonorensis (assembly GCA_900002565.1). Lineage (NCBI taxonomy): Eukaryota > Metazoa > Arthropoda > Insecta > Diptera > Ceratopogonidae > Culicoides > Culicoides sonorensis. The sequence continues at coordinate 289,952 of LN483482.1, read as the reverse complement.
AAAGAACCTCAATTTCAATTAAACGTGTACAAGTTCGAAAAAGTAACGCTGAAATTTGACAATATCAAGGAAATGTGCAAAAATTTACTAACTAAATTAATATTTTTACTGAGCTCTTTACTGATCCCAGAACCATAGTTAATCATCTGAGTGTGAACTCTTTTTAACATTTTGTTCTATTTTAAATGCACTCTGGTACATCATTCATGTCGAAGTTTCTCATTTTCTGAAATATTAAAAAAAAAATACTGAAAATATGTTACAGGATGATAAAAAAAAGGAAACATAGTGTTAATGGATGAGATGCTAAATGAAGCGGAAGATAACGTTTTTAATTGATGTCTGTATACAAAAATCCTTTCATTCATTTTTTACATTTTATGTTAAAGTTTTTTTCTCTATCTGTATTCACTTGAATTTTAATTTCTTTTGCATTGATTTTCCTGTCAGTTATTTTTTTCCTTTATCTATGTAACTGTTACAAGCGGCCGGCGGTGATTAAATTGTACGCTCTTTCTAACCTACTTTGCATATTAAAGTACAGTTGAATGATTTTAAAGGAAATTTTTATTTCAATAAACACCATTTTATTATTATACTTGAATTGAAGACGACATTAAACGAAAATCAATTGAATTTTAACGGAAATAAAAAATAAATATCTGCTATAGACAAATTATTTGTCCAAATCAACCAGCATCAATCCCATTTAATTTATTTTCCACAAATTCCATTCAGCTTTTATTATTAATTTTCTGTGAAGAGAAATATGCTCGTTCGATTATAATGAGAAAACTTTTAATTAGATTAAATTATTAATTAACATAGAATTTATGATACTTTTAATACCTTTGGTGTCTGAATTATTGTCGGCTATGTAAATTTACCTGAAACAAAAATTTATCATTACATTTCAGATAGTAGAAAATTTAACAATGAATGTCTCCTAGGCAGCACTCACCTTTGTCCCTTTTTAAATGTTAATTAATATCGTAGTATATAGTGGTGAGAGTAAAAGTTTGAAATAATTTTTTTATTCTGTTGGATTACAATGAGATTTTTATTAAATTTTAAATAATAATAATAAAATTTTATTTTTTATTTACTTTGACTTTTCTTTAATTGCATAATTGCATGTCAAAGTCAAATAACTTTCAACATAGTTAAATATTAATTTTACAAGTAAAATAATTAAGAATCGATGATACATTTATATCACTTTCATCAACATTAAAAACATTAAGAAATATATTATTAATACCATGTTATGAAGGCAAGGCTATTGGACAATGGTTTCATAGTAAGAGTTAAATCCACGAAGTCATAAAAAAACAGTGTAATTTGAACTCCGCAATAGAGACTTTGCTAAGTCTAGTTTTTTGAAAGTCACAGAAGTCCAGCACAGATGTGTCACGTTCTTCATACTCAGGTTCTTGATGGTTTAAGGTTGCTAACAGCTATTAGTATGTCTCCCTCTAAACAATATATCTGTAATGTGCATGTTAATAATTTATTATCCTGGTTAACTTCTCACGAATATCGCCACTGTAAAGTTATTTGTACAATATTGAGCACTTAATAGAACAACCGTGATATGTAAATAGAAATTATTGTTAACTATTTTCATGACTTATATCATTTATAACAGTCAACACATTAAATTAAATAATTAATTCATTTAAATGTTTGAAAATAGACATTAAGACATTTTAAAATTTGATATGTGAGATTCAAGAAATTAAGATTATTTTGCCACAATATAACCCATTTATTGTCCAGAAATTGACAATTTTTAAAATAAAAATATGGTTTTCTGGATGATTTTATTTTCTGCAATGATACAACACTTTTTATTATATTATGTCACGTAAAACACATGTTTTTTATATCATAGAACAATAATGGTCATTTGTAGCAGAACATCACTCCTCTTATTATTTAGCTTTTTTTTGGTCTTTCCTTGATTCATCAAAAATTACAGAATGATTTTCTTATTATTTGTCATCATCTTATATGTGACTGTTGTTGTATGGATAAAAAATATCATCAATTATGTACCCTCTTGTCTCTGGATATCGTCAACTATTCTTGTCCAGTCTGAAAACTGTAATATACATTTTTTTTCTTGGAGGAAACTTGACACAAATTGTTGAAATGAATGATTGTTCTTTTTATAAACTTTGATACAGCTTTTTTTGTTTTTAGTGTTATGAATGAAAATGAAGAAAAAACATGAAACTTATTGGTTAAATTTTATTAACTGCAGTAGTGAAAATGAAAATTATTAACAGAAATTTAATTAATTTCGTACTTCACAGCGAATAAATTTTTAAATAAATACCCTAAGGTTTTGAGTGACTTTATTTATTGAACTTAACTATTCATTCAGTTTCATTCAAAATGTTTTACGGTGCATAATTTTGATTTTTCCCATATATTAAGATGGTTTAATTCAGTTTCTTTTCAGAATTGAATTTTGATTTGTAACAAGAGTTGTTTATTTTAATTCTTTATGACTTACATTTACATTATTATTTATAGAATCCAAGACATCTAATAACAATAAAGACAATTTTCATATCAATGTAAATAATGTGAAACATGCAAAAAATAAAGCAAAAATGTATCAATAAAAATTCATGTCACGTAGTCAATACAATAAATATGATAATATTTTTGTTATTTTTGTGATTACATTTTCTCAATGATCACTGTGATAATTTCTAATTTCTATTTATATTCTAAGAGGCTTTAATATAAATGAATGGGATAAAAAAAAATGTGAAAATTTGCTTTTATATTACGAGGCATATAGGTGTTAATTTTCGATTATTAACAGTTTTTGTTTGAGCTGCTTTATTTAATGACACATTAAGACGCAAAGTACTTGAGTCAAAGTTCAAACAAATACAGCAAACTTTTTATTTGAACACCAAAAGCAAATAAAATATCAGTTAACTTTTTTTACAAACCATTTTTTTTGTGTCAATGTTTGTTTGTCATCACACACAAGTAAGCTCAGTTGATGTAAAACAAGCCAATTTTATTTACCTTTTGAATTTCAATTGAAGTTGATCAGATTAAATTTCCTTACTTGTCCCTTTGAAAATATTTTCAAAAACAGTAGTTGCCAGTGTATTTTATCATGATGATATCAAATAAAAGCAACACAGTAAAAAGCTTCTTTACAAACAGATATGGAAAATAAAGAAGAAAAAACAGAATTCACAAAGCATGAAAACCAATGAATGAATCGAATGACACACAAGAGCAAATAACATGAGACGACTTGTTGCGTTTCTCACAGGGTTTTTATTTATACTTTAAAAATATTTTTAATTTATATTAAAAATTGCAAGGAAACTGAAACAAGATCAAATTTAATCAGGCAAAATTTCATAAGCCAACTAAATTTGGAGAATAAAATAATTTGATTTCATTATTTTCTCATTATTTATTATTAATAAAAGTTTGCAAAAGTGACAACAAAAGATAGAAATTACGTAAATAATATACGCGTGTAATATAAAAGAGTCACATTTAAACGTCAGCGACAGCAATAATTAGACAAATAACATATACATAAAGCACTTTAATTTTGTCTACAAAATTTTCTATTGTTTAAATAATGCAATATTTTTCCTGGATTTTGTCTTTTCTATTTATTTATAAATAAATGCAAAGTATACGATAAAAATGAAAGGATTTATTTTGTAAAAATAGGAGAACAATGAAAGGATTTTTATTTTTGTCTCAGAATATGAAAAAACAATAACATGGAATAATATGAAAATTTTTTAATCTAAACAATGGGATTTAATTCCTTATTTATATTTTTTTTTGCTATATCGTGTGTAAGTTATAAAATTTTAAGGTTTTTAATTTATGAATGATGCTCTTGCAAATAATTGTTTGGGTTTCAATGAGATTTATGGGTTTTTTATGAAAACTCTTAAATTAAAGGATGAGTAGCTAATGCAAAAGAAAATATTGATTTTCATTTGCCAATTTTTTTATTGCCTTTGTGCTTAATTTCAAAAACTAATTCATATAACTTGAACAAGAATTGAATGTACAAAACTTTTTTCACAAATGAAAGTTAATTGCAGTTTCTGTCCATTTCATTGAAGTTTTTTTTTATAACAAAATACAATAAAACTCTTATGAGGAAAATCGACGTACACTGCGAACAAGTGACATTATGATGTTTGTCAACAACAAACAGAACAAAATGAATTGAATCAAAAGTAAATCAAGAGTAAAGTTGATTTTCTCGTTTAGTTTTTTATTTAAAAAAATCACATATTTTATCTGAATTTGATCATTTCACTTGAAAAGAAGTAAAAGAGTCAATTTAACTGCCTTTTAATTTTCTTTTTACAAACCTCTTTTTCTATTTTTTAAATTACATTTCATTGGACACTATACAAATAAAAAGTTTTACATGTAATTGCCGGACATTTATGCTATGGATCGACATACAGGAATGATTTGAAAGTTTGAAAAACAATTTTTATTATTATTATTTATAATCAACCCCATTCATAAGGTCGTCAAATTGAAGTAACATGAAATGAAATGTAACATGAAATTAATTGAAAATTCTCTGTTACGACAGCAATATAAACTGTAAATATATGAGAACTTGTATGAATGGTCATGTTCTGAACGATTAGAAAAACGATTTATCTATAATTTCCTGTAGTTAACGAACTCAAAAATTAATTTATTTTCAGTTATCTTTAATTACAATAATTGTAAAGTAATAATAAAAAAAAAAACAAAGTTTTGACGTTATGAATTGGATTTTGAACTTTAAAGCATTTTATATTCAATACTAATTTAAGTTTAAGGATTATATTATTACATTTTTTTAAACTTACTGTTTTGTAATTATTATTGTTTTTTTTTCTTAATTTATTTAAATTTAATGTTATTTGTTCTCAAAATTTTTATTTTTTTATTCATTTATTTCATTTTTTAAAAACAATCCGCAACAAATTACCATGAAACACGCAGATCCCTCATTTAGTTTTTGGTACCAGCTTAAAGAAATCTAATCTAAGTGGATTTTTTTTGTTAGTGCAGTTAAATTGGTCCTGTTTTAGTTTAATTTCCTTTTTGAATTATTACTCTGCATTAAACTTGTTAAAAAAATATTTTTTTATTACAAAAGTAATTTTAAAATGTCGTGCTTTTTAAATTTAAAACACACCCATTAATGATACAATTTTAGTTACAAAATTATAAAAAGTTTTTATTTCTTTTTTCTATTTAAATGATATAGATTTTATATTCTAATTGGATTAAGCATGACTAAGTTAAACAAGCACTACACATCTCTGACTCCCGATTAGCTTTGTTTTGGCATGATTTGAATTCTTCAAACTCTCTTTTTTCATTATTTGGTTCCAGAAAATCACGTTATTAAAATTAAAGTCACGATGCAACATTTTTTAAATGGCTCAACAATCAAATGGCTCGAAGAAAAATATTTTTTTCTTAATTAATTTTTTCGAGCTTCTCCAACTGGTCTCTCACTGGTGTCCCACTAATTTCCCTCTGGTCTTACTTGTCCCACTGACTTCCCACTGGTCCCACTAGTGTTACTGATGATCACCAGTGGGAAAACCTACTGGTTTTGGGTTGAGAGTATAAGACTGGCGACAACAACTTATACGTGGACATGACATGGATGGTCTATTATACAAATCTTAGAATGCCAGAAAAGATATCGCCAAATATTTTATTGATTAGACGAGAACTGATGATCAATTAATTTTTGGTACTCCATAATAACTATTTCTAACCATTTCCTAATATAATCTTCAAATGTTGATCATGCTAACCGATGTACCTTTGAAGTTATAAAATGAATGGCGACGGATTCATTTTCATAATACAGATAAACTCACTTAATTTATTTATATTTGTTCAACATTACAACAAATTATTTATTGAGTTGTCAGCAATCACTAGAACTGTTACTATTTGTATACAATTACTACTTTACTGTTTATTTACCTTCCAACTCCACTCAATATTTAATCATGTCAACGATGTCCATCTATAGGCTGTCTATTTTGTAAATAATAATAATAATAACACTAACTGAACGCTACACAATACGGCTGTTTATTAATTAAGGGGAAAATAATAATAAGTTAAACAATGATAATGGATTGATGGTCATTTGTGTGGCTTTATCGTACATTTAACACTACCATAGTATAAATTTCCATAACGTAGTTACATATATGGATTATATTAATTATTTAATTGACAATTTTATCAATTTCACAGTATGAACACATTAAATTACATTGCGTTGTTTGCATTTCTATACGAGTCTCGTGTCAGTCTTGTTAATTTTGATTGAAAGCGAAAATAATATGGTTTTAAGCAAAGGCTTCGTCATAATCGTGCGTTATGGACACAGTAAATGTAATAAGACACCCGTGAAAATGATACACTCATTAGCGATAATCTTTTAATCCCGTCTCTTTTATATTTTATGCAATTTAACAATTTTATATCTAAACTACCATTACCAGAACCAAAGTGACATAACAGAATATAATGCTTCATCTAATTTATTGCTAAATTGACATCCCCAAATGACCTCACATTCATATTTTCATTTAAGTGTGTAAACGAGTGACATCATATCAGTTTCATTTTAAAAACATCAAATTGCAACTATGTTATCTGATATTAAGACGATTAAGTTGATACAAATTATGATTTTGATAGAGATTTTTAGTTCATTTTATGTGCTTGTTAGTTTAATATCACGATAGATGTAACATTAAATTGACATTTGATGTTTGAGTATTTTTAATCGAATTTGACAATTCCTGATTATCCATAAAAATGTTTATTTAAAGTTATTTTTGGATACGATTGACTAGGTCTTTCAATTTTGATAGAACGGCTGTTAATGAATCAGTACTTTTTTAATTAAAGTAGAGATTCTTCAGATCGAGCCTCTTATCTTATTGAATAATTCCGTTTGAATGATATGTTTAAAAAAAAAATATGTTTACGTCTAGTTTGAGTACTCAGGCAAAAATTACATATGTAACACATCTTTTACTGTACTGACCATATTCTTCAATTGTTATGGATTATTTAAACGACATCACCCCTAACATCATCTTTATCTTTTTTGTCTCAAATAAACATATTCTATTAGGGAAAAGGTTAAGAACTCTCATAATATTCTGTATACGCAACAAAATAAAGTCAATTGACTGAAACATGTGTGTGTAAAAGTGTGGACATAAATTTGCAGATAATACCTTTTTATGCTTTACCTTGTCATTTTTCACTAGTACTATCCCTAGGCCGAAAAATATTCAAAAGAAAAAAAAAATGATAATAAGAGAACAAATCATGTGAAGGTAAAAGGATTAGAGAAGTGAAGACAGACATCATATGTTTCATATTCATGACATTTCATATCTAAAGTATTTGTTATGGCTGAAAAATAAAGTAATCTGACTTCTTAAAATAGATTTACTTCATCATTTAAAAGATTAAGTCGGATAAAATTGAAACATAACATTTACCACCGAAACAAAGTTGTCAGTTCTGAGAGTTAAAATTTATTTTGTCCGTTTTTGATCAACTTAAAGTACGATTTTAATCTTCAAACGTTTTGTAGTTTAACAGAAATAATGAAAACTTAATCAATTTGATATGAAATTTAACGTTAATTAACGTGACAAATTTATTTCATTCCAGTTAAATTCAATTTTTAATTTTAAAAAAATATAAAAGTCCTGTTTAAAGTTAAACACAGTCTCAATCCAAAATGAATAACCTAAAGTTTTGTGTTTTTTTAGTATTGAATATTCCTTTTTTGGTGTTATCCCAAAATGTTTCCGATGTGAAAAGAAGGATAGGAGGCTCAACGAACGTCATGAAGAAATATCCACCTCACGTTGTTGCCATCCAGCACTACAATAATTTTGTCTTAGATTGGCAGCATGTCTGTATGGGAACCTTAATATCGCAGACGTGGGTCATCAGTGCAAAGCATTGTTTTAGGTGAAATTAATGTTTAGCATTAGTTTTAACGTCTTAATTATTAATTTGCATATTTAGAGATATCACCTCAAACTATGTGTCAGTGTGGCATGGAAGCACTTACTATAACGAAGCAGTTAAATATAACGCCAAAAAAATTGAACTAAGTCTGACAGTTGATTTGGCTTTAGTTGAAGTAGAACGTATAAATGTGCCTTTAGATTTTATTCCAAAAATTACAACAACTCATTGTCCACATGGTGTTCGTGCAGTTTACTACAGTTTTGGTTACACTGGAAAAGAATTTAGATCATTTTCACATGATTTACTTTATTCAGTTACAGATTCAAATGAATATTTATGTGGATATGGAATGAGTAAAATTTGTTTCAAACCAGTTGATGGCACTAAGCCCATGGAAGGGGATTCTGGAAGTGGTTTAATTTCGGGTTATGGACCAGGACCTTTGTTTAGTGAAACACATGATATAAGATTAATTGCAGTATTGTCTGGCAAATTTCAAAGATCTGAATATGGTACAAAAAAACTTGCATCTCTTGGATTGGCTGAAAGAATATGTGATAATATACAATGGATAAAAAAATTAACAAATATTACTTACTTTTTTGGATAAGTTTATATTTTTAATAACAATCAAAATTGTTGAAATTAAATTTTTAAAAGTGTTTAATTTGATATTTTTTATGGATTTTCATTGCTTGGTCAATACAAAATTATTTTTGATTTTTCAAGAAAAATTCAAAAAACTGAAGTAAAAAGTAGGCTGAAATGAAATACGACAAAGTATATAAATAATATAAGAAAAGGAACGAAATTTTTATATTGAATTGCTCCCAAATGACGTACCATCTTCCAATACTTTTTATTTGTTATCTGGGTATTTCTGTTATTTTTTTTGTATACTTTTGTTAAAAATTCATAACTTCTTTATTGGCAGAAGTAACAAAAATTTCGTTATAAGATAAATGTAATAATGAAAAGGACACAAAATGTTAACGGTTCGATTGTACAGTCTCTTAACAGATAAAATAAATTTATTGGAAAAATATTTTTTCACCCATTTAATACTTGATCACTTTTAAGTGTATGAGTTAAAATACCCTCTTACATTTGGTTTGTTCGTCGTCATTATGTAGCCAGTTTATCACACCGGATTAACTTTTCTTGTAATATAGAGGGGTTGAGGAATTAAGTTTCAAAAAACTAGGTAAGAACTGTTAAAAATCTTTCAATTTACAGGTTTTTTGTCAAAATAATAAAAAAAGAAGTTCGTCAGTTATTTTTATGCTTGAAGAGAAATAAACCATTGCATCCAACCCCTTGAACTGCCTCGATGAGAGACAGAATTCATTAAATTGTAAGGGACATTAATTCAACTAAATCTGAACCATCGGCTATTATGCATGAAACATTGAAACAGAACAGGTAAAAAAAAAATTTATACTGAAATGCACTTGGAATTCTTAGTTCATACCTTTTATCTAAATTTATCGATATAAGTTCAAAATACAGTCATGTTTCACCTTTATAGTTGTTGTAATCATAAATAAAAAAAGTTTTCTTTTATTACATTTGATATAAATTCTATCATTTTTATAAAGTCGTTTAACAAAGTATTCTAAAGAACATGAATCAATTGCAAGTTTATTGGCTTCAACATTTTTCTTAAAGAATTTATAAAAAATAAAAAAAAGTGACTCACTTAAATGTAATTTTTTTTTTCATTTCATTTGACATTTTTATTTTAAATGGAATGAAGTAGACTGAAAAAATTTTTAGTGTGAAGCAAGTCTTTTAGTTAAAAGATAAAATATAAATAACTAACTGATGAATTTCATAAAATGTGAGTTCTAATTGAATTAGTATGAGAAAATATCTTGACATCAATTTTCATTAAAGTCATAAGCATTTCAGTCATATTAAAAAAGATGAAAATATCAATTTGTTCACAGCAAGACTTTTATTAGAATTATCATCTAAATTCTCACATCCCAATATCTTTATATTTAATTTTATTGCATTTTACTACTAACAACACATTTATCAGTTTGATCAAAAAAAGAGAGTTATGAGTGTGTGCTCACAGTATTCCTGCTGTTGTATTTTATCGTTCCAATAACTAATAAAAATATCATAATCCATATTGAATGCAATAAATAAAAAGCAATAAAATGAAATTAAATTGGTTTATGATTAGACTTCAATATCAATATTTATAGGACATGAAAAATTGGAATGAGACTGAATGAAGCTGAAAGAAAAGGCAATCATATGATGAGCAGCTAATCAATTTCAATTTAATCGAAATAAATGTGTATCCGAGTATCTTCTTTTTGAAAAATATTTTATTTTGTGGTCTAATTTTAATGAAAGAATCTCTTTATTGCTTGGAATCTAAAATAAAAAAAAATAGAAAAATTAATTAAAAAATATTATCAAATTAATTTCTGTTCTATGATAAAATTCTTAAAAATAGAAATTTCCATTAATATTCTAAAATAAAAAAAATTAAACCTACACTTTTCATTTATTATTTAATTATAACTGAATCACATTACATTTAAATTTGATGTGTGACAAAAATATTTTACAATATCACATTTGCACACTGAACAAATATGTATGAAAAATGTTGAAAATATGATACATGACATAAATTGGCTAGATAACTGCTTGTGTTGTGTATAATCATGAGTTTTTGCAGCTTATGCTAAAAAACAATGCTTGTCACACTTTTATTGTACATATACAAAAGAATCATGTCGCATTATTATGAGAGGAAAAACAATAAATGACAGGCTCATACAAGTACAACAGTGATTTTCATATTATTTTTTTCCTTGTAATTCGATTATTTGATTTAAAAACTGGATGTAATGTTCCAAAATGTCTCATTTATCAAATTTAGAAATTTTGCAATGACAAAATAAGAAGAAATGCTGTTAAAAATAAGTTTTAAAAAATCAAGAAATGACATTCCAAAATTTTCACCAAAGTAATACAAATGTTTTTTTCAAAAAATTTGAAGGAATTTAAAAACAATTGAGAATTAAAAAAGATTTAAATTATTTCACTTTATACTTGTATTAATTATAAATTTTTTGAAAAAATTTAAATGAAATATGGACATGAATGAATTAAAATTTTTCAATTATTTGCAAATTTCCATTCACATATTTTATTTCAATTTCTCGCATTTCACATATCGTTTTGATAAGTTCAATGAATTTGAAATTATTACCAATTTCCATAATTGAAAAAATAGGGAATTTGAAAATTATATCAATCAGATTTTTTTTTTAATTTGTTATTGATGAGTTTTTTTCCAATTTAAAATGCATAACGATAAAATATTAATTTCAAATTGAAAAAAAAATTATAGAAACACACACAGAATTTTCTGGTTTCATACATTTTTTAATGTTATATTTTATAATATAAAATGATAATCAAAACTGGTTGTTTCATGATTATCTTTTAAGATACATTAAAATGCAGTACAATCAAGGAATCTGGATCAAAATAATTTTAATATCAACCAATACCATAGTTTTTGGGAATAAACTTCCCTCGCTAGGATTCAGCCGTCCATTGGACAATGTTGATCCAAAAGAACACATTAAAGGAGTGACATATGAAGAAATCACACGGTTTGATCAAGTTTATTTCACACAAGAATCTAATTTTGGTAGTTGTAACAGTAAATGTGAGGATTATTCAGCACCAAGACACAATTTTAAAGAGGATGATAGATATAAGTTTGCTCAACGTCAATGCACTGGAACCATTTATGGTTGTGTAGGTGAAAAAATTACTGAAAGAGAACCTGTTATTCGGTATCGGGTCAAGAAACCTAAATCTTCTGATAGTAATGAACGTTATTACGATATTTCCATCCCAGTTAATAACAATAAGACTATTTACCAATATGCCATTATTGATGGCTTAAATTACACCTATAGATATGTTTATGGAAATAATGAGCACTCAGATTACGAGATAGTCAATTTCGATACATGGATAAGAGGTTTTGTTAGGTGTGATATCTGTCGTTGTTTCTGTGATGAGCCAAATGACTCAAAGTCTGTACGAGCATTTTCATTGAATGCTGTAGAATCTGATACGGTTGATAACAAAGTCGTTATTGGAGTTCAAATTACACTTAAAAATAACATATTCCACCTAAAAATACGTCAATCACCCTTGTTGCCATTAGGAAACGTTGATCAAAAAAAACTTTCATGGAAATCTGATAATCCATCAGTAAACTCTGGTGACAACGTATTCAAATTAGATGTTAAGAAGCGTACCGTCCATATTGGTTCAGCAAAAAGTAATTTAACAGATTTTGTTGTGACAGGAGTTAAATTTGCTGAAGTTGATGGTAATCTCGCACTTGGAGTAAAAGTTACGAAATTCGATGTTTTGAGTGGAAAACTAGTAAATGATAACAATCAATGGATTTTCAATTCACTTTCAACACAAAAGTTAAATAATAAGGGTGGTGCATATCGTCCAATTAAATTTACTGATAATCGTGCAACGGAAGATAACAAAGTTGGATTGGTGCAATTCAAACAAAGTGATCTTAAAGATGACGTTGGACAGTCGACTGTACCTTTTATTGATGTGAGGCCAATTGTCTCTACAGGAACTGCATTGATTGGTGTTGGCTTACAGCTAAGAACTCGTGAAACTAGTGGAGGGTTCATTCAACCAGTAGTGGTGACTCATCCTACTTATACAGGAAAAAATAAGTAAAATGAAGAGAATAAATAATTGATTGGACATGAAATTAAATAATTTTGTTAGCAATATTGCGTAAAAAAACACTGTCTATCAGTTTTATTTTGAATATTTCTGTTGAGGATTTTTTCATTTCCAAACTCAGCAAATTTAGCAGATCATTAAGGATTAAATTACGTATTTTTGCAGTTGAAATTTTAATATTCACATTCTGATCAAGATGATTTCACATCCTTGCATCATCTGTGTTCTATCGTATCGCTTTAGAGTTTCATTGACTTATGCTGTTCATTTTGTCTGATTTAGGCTTATTTTGATAAAAAAACAAATCAATATAGTTTTTTCAAAATTTATTAAATTTTGATACTTTTAACTTCTATAATGTTATTTTTATTAGTATAGATATGAAGAGGCGTCGATCAGAGAGCGAAGCCTTATTGTATGCGTACACGATAATATTGCGAAACGTCAAAAGAAACTTCCAAATGGGGCATACTGATAGCGTTCAAATTTAAACGGCAAAACTATTCATATTTATGTCATAAAAAAATATTGATTTATCATAAATAGAAGAAAAAGTTTCTAAATACTATAACAGAATTTTCTGGTTTTATGAATTTTTTTAACAAGTTAAATTAAATATATAAGTAAGAATGTGACATAACTGGCTCATTATTGTCTTTTAAGATTCACTAAAATGCAGTACAATCAAGGAATCTGGATTAAAATTCTTTTGATATCAACCATTGCTTTGGTTTTCGGAAATGAATCTCCATTATTGGGAAGCAGGCACACGTTAGACTATGATGATCCGCAAGAGCACATAAAAGGTGTGACTTATGAAGAAATCACACGATTCGATCAAGTTTATTTCACTCAAGAAGCGACTTTTGGTACTTGTGACAGTTTATGTGAGGATTATTCATCACCAAGACACAATTTCAAGGGAGATGATAGATATAAATTTGCACAACCTCAATGTACTGGAACATTACATGGTTGTGTAGGTGAAAAAATAACTGAAAAAGAACCTGTTATTCGATATCGAGTTAAGAAACCTGAATCTTCTGAGAGTGATGTACGTTACTACGATGTAGATATTCCAGTCAATACCAATAAACGCCTTTACCAATATGCCATTATTGAGGGTTCTAATTACACGTATAGACATGTATATGGAAATGAGAATCATTCAGATTACGAGACAGTTAATTTCGATATGTGGTTGAGGGGTTTTGTAAGATGTGATATCTGTCGTTGTTTCTGTGATGAGCCAAATGACTCAAATTCTGTAAGATCATTTTCATTGAACACTGTGGAATCAGATACAGCTAAAAATAAGGTCGTTGTAGGAGTTCAACTTGCTGTGACTAAGAAAGTATTTCATTTTAAAATACGTCAAGCCCCTTTGTTACCATTAGGAAAAGTTGATCAAGTAAATCTCTCATGGAAATTTGATAATCCATCATCAAACACTAAAAATACTAATGTATTCAAATTAGACATTAATAAGCGTAACTTACATATTGGCTTGGCAGAAACCAACTTAACAGATTTTGTTGTAACAGGTATTAAATTCGTCGAAATCGATGGGAACTTAGCAATTGGAGTGAAATTTACGAAATTCGAAGTTTTGAGCGGCAAACTTTTGAATGAAAATAATATGTGGATTTATAATGCGTTATCAAAAGAAATATTAAACAATGAAAATGAAGCAAATCGTCCAATTAAATTTACTGATAATCGTGCAACGGAAGATAACAATGTTGGATTGGTGCAATTCAAACAAAGTGATTTGAAAGACGACGTTGGACAATCAACTGTACCATTTATTGATGTAAGACCAATTGTGTCTACAGAAACTGCATTAATTGGAGTCGGTTTACAATTTAGAACTCGAAGAACTAGTGGAGGATTTGTAGCGCCAGTAGCAGTTACACACCCTACTTATATATTAAATAAATAAAGTCAAGGAAACACTGCTGTTATTTATTGAAAATTAAGAATATTTCTATGCTTATACATAGATAAAACAAGTTTTAGCACGGAGTTACCAATTTCAAATTCCTGGTTGCTTCCTTAAATTTTGTTTCCTATCTTTTTTTTGAATTTAACATCAGTTTAAAAGTTTTTGAACATGTGGATTTTAATTACATTATTAATGAGTGGATGATTCATTAATTAACGTCAAAATTAAATTATTTTTCCGATACAATGTCTATTCGATATTATTTACCACCCCAAAAATAATAAACAAAAGTTAAACAATAATAAAACAGAAAAAATAAACAAAAAATCTCCCACCAAATTTACACGTTGAATCAAAATTTGTTTTTCTATGCATTGTTTATTTCTCCACTTGGGGGGCGTATGGTAGCTTTTGTTTTGAGTGAAACGTCAAAACTAAGGGTTTTACTTCGCATATTTTTGACATATTTTAGTATATTGCATAGAACATTGTGTCCCACCCGATTTATGTTTCTTATTAAAAACGTTTTTTGTGAAAACTTACTTACGAATTGTAGGACACCTTTAAATGTTTTTATTTTTAATTACATTTTTCAATTACATCAATTGAATTGTTTTAAAAATGTAATAATTTAAAATTTTCTGTACAGGGTACGTGATACATTCATTTCATCACAATTCAGATTTCAGGTTCCGATTCAGATTTCCGATTTAGATTATTCGAGCTGTCAAAATAAAAATTGATTTGAAATATTGAAAAAAACCGTTAAAAAGACATTTTCAATGAAAAATATGAAATATTTATTAAATAAAATAGATGAAAATATTATGAAACGAACACGCACTCAAAACTATGGATTTGCAGCGGCAGCTAATTCCTTACTTTTTTTTTAATACCTTTATGTGGAAAAAATGTTTTGGTTTGGATTTATTGACAGTAATATGAGGGCACATATTTTCTATAATTATATTTGATATTATTCCCGAAATTGATATTGTACTGCATTGTTTAAGTATTGATTTCGTTAATTAATTATTAACCATAAATTATAATGTTGTTATTATAACGTAAAATTTTGATAATGATTTTTGACATTATTTCATATGACTGTCACAGTAAAATGCATTATAATGATTTTGCAAGGGAAAAATTTTTCTATTGAATGAAAACAAAAATAAATTTTAATTGGCATCCAGTGTCTATTAAAAAGTTTGATGCTTATTATTTTCAACTGTCTCTTGTTGTTGTGTGAATGTTTATTTTTATGTCACTTTTAATTGGAACAGGAAATTGATAGTTGGATGATGAAAATTGAATTTAAATTTAATGAGCAAAATTTATTAACTGAAATATTGATTTTAAATTTTTAAGAAATCATGCTGTAACTAAACTTTAATAGCATTCCAATTATTAGCTAAGATTATTCAATTTATATAAAAATAAATTCTGATCTTGATCAAAAATAGGACAATGCTGAACGATGATAATGACACACATTTTCACATTCATGATGATAATCGTACGTGACTTTTATTGTTTACATCAGTTTTGCATTATGAATATCATCACGATTTCTGATTGAATTTCTTTACGATTTCTTTTTTCTTACATTTAATACAGGTCCAAATATCATATGACAATCATTTTATCAAGAAGGGTAATCTTGAAATAATAGTGATGGTGAATTACATTGAACAAAAGGAAAAAAAAGAGTGAAATAATTGAAGAAAGGAAGGCACTTATTAATTTGTTTGCTTATCATGCATAGTGATCAGTATAGAAACAGAAAAATTCAATCAAATTAAATGTTTGTTAGACAAATGATTGAACATAAACTTAAAATCAGTATCATATTGCACGTATCAAATTAGTTATTTTTTTTACTTGTAATTTTACGATTCTTCATTGAAATTGAATTTAACTCCAGAACTCAAAATCGGATTTAATTTTAACCCATTTTCGACAACGGTTTTAATTTTAAAAAAGTTATTATCTACAGCTATTTAGAGTGGGAGAAATGTTACAAACAAAACTTTAGAATTGTAAATACATTTTGATTTTCAAATATTTTAATTTAAAATTTAAACCACAAAACATAACCCTTTTAATCCAGCACATTTACCATCAGTAATAATAATAACAATAATTCCTGAACCCAAAAATCAAACATTTATGGTAGATTAATTTCCCTAATGTTTTCACAATTTGTGGTATTAACACATAATAACCGACAAAGAACTAACATCATCATCATCAAACCACAAAACACTGAAAAGTGAATTATAATAAAAAACATACAACCAAAATTTTGATAAATTAAATATATTGGAATTTTTGAAGTAAAGTTAAATTTTTAAATTTAAATTTTATATTTATAGTACAAAGAAATCCCTTTCAATTTCCCATAATGGATTATTTTTTCCTCATTGTGTGAAAAATTAGGCGAGACACATCTTTATGAAATTTTATTCATTATTCACACTTTAAAACTTTTGTACATTTTTGGTATGTATGAGAACAAGTTTAGTAAATATTTCAAGTATGTATTTATATATTTATTGAAAGGAAATAGAGAATTATACTATTTTTATGTACTGTAACTGAAGTATTTGAACATGAAGAAACCTCATGAAATTGGTTCAAAATCAGTAAATTTCAAGTCCATTTGTTGAATTTTGTTTCGTTATGATATGAGTACAGCTCAAATGGTTTAGTATAAAACAAAACATTTGTTCAGGAGGAATTTTTATTCAAATTGGAAAACTTTGGATTCAGTTCTTAGAATCATCTTTTTAGTATAAGGTTCGTAGGTTTCTATTTCAATTCAACAACCAAAGGCAAAAATATTAAAACCAATATAATCTTAAAAGCTGTTTTATACAAAGGGGTGTTTAAATACTTATTTGAAGTGCAAAAAGCGAAATACAAGATAATAAATAGTTTGAGAAGAAAAGTTGATTGTTATTTAAATATTACATTATGTGTGATGTTTAATGATATTTAAATTTCAACCCTTTTTCATTCAAATGAAGTGATTGTCAGATAACATTACATGTCCATAAATAATTTATAGTTGTTATTAGTATTAAAGTTAAATGATCTCTGAAAATAACCAAAAATCATTTAAATTAAAGAATAGAAATATTTGTTTTGGGTAAAAAATAAGTACACTTTAATTGAAAAAAATAAAATCACAGACACAAAAAAAAATTCATTGAAATTTATAAAGCACATCGATTTAATTGATATTCTATTACCATATAATTTATTTCAATTTTGCAACAAACAACACGTAATAATGTGCTCACTTTTTAAAGCACATAATTCAACAGAAGCTAATCGCTTCCTATGTTATTACGGACTAGTATCAAATTAAATTATTATTTTGAATAATAATAATTCATAAATCCTGCATTAATTTTATAAAAATCATGCAAATATGCACAAATTGACTGCAAAATAATAAACTTATTATTTATGTAAAGCAAATGCATATATGAAAGAACAGGTGTTTCAATTAAATATATTTTGTATTTTGTTTAATTGACTTTATTGCAAAATATTTGATTTGCTGGAAGCTAAAGATTTTTATTACAACTAATTTGATCATCATAATTTGATGAACATATTTTTGGAAGAAATCAATTAAAAATTTTACGTTGACTCACTTAATTTTTAAGTTCTCATTTTCAATTTACGACAAATTCATTTTAATATTAATATTTGTTTTGAATTGGTAACAAGCTGCCCCTCAGGAAATTAAACAAAAAGGATTGCTTATTTCCGGTCATCCATATGGCAATTTTATTCTACCGACATGTCGATTAAATATATTTCAAATTGTATACACAATTGGTTTAAAGTGAAAGAAACTCTTTGCTTGGTTCTCAGCTTGACTATTATGAGGACCTAGAGACTAAAATCTGAATCCTTAAACCACTGAGTTATTTATTTATGTTATCTTCATGATCTCCTCTACATTTTCACATTTAAACAAGCTCTATCAGTATTTAAATGGACTAAGACCGGTCCCTCTTTTTTTTCACTAAATGTGTGTTCAACAAACTTCATGTGCAAAAAAAATCGTATGAATATTATTCAAATACGTCTAGGGTTAACATGACAAAAAATACTATAAATTTAAAGAAGACGACAAAAATAGCTAAAGGCAATACACAACTTTTTCATTTGAATATTCTGTTTAAGAGAATATTAAAAAACTTTATTTTTTTTCATATTTCACATTCAACAAATACGCAACTTTTATAATCTATAATCTACGTATATCCTTTTAACCCAAAAACAAAACTTTTTGAAATCACTTATCTAATTTTTTCATAATTTAATTCAATTTAAGCCGTATAACCAAATTTATCAAATGCATCTTGCATCACTTTATGATAGATATCTTTGAGTAATTGTTTCATATCCTGATAATTTTGTCCTTTATTTTGTATTGTTTCCTTAAACCGTCTCGCTTGATATCCAACTTTATCCATGTTAACCTTAAATTTACTAAAATAATCCACTAATTTTTCAACTCGTTTCGCATCTTTACTCAATTCTTGGTTTTCTTGTTCGGGTTTCATGTAATCCACTAATGCCTCGAATGTTGGAATATCTTCAGTTGTTTCCACTTCCGTTATTAAAGTTGAACTTTCTATGATTTGAGAATCGTCAGCAAAAGTTGGAGGAAGTGTCATCACAAATTGAAATACAAAAATTAAAATTAATTTATATTTAATTTCCATTGATAATGATTTATTTATTTATTTGATACTTAAATAAAATCAAAACAAAACGCGTCGTAATAAATTAATGTGTGAACAGAGATAAAGTCAAATGAATACTAATTAATATGTAAAGGAATGATAATAATGAAAAAAAAAACAACAAGTAATGTGAGAATATAATTAATTTTTTTCTTGTTAATCATTAAGAGCAAAGGTCGTTCAAGATTCAATAATTGAAATGAATTGAACAATTTAAATTATATGACGGTTGCGTTAAATTTCTTTGCTCTGAATAAGAAAATAAATAAAAACTTCATCATCAACATTTTGTTCAATAAAATTTTGGATTGAACAACAGTTAATTGTTGATTTCCGTTTAAAATTCAATGCAACATAAAATTAATGCCAGATTTTGAATGAACATAAAATAAATCTTTGAGAAAACTTTTGCTGCACAATCTCAAATGATTGTGGTTTGGGGTATGAAAAAGACGACGTCGTGCTTTGAAATCAATAAAATAATACGTGATTTTCAATTTTAGCACGTGTCTAAGCGCAATTGAATTTGATATTTGTTTTATTTGTTAAATTTTATTCTTCTTTTTTTTCTGCCTTTTAAGCATTGAAATCAAAATGCTGTATTGTAAAATTTTACATGAAAGGAAAAGAAATAAATAGATTTCACACAAGCTTTCGCTAACATTTTTTTCTTTGTAATTATATTTATCATCATTTTTACAAAAAGTTAACCAACACTGCGCTCTTTATCTTAATTGTAATTAAAGAAGAAGAAACAACATTGCTTTTTCGTTTAATGATAATTATTTTAGTACCTTTTTTTATCTTTTTTAACTGAGAGCACCATTCGATAATTTTTACTTTTAATTTTATGTTATTCAACAGCTATCAACAGTCAAAGTAGAATGTGTATGCTAGACACACTAAGTTCCCCTTGTCGCTCATTACTTTTTATGAATACTAATTTCATTAACTTTGCTTGCCACTTTTAACTAACTAAAAAAAATGTGTGAAGGAAAACAGCTAACAAACAAACGAAATGATAATGAGACAAGCAATAGAAAGGCCGGTCCACGATTCTAATAATGTTTTGTGGTGATATAGAAAATTATCTTATAGAACTTAATTTTTTTTTCACATCACCCATAGAAAAAAATGAAAATGAGAACGTAAATGTAATAAAACTAAATTAAATACAAAGTCAAGATCCTGAGAAAAATTGAGAAAATTCTTAAGGGTCATGTCTTTGAAACGCAAAATTTAAATACAAGTTAGTTGCAATTAGCCACCCAGAATTTTATTAAAATGAAAAAAATTTAAACTTAGATGATAGAATGTTATGTTATACCTTGTTTCCTTAACTCTTTGACGTTCTATGGTACGTATGTGTACCATTTACATTTCTTTCTCTAGAATTTTTATTTTTGAACCAATTAAATTGAAACTTGTTTTAAAAGCTCTTTAAAGAATACCGATTTTGAAAAATTCAAAGGTTTTTCAAATCCAAAACACGGAAAGGCCGCTACAGGCTTCTAAATCCGAAAAAAAAAAATTTTTTTGAGGTGTTGGAAAAAAGCGGTCAAACATTAGGATGCAAAATAAAAATAAGTTAAATGTCCATAATTTCTGGTAAAGCTGACCTTCTTTTATTGTATTTCATTGTGCTATATTACAAAATTGCTTAAAATCAGACCCTGGAGCTATTTTAGTCATGGTACATATATGTACCATTGGTCGTCAACGGTAAACTGTTTTGCAGAGTTAAATTTGATTTTACATCATAAAATGACTATTTTTTTGTCAATTTTTACAAATATTTGAGAAAAATGCTTCATAGAAAAATTAAAAATATGTTTATGTAAGTCCCGTGGTTTACCGAGTTTTTTCACGATTCAAAAACATAATTTTTTTAATTTTATCTATTAATATTTCTCAAATATTTAAAAAATTGGCAAAAAAATAGCCATTTTATGATGTAAAATCAAATTTAACTCTGCAAAATAGTTTACCGTTGACGACCAATGGTACACATTTGTACCATGGTTTTTGAGGCCCTTCAAGGCTTTTTTTCGGAATTTTGGCTACACTTTAGTATAGTAATAAGTGATCTTGCATTTCAAATCCGTAGAGAAAATTTGAAAATTCTGAGTGGTTTAATCTTGGACGCCAAAGAGTTAAAGGGCTAGATGCATAAAATATTTAAAATCTAAATTCCTACAAGGCCGTTGAAAAATTTTAGGCCACTCTACACGCTAATCAAAAAGTTTTTGATGGTCCTAATACTGCTAATTATGTATGATAATTTAAAAAAAAAGACAGTGTCAGTTAATATTGTGAAGATTGTCACTGTTAAGTTAATCAAATTTGACTTTAAACTGTATCGCTCAGCTTGATTAAAATGCTTCGATCAACTAAGATTTAAGGCTAGTCAAAAATTAAATTTTAATGAATTTAAATTTTGATGGTTAAAACTTTACACTCATTAGCATTCATCTTTTATTTTGCCATAGCCTGTAGCAATAATTTTCATTTTTTTTAAAACAGTAATCAAGATAAAAAGAAGAAACAGACACCCATTGTGGTAATTACAACTGAGAAGTGTTCAGAAAAATTACTTTACAACACCAAGCATTACTCCAAGTTCAGTGAATGTTAATTTATAATTAAGGAATTTATTATTATTATCATAATTTTCTTGTATCATCACGACCTCTGTTTCATGGTTTTCAAGAGAACAAACGGACGATGTTTCTTAATTTTTTATTCATTTCAATATAAATGAGAAAAAAACGCCAAACTACTCTCATTTAGATAAAAAAAAAGACAGATGCATATATGTGATAAAATTTCTTGTCTTGTTAAGGAGGTGTAACTTTTTTCTCATCTGTCTTTTTCACATTTTCACAGAATTTTTTTTTATTAAATTAAAATTGTGTACTGTAACGATGACAAATAATGATGCAATTAAGAGGGTGATAATAATTTGTTGTTAAAATTATTCAAATGAAATAAAGAATAATGTTTGGTGTTAAGTTTTTTTTATGTTAATTTTTATGAAACTTTACTTTTAAAAGAATTTTGAAAATAATTTCTTCACTTGACATTTAAACACATTGAACTCAGTTAACCATTTTTTCATCAAAGTTTAAACATTAAAAAGACAAATTTTATCATGTTCTCTAATGTTGAAAATAAAAAACTATCTTGAAATGGACACACACACAAAGAAAACATTCACATGACATGAAAATATAACACATAAACGTAGATAAGGATGAAAGGAGTTCCATGATTCAAAAGAAATGAAATAAAACAA
Organism: Culicoides sonorensis; assembly: GCA_900002565.1. Taxonomy (NCBI): domain Eukaryota; kingdom Metazoa; phylum Arthropoda; class Insecta; order Diptera; family Ceratopogonidae; genus Culicoides; species Culicoides sonorensis. The sequence continues at coordinate 267,118 of LN483482.1, read as the reverse complement.
GGTAACGTTTTCCTGTTTAGTCGTTTCCTTTTATTTTGTTGTTGCTTTATAAATACAAAGGTAAGAAAAAACTGTCTTGTCTTCATATCATACGAAAAGTATGCATTTTCATGGGTATTTTATAAAAAGTAGTTAAAGAGCCATTTCAGCTAATTTTTACCTGGTCTATAAGCCGACAGTTCATACATTATCCGCACCCTTATTTATATACTCAACATATAGCAATATTTTGTATACAGCATAATTTTCATCATCTTTAATAAAATGTTTTACCGTTTTCATTCCATATAAAAGTATAAAAGAATATATGTGAAAAAAAATTCTTGGTTTGCGTGATATGTCCATTTCCATTATAAAAGTCATTTAAACCGACCGACACACACCAGCTTATGTCTGACGTGCATTCATGTATATTCTAGCTCTATTTATATAATAAGAAATGTTTTGTTCTGTTAATAAATTTCATGTTTCATTGCACCCTGACTCAGAATCTTTTGATGTTTTTAAAGGACAGGAGTTTTCAATGTTAAAGTTTCTTTTAACAAAATTTTTCTTCCTCTTTAACAACTGTGTACTACAAAAATTGATCTATTATTTTGAAACCACTTAAAAATGTTTAGAAACAATTCCAATTCAAATCTAATAATATAAAAATAATAAAAGAACCAAAAGGTAAATGAAATCAACTTTTATCATAACTCAATCAAAATTACATTATCTTTGTCATTTTCTCATCTCTCTTGTGTACACTTGACTTTACATTGAAACAAATGGTCAGTAGATGATATAAGAAAAACAATCATCGTAACATCGTGTCTTTTACTACTTTGTTACAAGAAAATTGGATGAATTATAGCCCAAAGAGAAAGAAGTCAGGAAACAAGAAAATGCATCAATGTCTAACATTATTACTGAAGTTAGATTATATCGCTATTATTTTTATTGCCTTTATGTTTTTTCTATATTTTGAGTCACAGTAGAACAAATTATTTCATTTGCTTTTAAAACTGATGTAAGATGTTCTTTAAAAAAAATTGATGCACTGTGACTTACAAAACAATACGAAGAACAATTTATTTTAGTTTGATGAAAGACCGATACAAATTATGCTTTCATTCTTCAAATGAAATTGAAAGAAACAAATCTGATTAGTGTTGTCATCGTCTTGTGCTTACCTCATCATACTGTTATTTCTTGACTATTAAGAAATTGTATCAGTTTTTCTCGATAATATCGATGTCATATCAATTTCATTTTAATAAAATCGGACTTAAATTAAATTATTTATAATTTGTCTATGAGAATGCAATTTTCTGTTTATTTTATAAATGCAATGAAAAAACTTGGTTTAGTAATAAAACTATGTTATTATTACTGCATTATATTCAAAAATCAATTTCAGTCAAAAGTGGTCAAGAAAAATTAAAAAAAAAAAATTAAAAAGTGACTAAAGTTAAATTTTTTCAACCGAACTCATCAAAGTAGGTGTTGCGTTGACGCAAATGAGTTAAAAAAAATAAGTAAACTGGCATTATAAATTATAAAGCAACCATTGTAATTTCACTAAACATCATTTGGTTAGTTATACGCTAATTTTTTATTAAAACTTTAAAATGCTTCAAGAATTATCAATTGAACAAGAATTTGAATTAATCAAATGGATTGAAACCTTTCCGTTGTCCCGGCCATCTAAACGGCTTGGTCGTGATTTTTCAGATGGAGGTAAAATTTGAAATTCATTTTAAAAAAAAGATTTGCTTTAATTACTTTAAAACTCATAGTTCTGCTTGCTGAAATTTTGAAATCGGTATTCCCAAAATTAGTTGACCTCCATAACTATCAGCCTTGCAATAGCATTCAACAAAAAATAAACAATTGGACTACATTGGAAAGAAAAATTTTACGTAAAATTGATGTTGAGCTGAATGAATCGACAATTTCAAAATTAGCAGAAGCTGATTCAAATGTCATGAAACAAGTTTTATATGATGTAATGAAAAAAATTCAAATAGTAGTGAAGGTTAATAAAAGTAACACAAGTGCAAATGATAATCCAGATTCTTGTGAGTACATCGATTGAAAGTGTTGCATGAGTGATTTTTTTTTATTTAATATTTTAGCCAACTATTTGCCTTATGACAACTGTGATATAATTGAAGGTCGTGTCAAAGAATTAAATGAAATAATTCAAATACTTCAGCAAAAGAACGAACATTTGCAGAACTTGCTCCAATTTAAAGATGAAAGAATTTTAGATTTAGAGAATCGTTTGAAAATACACGAGTTAGAATAGACTTGTAAAAAAAGTCTTCACATACGTCAAAATTTTTTAACTCGTGCAAACAAGAACTAGAAAACCAAAATTAATTAAATATCTTAGTTAAATATTTAAATATCATTTTAATTTTATTTATTTTCTGTTTACAATTCACCAATAACCGATATCCCTCATCTTATTTCGTGATATTTCAAACTCTTTTCCAGGGTTGCAAAAATGCCCAATCAAGGCAATGTCAGAATTTTTCTTAAAGCCAATCAAAATAAAAGGCTTGTTAACTTCAAACCATCCTTTCACATCATCCTCTGCCATACTACGATTTCTAGTTGTATGTGGAACTGGTAAATTGACTTTTGCAACATGAACATCAGATATTCCAGAATTAACTTTACTCCTTTTAACATAAATTGAGCTCGCTTCGAATATTGGTAATTTAACATGAATCAGCTGTTTTGTCATTTTTAACCGAATATCCTCAATCATTGATCTGGTTAATGCGGTAATTTCTGAAGGTAAGCTTTTACGTGAAGTTGGACCTTTTGACAAAAAAATCCATAAATATGATAGTTCACTTTCGTCAGATGTAACAGGAATTTCAACTATTTGTGTTTCGTTAATTGTCAAATGGTAATTAAAAGTGTTGTTTTGAACTAAGAAAGGAATATTAAAATAATGATCTTCCAAATAAAATGGAAGTTTTTCGACTGTTCCCGTTGAATTATTTTGATTCAAATCCAAAGTTAATTTGCGTGAAAAGAATTGAAGCATTTCAATTCCTTTAGATTCAGTGCGGTTTTTAGAAAAATAATTGAAATCATGGTCTAATGACAAATTTGAAGTATCTCCTTTCAAAAATTTTTGCAAATCCCTTCCTTTCAAATTAACATCAATATATTTTTTCATTAAGTCTGGATGAAAAATGACTAAATTTTGAGTTTTATTTTCGAAAGTTTTCTGAAATTCAATTAAATTAATGAAATTTTTAAAATAATGTAAAAAAATATACAACCTTGTAAAATTCAATGATTTCTTGAACATTATTTTCTATTCCTTGTGTTGCAAAAATGGCTTGCATAAAAAGATGTTTAACGACAAAAAAGTACGAAACTTGACTTACTTTAGACATGTTATCATTGAGAAAATTATAAAATACTATCTGAAACAAGAGGTCTTGTCACATTTATTAAAAAAGAAAATCTGTGTGCTCGGAAAAAAAATGCTGGAAAACACATTTTACTTGAATCAGTTGTTACATTGAAAGTTTCAGAAAAAAACAATTTCAAGCTTTATAAAAGCACACAAATCAAAAATAATTTATTCAATCCATCTAATTTTATCATTCTGGAGTAAAATTAAGAAGTTTCAATGTCAATTTCCCAGTATATTAAAATATTCTTTATATTTTTTTTCTCAGTTTTTGATGCAACAGTTTGTGAAGAAAAAAAATTTCATAATGTAGATTTGATTACCGATTTAGGGAGGTTTCGTGAAGCATCAAAAATCGGATTCTCGGATATTTCCTTTAATTTAGCAAAATATTTTGAACAATTTGTAGATAAGAAAATTTTTGAAAAACAGTTTTCAAGTGAATTTCAAAAAGAAATCATTTTGGCAATTGAAAATCTTGAAAAATATTTGAAAAGCCTTGCTAATAAAAAAACAAAAATCATTATCGATAAAATAACTGAATTTCATGCTTTAGTAAAAAATGCATTGAAGTGTCCAAAACAAAAGTTATCTGATTTTATCAAAAAGACTCAAGGAGTATTGTTACAGAAAAAGGAAGATAAATCTATTGAACATAGTTTATCACAATTAATAGAAATCATTGAAAAACATAAAAATAATGAAAAATGTGGCTTACATTCCGCTGGAAGAGAAATATTATCAACATTTGTCCTTGTACAAGCGTTTGCCGCTTTAAAGCTGAACCAAAGCAAGCAAAAAAGTCAAGAGTTGATCAATTATATGAAAAATATTGACTATTCATTGAAAGTTATTTCAATGAATGGAACAAAAGAAACTTTTGCATGTACGCCTAAAGAAGGATTTCGAGCTAAGAAAAATAATAAGTTTGTAACGTTGATGAAAAAAGTTGAGAAGATTTATGTTGGGAAGTTGAAAGCAACTAACGGAAAGTGAGTATTTAAAAAAATATTTTTTTATATTAAAAATTTACATAATTTTTTAAACTGCTCTTTCAGTGTAATAACGGGTGCTCGATTTCGTCACATTGAAGATATTTTGTATATTCAAATAAAAGAACGAAAATTGCTACCTTTTGGAGTAACAAGTAAACCAATCAAAACAAAAATGGATAACGAAAGTTATACAACGCTTCCTGAAATTCAAAAGGACTCAAAAGATTTACAAAATGTATCTTATCTGAATTGCAAATTTCTTTTGACCAAGCATTTGCTTGCACCAGATCAGGTTTTAGTTGGTGTTCAACTTAAGATTTTTAAGGAAAATGATAAATGTTACATTGGCCTCGTTGCTACTGGAAAAAAAGTTGATTTACTTACCGCTGAATTTCATGATTATGAAAGACAATACTATTTTGCAAGGTAAATCATATTTTTGAAATCAAATTCTGTAATTTTAAAATTTTTTTATTCATTCAAGGTCAAATTTCTCGGTCTCCCATACATATCTTTTTAGATCAAAACATCTCAAGGAAGAACACATAATAGGGGATGAAGCGCATGCTTTAAGTGTATCATTTGTTCCATCTCCACGTTCAATTCGCGTGCTTCCATGCTTCGATTTACAAAAGGTGGAGAGTGTGGTCCCAATGGCACAGAATGGAATTGAAGTTGTACTGAGCCGAAAAGCAAATCGACCAGGATTTTTACGTCTCAGACTGATTTCACTGGATATTGCAAAACATTTAGGGGCATTCATGAAAATGGATAAATATTCTGAATACTATCAATTGGAAAAATATTCTGACAATTCAGTATAGCACGATTATTTGTTAATCTGGTTGTTGTTTCAGTGAAGGAAAAGAATTATTTTAAATTCTTCAAATTTTACTTCAATTTAAGTATATTGCGAACAATCCCTGTTAAAAAATTGTTATCTTTCAATTTAAATGTAAATAAGTCGTTTTATCTGTGTTTTGACACAGTAACACACATTTGTGTTCTTTTTGCGGTTTTGATGCTTATTTAACGCCTTCTTTTGTTTATTTTTCTTCATTGTACGTCAAATTAAATAAATTAAATTAAGGGAACATTTTCCTTTCACTTTCTTTTGTGTATTTCTTATTAAAAAAGGGAAAAACTTACATTTTTATGTTCGAATACACTGCAAATAATAACAAGATAAAATACAATGCTGTGTTAAATGGAGGACATTTATTTATTTTCTTTCCTATTTTTACAATCGTTTTATAATAATTACCATTTAATAATATTTCAATCTATAATTATTTCTTCCTTTTAGTTAAACTACTTTCATGTATTTATAATTATTCTATCAAGTTACAACATTTTTTGTTTTTAATTTCCAAAAATTATAACTATATAAAATATTTATTAAGCTAAATTTTTTTATAACATATTTTTTTTAGTTCTTTTATGAATCTACGAAATAGAGTTAGATTTAAACGAAAAATATTTCATAACTTTGAAATATAAACCTAAAATTCTCTCAACTTATAAAATTTTATATTTTTTACTTGTTACACATTTTCATTATTATTTTTATGACTTTTAGTTTCAAATAATTTTTCATTTGTAAAAAATACATTTTAATTATCGGAAATTTTTTTAATGGAATCTTTAAATGATCCCGATTTGACCTTTATGGAAGATTTAAGTGAAGTTGTTTAAAACTTAAAATAAGATTTGGATCCCTATTTTGCTTTAGTTTGAAAGCTAGAAATAAACAAAAAAGAATTGAATTGGAATACTGAATTTCCTAATTTTAAAAGCTCAGGCTCTGCGTAATTTTATAATTTTTAAACTTTTTAGGGTTTTGAAAATGCTTTCAGTGGAGTTTGACAAAAGCTCGAGCTCATGAAAATTTGGCTAATCAGTGAAACATAATTGAAAAAGTTTATTCATTTTTTGTACAATTTTTACATTAATTTTATAAATTTTTATTAACAATGAGTGAAATTGAGTATTATGGTTATTTGTTTCCTTTCTCATTGACTATTCCTACAATGTTATGTAAATAAATGGGATTATTGACTAGTTTAAATTATACTAAAATTTCTTGTAAGCTCTGAACAAACAGCAAGTAAGATGCCGTTTACTGTTTGATATTTGATATTTTTATATGATATATTTTTTTTGCATATTCTTTATTTTAACTAAATTGGTCTGTAATTGAGTTCGATGTGTAGTTTTCTCCATTTTAAATTTTGTTAATTGATAAAAGTTTCATTAAAAAATAATAAATTCAATATGTCTATAAGATTCATGTTAATTCCCAAAATTTTCATAAAACGTTTAGGCAATTAATTATTTATAATTAATAATAATTTATAATAACTAATTATTTTGGTTAAATAATCATTTAATAATTTTCTTTTTTTTAATTTATTTTGTAATTTGCTTACAAAGCAATTTATTATTTAATTAATTTATATTCTTTTTAATAATACTTACCTGGTTATTGATGTTCTATAAATAATTTTTACCGTGCATTTTCACATCTTTCGCGTTAATGTATGGCACAGATGATGTAAAAAGGTATTTAAATGATGTCACACGATAAATTAAGATGATGATAAATAACGAAATAATATTTCTTTAATCATTTTATATGATTAATTTTTTTTCTTATTTTTGGGTAAGGTGATTATTTTTATCCATCAAAAGAATACAATTGTGAAAGAAGTGCACTTAATTTAATTGTGTTGTTAATCATTGTGTTATTGCTGTTGGATGATTTGTATGAGAAATTGTTATGATGGATGATGGCACTGAGGTTGAGTCAGCAACTGATGCTGGATTCTTTAATAAGAAATTAATTTAAATTTTATTATGTTAAGTTAGCATTTTCATTGTACTTACAATGGTCGCTTGCACAATACAAGTCGGAACTGGTTCATCCGAATCTTTTTCATTCATCTGAGGAGAATCAGTTCGTGACGTTTCACCATTTTGCATCTGTGTTACTGTTACAGTGAAACCAGTTTCGGTACAATTTTCATCATCCGAAGATTTTCCTTCCTAAAATTAATCAAAATAGTAAAAAAAATTATTGCATAAAGATTGAATGTAAATGATTTTAGAAAAAATAAAAATCAAGTTCGAAAATAATGTGTCAAATATTCTTTATTGAAATTCAAGCTAAATTTTTTAAGAATAAGTAGTTAAACTTGGTGAAATGAAACCACCACTGTGTTCACGGCTTCTGTAGAGTAGACCTACACCACTTAACGCAGATCCACTTGAAGTAATAGCCTGCAAATCTAAGAATGGTACCGTTGATTGGCCGACATCATCATGCATATGACTATGTTCAAATTGTATTAAACCAAGTTTAGTTTGATCTGTTGGAACATTATCTGTATATTTGATGGGACGATGTTCTCCTATATTATTCGGTAAAATTTTCGTTGAAAATGAATTGAAGACCCATTTTTGATCTGGAAGTAATTTTCCAGAAGAGATGTCAAATTGTGTGAACTTTGCCCCAAGTGCCAGATTTCCTCCTATATCAGCGAATTTTACGCCCGTTACAACAAACTGAAGTTTTTTTTTCGGGTTGACATAAGATGTTCCAATATGAATACTGCGTTTGTTAAATGCTAATTTGAATGTATTGTTAGATGGATTATCCGATTTCCAAGAGCCTTTCTTAAAATTCACCTTGCCTAGTCTTAATAGAGGTGATTGGTTTATTTTCAAACAAAAAACATTATTTTTCTGAATGATTTGAACTCCAGTAACGACTTTATTTTCTTTTGTATCGGATTTTAATGAATTTAAGGAAAAAGATCTAACAGATAGATTGTCTTTCGGCTCATCACAAACACATCGACAAATAGCACACATAACAAATCCTCGAATCCATGCCTTGAATGTAACAGTTTTAAACTTGGAACCGCCAAGGTGACCGTAAACGTATTTGAAATCAACTGGTGAAAATTCTTTGAAGATATAATAATATCTTGGATCACTCTCGGATGATTGAGGAACTCTTGCTTTATATTCACCCACATTGCTCTGATCTTTTCTTTCTTCGTTTTTGCAACTATGAATTGTGCCAGTACATGGACGTTGATCAAATTTATAAGAATCGTATTCTTTAAAATTGTCTCGAGGCTTTGAATAATCGGAACATTTACTATTGCAACTTCCAAAATTTGCTTTTTGAGTGAAATAAACCTGATTAAATCTAGTTACTTCACCATAAGTTTCACCTTTGACATGCTGTTTAGGATCAAGATTGTACAATTCTCGACTTTGAGATGGTACAACTGCTATTAAATTCAACAGAAATAACGTGATGATCTTTAAGAGATTCTCCATCGCTATGATCGTGACTTTTGAAAATTAATGATATGAAATGCAAACCTCAAGCTGAATTTATTACATATTAAAATTTTAGTATTTGAAAAAAATTTGAAAAAGCAGCTTTGATATAATGATTAAATTTAAAAAAAAAAATAGACAAGTAGAATGAATATCTTTGACATTTGCTTTCGTTGTATTTTTTTTCCGACAGATATTATTTATTTTGTTTGTTCACATATTTTTATTTATTTTACAAAAAGCCATTTTTACAGGATAAAAGAAAAGTTATTTCATTAAATATAAAATGTCATGGCAAAAAAATATTGTCTTTGACTAATTTATGTTAATTCTCATATTTATTGCAAAATTTATGAAACATTTATTTTTTTTATGGATACGTGACCAAAACTGGTGCGATGAATCCACCACTGAATTCACGTCCTCTGTAAAGTAAACCTACACCAATTAATGCAGTGTCACTCGAAGTAATCGGTTGAAAACCCAAAAACGGAACAGTCGATTGACCAACATCATCATGCATATGACTAGGTTCGAATTGAATTAGGCCAAGCTTAGTTTGAGCTGTTGGAACATTGTCTTCATATCTTATGGGACGATGACCTGGTTTGTGATAATTCAAAAGGTCGTTAGAAAGTGTATTTAAAATCCATTTTTCATTTCTGAGAAGTTTCCCGGTAGATATCTCAAATTGTGTAAATCTAACACCGAGTGCAAGATTTCCATTAACATCAGCCAATCTCACTCCCGTTACAACGTATTCCAATTCTTTTGTTTCATTTACTCTAGCTGTTCCTAAATGGATACTGCGTTTATCGTGAGTCAATTTAAATATTTTATCTGTTGGGTTGTCAATAATCCAAGAACCTCTGTTTTTGTCAACTTTTCCAAGGGGCAAAAGCGGTGATTGATGAATTTTCAAACAGAAAACATTCTTTTTCAGAACAATCTGAATTCCAGTGACGACTTGATTTCTACTTGTATCAGATTCTAACGAATTTAATGAAAAAGATCTCATAGATTTCTCATCTTTTGGTTCATCACACTTACATTGGCAAATAGCACACATAACAAATCCACGCAACCATGACAAGAAAGTAACTGTTTTATAACCTGCTTTGTTAGCATCTCCATAGATGTATCTGAATTTATTTATGTCCACTTGTTTGTAAAAGTAGTAATATCGTGCATCACTTTGAGCAGACTGAGGAATTCTAACATAATATCGAATTACTTGTTGACCTTTTATTTGTTCATTTTTACAACTATGAACTGTTCCAGTACATGGTCTTTGATCAAATTTATAAGAATCATTTTCTTTAAAATTGTCTCGAGGTTTTGAATAATCCGAACATTGACTGTTACAACTTCCGAAATTGGCTTCTTGCGTAAAATAAACTTGATTAAATCTGGTCACTTCTCCATAAGTTTTTCCTTTAACGTGCTGTTTAGGATCAAGGTTGTACAATTCTCGGCTCTCTGAGGTTACTAAAACAACAGATTTTAACACTAATAAGGTGATTATACTAAGATTTTTTTCAAAATCAAACATCTTGCAATTAATACACAAAATGTTTAATGCATTTCATGAGCTAACTCTTTTTAAATTGAGAATTTTTGTTAAAAAAAATAAATAAATCACACATTTCTATATAATGTTTTTCAAGTTGTGTAAATAATTTACTTTAAAAGTTATTGAAAACTATAATTAATCTGTAATCTCATATTTTTATTTAACCGTCATTATATAAAAGAAACGATTCCAACAGAGTTTTTATAATTAAATTTTTATTTCATTTGAGAAAGATGAAATTTATAGTGAAACATTGTTTGGTAATTTTTGCCTCTTTCAATTTAATTTTATTTGGATCTAGTGCTGGTGAAAGTCGTGAATTGTACAATACTGATCCAAAAGCTCACGTCAGAGGGGACACTTATGAGGAAATCACTCGTTTCAATCAAGTTTACTTCACTCAAGAAGCTACTTTTGGGAGTTGTGACAGTGTATGTGAAGATTATGCAGCACCAAGACACAATTTTAAGGAAGATGATCAATATAAGTTTCCTCAACGTCAATGTACTGGAACGATTCATAGTTGTACAAGTGAATATTCACCCGAATATCATGTAAGGCAACCGAAGTCTGAAACCAGTGATGCCAGATATTACTATTTCTCAAAACAAAAAGGCTTTAACGGTGAACTGTACATTTATGGAAATAAAAAAGAGCCTGAATATAGATTTGAGATATTCAAAGGATGGGAAAGGGTTTTTGTTAGATGTGACATTTGTAAGTGCTTATGTGATGAGCCAGAAGATAAAAAATCGGTTCGATCATTTTCACTTAACACTATGACATCAGATAAGAGTGATAACATGGTGGTAACAGGAGTTCAACTTGCATTGAAAGATAAAGTATTTTTCTGGAAAATCCAACAATCTCCCTTATTACCTTTAGGAAAAATTGACAGTGCCAAGAGCTCTTGGAAAGTTGATGATCCATCATCAAGTGGAAAAGTGTTTAAACTGCAATATGATAAACGAGGTATTCATATGGGACCTGCTAAAGCTAATGTAGAATTTTCAGAGTACGTCGTGACCGGAGTTAAATTTGTCGAAAATGAAGGAAATCTTGCTCTTGGAGTCGAATTAACACAATTTGACAAGTCTAATGGAAAATTGCTTGGTATCAGTAAATGGGCATTTAATGCATTTGCCACCAATATAATTACCGATGGAAAGTCAGGTCACCGTCCAACCGCTTATACGGATAATGTTGCAACAGAAAAAACAAAAATTGGATTGATACAATTAAGTCAAAGTCACATGCATGATGATGTTGGACAATCAACTGTACCATTTATAGATTTGCAACCTATTACTTCGACTGAATCTGCATTGATTGGGCTTGGTTTGCTTTACAGAGGCCGTGAATTCAGTGGTGGATTCATTGCCCCCAGTTTGATTACACATCCTACATTTAGTGATGAATCAAAAGGTCCAAGATAAAAAATATAAAAAAAAATTCGTTGGTAAACTTTAAAAAAGAACCTATTAAAAAAATTTCATCGCAATATTAATGTGAACGGAATATTTTTAATATATATTTTTTTTTGAAGGGGACCAAAAGTACTGTGGCAAAATAAAAACAATTTATCTAAATTACGAAGTTTATCATGTGCAAAGTCAATTTTTTTTTGTTTCCTGATGTTATAATATATATAAAAAATAAACGAAAATTGAATATTTAAGGCAGTAATCCAATTTTTATCAATAAACAAAGTTAAATGGATAGAAAATTAGGAAATAATGGAAAATTGAATGAATTATGATCTAGTTGTATGTCCATCAAAAATTTACTTTTCTTCTTTGCTTATTCTTGAATATGAAAGAACTTTGGCTTTATTTATTGGGTTTTTTGATTCTATAACGTACAATAATCATTATTTAATCCAAAAATAACAACAGTGATAAAAAAATAATAATAAAAGGAAGACCTCACCTATATTTTATTATTGTGTTTTTGTTTTGTATCAAATAAAAGAAAATGCTTTTTCGCATATTCTGCACGCTAACTTAAATTCACACACATACATTTCAGCACATTCAGAAAGTCGTATAAACGACTTGACATCATGAACCTTTGACACGCACATTATCTCATGTCCTGCTGATTTTACTTTGTCTAATTTTTATATGTTAAGGAATAAAAGTATGTGACTAAAGTTCTAATAAAATATAAAAGAAAATTATATTGTGTGATAATAATAAAAAGTGAAAAAGCCTATTAAAAATAGATATGACCAGACGATCCCTTGACTGAATTTTGACTCAGTCTACAAATTTTATATACATAAAAACATTGCGTATAGTTGAATAAGAAGAAAATTTGTATACGGAAGAACAAAAACATATTTCTTGTCAGGGATTAATCCAATTAGGGAATTAATCACATTAGTAATTGATTATAAATAAAGATATATCGAGTATAATATAAGGCAATTTGATATATTTATAATTGAAGAGTGTTAAATTAGGTAGATTAAAGGGAAGATATAGAATGTGGTGAATTTAAAAAAAAATATCGATTTTTTTATTATCAAATGGTTCTTTTTCTTATCATATTTAATATTTTTTTTTCAATTAAATAATGGAAACTTCACGGTTTTGATGGGTAAAATAATTGGATTCAATGACAAGACAAGAAAAGCTATAAAAACTATTAACCTTTTACCCATCATAAAAATGTTATGTATTTATTCATTCATAACGAAAAAAGCCAAGAAAACAAAAACGATTTTTAACTCAACACTCCTAACTTTTATGAAGAGGGAAAACAAAAGCAAAGAATAAAAAAAGAAAAAGAATAAAACTAATATTGACTTAATACCTTTCAACACAATTTACTATGCTTTAATTTGACATTAATATAAAAATAATCGACATCGTCAGTAACATAGCAAGGAAAACTGTTTTGACGTCACTTTTCAATATTCTTCAAAACCCATACCCACCTCTGACTTTTACAATAAATTATTATTTCACTTTTTTACTTTTATTTGTAATTCCAATTGAAAATCTGATAAACTGTTTATTTTAGTTGTTGGAGTTTTTTTTTATATATCAACGGTATGTTTGTGCATCATGCTCTATAACGCTATTTGTAGCTACATTGCACGTTACAAATTATTTTTTCATTAAATCGACATAATCGTGATTGTTCGTTATTTGCTATTATTGTCGTTTTTGTATTTCATAAAAAAAGGCACAAAAAAAATTGATGAAATTGAAAATAGAGCGCGGTTTTATTTTATCATATTCTAGAAAGTTAATATTAAAGGAAATACTGAGCAAAGGGAGAAGCGAAAACTAAAAGTCATTATACTTTTTTTTTGTGAAATATATAATTTACGATAATGGCAATGATATGACTTTGGTGTCGTTTCAATGAAAATTTTCTGTTTAATAGTCAACCGATACCAAATATTTGTGCATTTAATTTTTTCTTTCTATTATTGTTGTTGTTCTTGTATGTGTGTACGTTGTTCGTACACAATAAAGCTTTAGGACTTTTATAACCGATTAAATACCTTTGTGTCCCATTTATCGTCATCATCGTCGATTCTACATTTATAGTCGTAAGTAAATGTTATAAAACCAAAAGCAATTTATTTTAATTGAAATTCTGTCATTTTATTATACAAAAAAAAACTATTATCGTCACAGTTTTTATTCAAAAATAATGTTCAATGGTACCAGTTACTTTATAAATAAAAAAATATATTAATTGAACTTGATTCTTATATATTCGTAAAAAATCAAAATTTAATACCTTACCTCTGAATTTGCTCCTTCATTATCATCCTTTTCATTTTCATCAAAGTTATTTATTTTATCGACATCCATATTTACTGAATGTCCATTTGACTCACTCGATTTAGAAGCGTCTCCTAGCTCGTAAATGTTTATCATGTGAGCCGCTTGTGCATGGACCATCAAATCCCAAGGATTAATAAATGAATCTTTGCAAACAACACAAACCAAGTTGGCTGATGGAAGAGGAGTTTCTATAAATTTAAGGAAATTAAAATTAACATAGAATAACATAGAAGAAATTTTAATCTTACTGTTAACTAATTGTACGGGAACATCTTGACATTTGCAGGTAAATCTTAACTTGCAATAAGTTCTTTTATGATCCAATAATTCACCTAAATCTGTAAACATTTCTCGACAATTGCCACAAATTAAAGTGTCTGGATTACCTATAAAATAAAAATAATATTTACCCTTTAAAATTTTAGGAGCAAAAATTCTTAAGGGAATTGAAAAAAGAAAATCCCTTATTTTATATCTCATTTTTAACATACAGGTGTAAAAAAGGGGTCAAAATATAAATTAGGATGTTAATTATTCAGCAATTAATTACAAGTAAGTGATAGAGTTGAGTCATGGGGTGTCTTAATTCAAATCTACATATTTTCGTAAGGGATTTTTTCCATTTAAAGCTTTGTAGAAAGCAGAACGGCCATCTACATAAGTGTAATAAATTCGTCAGTTAAATGTGTACAAGGGAAAAAAGATGGACAAGGCCGACAGGTATAAATGAATGAATTATACAGTAAAAAAAGGTGGGAAATGAATTTATAAGACGATGATAAATTACTTTTGTTTTGCTTTGATTCAAATCAACAAAACAAGAAAAAAACCTAACAACACAAAATAATAAGAATTTGAATTGAAATTTTAATAATAAAACATTAACTACAAGACGAATAAGGAAAGTGAATTTCGACAATAGTGAATTTATGTTAAGTAGAATCAAAAATTCTTGATGAGTTTTTCTATGAAATCCCCGAAATTGGTGGCTTCAATGAAAAATTCTATCATACAAAATACTTCGAAAACATATTTTAAGTTTCAAATTACTCAATTGAATATAAAACATCATCAAACGGAATTTAAAAAAACATTCAAATAGAATAACTACCACTTTTCTTATCAAATTGTCACGCGGTGTAATTTTCGCGATAAAATAATTAGGGGAGTGTCTGCTTTGCTGCTTTTTTATCACTCTTATGTCTGCATTACATTCCTGTTTTACATTTATTTTTATCATCAACATCGCTTTTTTTGTTATATTTCCTTTTTTTTATTATTTCTATATTTTATTTCTTTTCATTCATAAAAAAAATGTCACGGTCATACAAAAATTACGACAATGCAATGACACTAAACTAAACAAGAGCATTATTATGATCATTATTACTTTTTTCTGTTTTACGTGTCATATTGCTACTGTGATACTACAAATACAGAAGGAAAAAAAACTCATGAAATGTCCTTTAGGCATCAATGTACGATTACAAGAAGAGAGTAGAAACTGAAGCAATCATTTTACCACTCCAGTCGAGTTGTTTCAGGCTAAACATTCCAACCAGTTTCGTTTTTTTTTCTGATGATGACTGAAGAGTGTGGTTATAATGTTTCTTCTCGTGTAATTATGGTAATGAATCATTAAAAAATAATGAGATATGTATACGAAATACACAGATGTCTGATTTGTATGTTTAGTAACAGCTAGAGAATCACATATAGGTATTACATAATAATTTTTGTTGATGATGATAATAATGATGAAAAAGAAGAAAAATATTAACGGAGGGGACATGTCAAAAACTTGTTGATGGATGTATTTTTGTTTTACAGTAAAACGTATGATTATTTTTTAGGGATGGAATGAACATTTTTAAAATTCATTAATTTATTGTAAATTTGTGCAAGAAATTTCGGTGCTCTTCCACTGTAAACTAAAAACGCTCCCAAACCACCTGCATTATTAGCATAGCTCGAAACATTTATCAAAATGGACAGGAAATGCAACAAAAATTTAAAAAATCAAACGCAAAATCCGTTAAATTGTAAGTTTTTTCCGTCAAAATTAAAATAAATTTTAGAAATGCGCTTTTACAAGACTGTAGTTTTCATTTTTATCATTTTCGTAACATGACACTACATGGTCTAATATTTTGATGAATTCCTGAGAAAAAAACAAGAAAGATATGAAGAAAAAAAAGTGAAACTGAAACAATAATAAACAAGAAGACATGATTATGTCACTTTATCATAAGAAAATAAATAACAAAAAATTCGTCTGTTTAACATTGACTTTAAACATATTCTGGCTTTTTGAAAAACAATGAAGAATGGAAAAAAAGCAAATGATTAATGAGCAATTGTAGCATTTCTAATGAGGGATCATTATCATTCTTTTTTTTATATTTTGTCTTCCCAATATTAACAGTCAAGTAGAGCATTAGTGGATTAATTTTTTAAAGTGGTGAAAATTGATATTTTTTTTTGATTTTTTCAAAGTATTTTAAAAAAGAAATTTACAATAATCAAATTTTGTGTCAAAAATACTTACTATAAGTTTTAAATGGTCCTACAACATGTTGTCCATTTATCATAAATTGTGCTGCTGCTGAAGTTTGTTGCTGCCCATTTGTCGTATTCATTCCCGTTATATTTGAACAATTGTTGTTATTATTATTATTATTGTTGTTACATAAACCAATTCCCAATAAATCATTACCATTCATGCCGTTTATACTTGTACTTGTGCCGTTACTGTTGCAATTGTTTAAATTACAATTATTGTTTGCATTTGTTGTGCTATGACTGTTGTTATTTAACAAGCCATTTGGTTGTGAGTGACCAAGTGGGGGAGACAAGGACGAGGCAGATGACAATAATTGTTGAAGTTGTTGGTGTTGGGCTTGTGCTTGTTGTTGTTGTTGTAATTGTTGGGCTAGAGCAAGCGTATTTGTAGCGGCAACGGCAAGTTTATTATTCACGAGTACATTTGCTCGGCTCTGTGTTGTGGTCATTAATCGAGGACGTTTTACGGGACGTGGTTGCATTTGTGGAGCAAATATAGTTGAAGCGTAATAACTAAAAAATTTAAAAAAAGAAAATATCACCTTTAAGACTTAAATCATAATATCGCATAATAACAACAAGCGACACGTAATCAAAATAATCACGATATAATTAATAATAATTGTATATGATGCGCGCATACCGATCTAATGATACAAAAAAAGACATGTGTGACTACATGTTGAAATAATATCTAAAAGAGACACATTTCAAGCAAATATAAGCACACATCAAAATTAGCTTAATGAGGTTCATTTTCATAATTTTTCATTAAACCCTTTCATATACAACAATTTGAATTGAAAAAAATTAATAATAAAAAGAAGGAGACAGCGATGATTTAATTTCATTGTCGTCTATCTTCTAATTTACACAATGCAAAATAATCATAAATTTAAATTAATTATAAAATTTGCCTGTCTCTTTTTGTTTTTATACTTGTTTTTACTTTTATAAAAGAAATTTCATGAAAATGGGTAGTTTGTTTATCGTTTATTCGCCTTTTGCATAAAATTAATAATCTTAAATTAAAGAAAGAGTTAAAACATAATTTTCAAAGTAAGAAAAATGATTAATTACGCAATAAATTCTTTTTATATTTTGCTTTTTCAAGTTATTATTATTATTAATTTTTTCATCTCTTCTTAATATTCATGTGTACTGAATCATAACGTAACGTCTTAAATTAATTATAATAAGCTACGACCCTCGTCAAATCATAATTAGATTTTTAATTGAGAGTATTGTGTCATCATGTCATTTTATTATGATTTTTTCTGTATATGATTTACTTATTAACAATATTTTTCTTTCAATTCTTAGCAAGGCATGAAAATATTAATTAAATTGAATACTGAATCATAAACTAATGGAAATGGCGAGGAGGTGATTATTTTGAGAAAATCTTCATTCAAACATCAAAAAATCAAAATTTTATTTGAAGCACTTACCTATCGTAATAATAATCCCTGTAATTAAAATAAAAAAAATACAAAAAAAAATGATTAATAAATTTTTTTTTAATGAAAAGAAAATTAATAAAAAAACGATTCAATGCATGAATTTTATTAATTTTGTTGTCCTATCGTGCTCTCATCATATTGCGTTAATTGTGTAAGAAATATTAATTAGCCCTTTTTTTCATCACAATTAACTCATCAAACAATTTTCCGTGTCAACATCTACTTATTCATCCGTATTTTAAAGTAATTTCATATTATGACTTTCTGACTTATGATTTCAAAAGAGCATTATAAAAAAAGCAGAAAAAAATCATGTGTATTTAAACCACTACATTTTTTTTTTACAATTTATTTTGTTTTACTGCAGCAACGCTAAAGAAATGTGAGCGAATAAAATTATTTCATGAATCAAACATAAAAAATAAACGCATATAATCAAAGAAGAAAATCCTTTTTTGCATGCTTTCTGAAAATTGAAGTAGGCTAATGTTAATGTATAAAATGCTAGTAATAAAAAGTTTTTCGAGCATTCTGTTGTCGTCTCATATTTTTATTTATAAAAGAGAAAAAAAACATACACACTTCAAAATTTCCGTTTGCATTAAAAAAAAAAAATCTCCATTTAAAAAGTAGGTTTTATGTCTTTTAGAGATTTAATTTTTTTTTATATTCTACAGTTTTCAGTGTTTCAGTGAAAATGACTGACCTATGCTTGTATTTCGTTTTGTATTTATACGCGAAACAAAAACAAATGTACTTGGTAGAATGCTCTGATTATATAATTTAAAGTTAATCTCTTTCCTTTTCGACGTGACACTGTGATTTCTAGCGTTGAATTGCAGATTTAAATACAAAAGAATATAATTTCAAATAAATGGCTTTTACACACTGACTTTTGACTTTACTTCACAAAATATGCATGAAAGCAGATCTTGAACTGTATTTTGTTCTATTATGACGTCTAAATGTAAATTCAAATTAAAGAATTGGATTTACTTTTCAAATAAGATGGACTTAAAGGAGATAAAGTACTCACATTATTTTAAAAGAATCACTATGACGCGTTTCTTTAATAGACCAGTTTTGTCAAAAAATAAAAATAAACAAAATACAAAAAGTAGTGATACTTACCAGTCATTTCCAGTTTTTGTGACATTTTGTCGCTTTCGGCCAGTCTGGTGTGCTTTTGGTTCGGCAACCATATTAACGTCTGGTTATATTTAAATGAAAAAATAGAAAAAAAAAATCAAAACGAGATGTAGATTAGCAAAAATTCAAAAGTGAATAAAAGTTCAATTAAAATATGAATTTTCAAAAAATAATCATTTCAAAATTATTTTATTTAAATAAATATAATGATAACAAATCGATTGATTTCCAAGAATAAGTAATTAATAATCAAAATAAAATCAAAACTATATTTTTGTTTTGCACTGTCAATTATTAAAAATCAAATTCAAAGATCAGTTTGACTTCAGATTTTGTGAAAGATAGACATTAAAATATGAAATTAAATTTAAAATTAAAGTTTTTGGTTAGTGTTGGCTTTCTGTGCCACGTAATCTACGGACATCCCGTGCATATAATTCCTTGTTCTGATATGACAAGTTCAACATGTGAATTACAAAACGTCTTTTTGGAATCAAGTGAAATGGAATTTTTGCCATCCTCACGAAGGCCTCTAAATATCGATACTTTAAGAATAACTGATTCTAAAATTCATACTTTAACATCAGGCATTTGTGATATCTTTCCGAATATAGAAAAAATGTATTTAAGTGGTAACTCACTTCAATATGTATCAGAAGATGCTTTTAGCAATTGTGCAAATTTAAAAAATATATATCTAAGTAATAACAATATTAACTCATTAACCGCCGCACTTGAACCCGTGGACCAAAAACCTTGAAATTTTACATAAAAGCTCAAAATAGGCCTATTTGAATATTAAAAGTTCGAGCGGGCTTAAATATTGGTCCAAAGGCTCAGAAAGTGCCGTTGCGTTTACGCATCAGTCGCGGTTAACGATATAAAAAGTAATATGAAGTAATAAAATAAAAAGATTCAATTTCAATAATTTTTCCTCAAGTTACTCTATAACTTTTTATTCAAAATTGATAGGATTGTTTGTGTATGTTGACTCGAGCGAGGAACACATTCCCTCTCGATTTTTAATGTCCGGCTCACATTAATTGTCATAATCTCAAAAGTAGCGGCCACTTCGGCGATTTTATAATCACCATTCAACTGATTTTCGTCAAAACCTTCCTCATCTGTCGATTCGCCCACATTAAGAGCGATTACCACAATTTGTAATTTTCAAAATCATACTCTACGAAGTTTTGTACTTCATTTGAAGTTAAAAATTGTCGGTTTGTCATCTACTGTAAAAGTAAATATATGGTTATTTTAGATATCGTTTTCCGCGACCGTTGCGTTTACGCAACACTAAAAAGAAACGAAAAATATTGATATTTCTAAAATACTAACAAAAAATCTCTTGAAGTATTTTAAAAATACAAGTCAAATAGTGTAAAATAAAAGAAAATAAAAATTAAATACCTTCATATTTCTTTATGAATTTTTAATTAAAAAAATTTTGTGAATTTTGTCACAACTTTACATTTCTAGAAATTTACACAAACTTATGATAAATTTATCAAAACACCATTATCCTTAAACGTAAACATTCAAAAATTAAGAATACATACAAAGTTTTTTATAATAACTGTAAAAGTTAGATAAAATGTCATTGTTATTTGGTGTTGCGTATACGCAACGGTCGCGGTTAATGAGTTAAGAAGTTACATCCAAATACATTCAACCAAAACACAAACCTGGAACACATTGCATTATATAAAAACCAATTAATTAATTTGCCTGATGAAATATTTTCAAATTTAAAAAAATTAGAAACATTAGAATTAGACAAGAACGAACTCACTAATTTAGATAATGTGGATTTTAGTGACCTTGTTAATTTACAAAATCTTTGGCTCACGCACAACCCACTTACAGAATTTAAAATTGAAAACATTCCGTCTTCTTTTTTGTCTGTAGTTTATTTACAAGACACAGATATACCATGTGATCGATTAAAAGAAATTATTGAATATGCAAATGAAAAGTACATCAACATTTCTTCTGCAAGTTACGATGACGATACTAATAATAATAGAGTTCGTAGTATCGAATTATCTGAAGTAGATGGAATATTATGCATTCCTCAGCTTGAACAAACTCTGGAAGTTCAAAATACGATCGAGGATGATGTTGCAGAATTGAAACAAGAATTTACAATAATGAAAGAAAAACTAAATGATATTGAAAATAAGTTGGCTAATTTACCAAGTGTTAGTCAAAAAAATCTGACAGAACTCGAGGCAAAAGTTGAGTTTCAATTAAAGTCCATGTCAAGATTCCTGGAACTTCAAAATATTACAAATAACATGTTTTTAAATAAGATTGAAAAATTAATTGAAAAGCATGATGATAGTGATACGTATAAAACGTATGATGATTAAAATAAAGTATAATTTTTTGTTCTTTTAACACTTTTAACTGTATTTTCATTGAATTTTGTGGTTCACTTCAGCTTTCGTGTTAATCGAAAAATTTATGAACAAATAATACATGAACAACAATTTTTTTCATGCTGTTATCAATATAATGATAAGAAATCAATTGACTTTTGCATAAGGTTAATATAAATTATAATTATTATTGTATAATGTAAAGAAAATTAATATTTTATTTTCACTGGCTTGGACCAGTTCTTCATTAGACATATCACGATGATTCATTGGAGCGAACGGCAAATTTTTGTTTTTTAAACTAATTTATTTATTAACTGATTTATTTTGAAATTTAAGAGCTTAATTATGAGAAGAAAAACCATTAAATTTTCAAAATTATCAAATAGATTTTTTCTATCGAGTCCAAGTCAAAAAATATTTTCATCTGACTGCAAGCAAACTTCAAGCTATTTTCGATGAACAGACTTCAATCAAATGGCCTTAGCCAAACACAGTGCTGTTTTAGAATTTCTCTTGTAAAAATTTCGATCTCGTCCAGAAAATCCTATATTTTATTAGTTACAACCAGTGTCACATTTTGTATTGTCAACTAATGAAGTTACATGGTGAAAGAAATTAAAACTATATTAAAATAACATTAGGGAAACTATACAATAATTTTATTAATAACAAAAAACTTGAAGAACAAAAAAGGGAGCAAATATGCGTGTTTATTATAATATTTAAAAGGAAAAGAAAGCAAAAGAAAGTATTCTTTTTTCTGTTTTATTTTCTTTTTCGTATCAGGTACTAAATGGTAGTGCACGCAATTTTACTAAATGAATATAATTTTCCAACGATTTTGTTTTTACTTTAACTTTGTTTTGTTTGAAATGTAAATTTAAATGAATATTCAAAATATACGACTGTAATTTATGTTAAAAGTAACTTCTAGATATTATTTAAGCAAGAAACTGTCATATTATTGTTAAAGAAATTTCATTTTATTTTGGACAAAATGTCGCGTTGCTACATGAAAAATGTAAACAGCTGTTATTATTGTTAAAAAATTCTCAAAATACAATTTTTCCCATAAAACAAATTAAAATGAGCAATAATCACTGCATTTAAAACTTTCTTTAAAGTTTAATCAATGAAAATAACGTTTATTCTATTAGTGCTCATTTTTACAGAACGCGAAATACCGCGATACTCAAAAGACTATTAAACTCAATAAAACTTTAACTCGTTCGTAACTTTCTAAATAAAGAAGTAAAATGTTATTATTTCATATTTTATACGAAATTTTTAAACTTATCCTGGTGTTTTTATCCTTTGGGTAGGAACAAAAAAAATAAATCAAATTAAATGGCATCATATAAGTAAATTGTACGTTCAAAACAATTGCTTACATATAAAAACACGAAATATCTTGTAGATTATTGTGCAGAATTTCAAAACAAAATTTTTTTTTGTTTTAAATTGCATTTTTTTCATGATTTAAGAAAGTTTACATACAATTTATCCAAGAAATAACCTTCTGATACTATTTGCTTATGTTGTGCACTACATTTCTTATTTTTTAAGGAAAAAAGTGTTAGAATGAATATTCTTGTATAGTTTTTGAACGGTTATCCGGGAGATATTTTTTTAAACTGTTTCTCTAATCTGAGATATAATCAAAGCAGAAAAATTTTTTTTTTCTAGGATTTTGGTAACCTAAAAGAGATTTTTAGTAAAACTTTGCTTTTGTTTTTTAAGAATTAAAATACTTGGAACGTTGTTATAAAGAAAATACATTTCTTCTAACCGTGCTAATAATAAAAAAAAACTCATACGATTATAGACAATCCTTTTTCATGTAAACATTTGTACGATAAGCAAGCAAATAATCATGTTTTTATTCTTGAACAATATCCTTTCTGTGATTGTTTCAATGTTTTTATGTTAATGTCTTTATTTCTGTTTAGTAAATTGAGGATATGTGAGAATATTGTGAGAAAACGTGTAAAGAATTCTCTTAAAAAATTTAGTTTTTGTGAAAAATGTTTTTTAAAGAAACTCTTCTCAATGTAACGAATAATTTGTTTGTTTTTAATTTTCTTGAAGTGTATATTTGAATATTTTTTTGCCAAACCACTGTTAAGACCACAATAAATAAAAAAAAACTAATCAAAATCAGAAACAATATCATTTTTTATTCATTTTCATTTTTGTTTTCTTGACTGTTTAATTTTTTGATATTTTCCCACATTAACTTATTCGCACTTTCTTGCATTTCTAAGAATTTATTCAAAATTTTAATTTGTTGATCAATTTTAGATTCAAAGTCGTTGGAAGCTCCATGATTACATGAAGAATTACTTTTATTATTATTCTTTTCCAACTGCTCAATTTTAGTTTTTAATAATTCCATTTCAGACCGCATTGCATTTCGAATTTCATCAACTGCTTCCTCTAATGCATGCAATCTGTTTGAATAATCAATCACTGCAGCATTTAAAAGTATCGAGTGCTGCTTTCATTTCAGCTAAAGTCGCTGGAAGTGTTCTCATTAAAACTTCTTTTTATATTGCTCAGTTGTCAGACAATAAAAATCATTAACTCTTGAAGTGCTGTAACTTCGAGTACGAAAAGTTCTTGATCTAGAACTTACAACTACTCCTTCATCTTTAAAAATTTTCATCACTTCTTTTAATCGGTCGCATTCCATATCAGTGTCTTGTAATGATATTTCCTTTAAATTTGGTAACTGATTTAACAAACCATATGCATCCAAGTCCAATAGAGGATTATGATGGAGATGCAATTCTTTTAAGTTTTTCAATGTTTCAAATGCATTTATTGGAATCTCTGTTAATAAATTTCCAGGGAGCTGTAAGGTGTGTAAATTTGTCAAGTTCTCGAAAAGTTCAGGTTGTAATACAATTAGTTTTATATTCCATAAACTTATTTTCTCTATAGCTGGATTTCTATTAAATGTTTCGGGATCGAACTGTTGCTGTGTCAATGGATTGTCATAAATGAAAATGTCTTTTAAGTTTTGACAATTTACAAAAGCATCTGAATGAATTTTCTTAAGATTAACTGCTTGAATTTCAAATTTTTCAATATTAGGAAAGGCATCACATATGTCACTTGTTAAAACAGGAATGTTTGAATTTCGAAGAATCACTTTTGTTACTTGCTTTGGATTCTTAGATGATGGCATGAATCTTGTAGTTTCATCGTCTAGAAAAATATTGTACAAATCACATGTTGATCCAGTTATACTTGAACAAAAATACACTCGAATCAAAGTGTTTGATTTGATGAAATCAAACTGATTCAACAGTATTAACAATAAAATGTAATAAAAATGTTTCGATTTCATTTTAAATGTCTTAAATGAACGGTATATAAAATTAAACTGACTAAAAATGTATTTCTTTGAGTTCTGTACAATTTCTCGGTTATCTCCAAGAATGATAACCTTTTGTGAGATTTTGACACTCTCATTTATTTGTATATATAATTCAAACATATATCAGTTCAATTCTGACTATAAATCTCATGATTTTAAATTCAAATTCTATTCCAATAAAAATATTGTGAAATCGGCGTATTTTTTAAAACCTTTGAAAGGTGATGACAGACAACTATGTGTCATTAAAATTATTTTAAATGTATAAAGAACATAAAATCGGTAATAAATTTATCACTTCAAGTGTGATTCTAAATAATTTTAAAAAAAAAAGTTTAAGAAAACAAATCAAAATCGGGTATGATCAGAATGTCACAACTCAAAAATTGTCAAGAAATTCAAACAAACATGTAACGTAACACAATAAAAAAAATATGTTGACATTTACAACTATTTCAGCATATTTTACAAAATTTAATTTCATTTAATAATAATTATTACGACAAAATTTAAATTAAATTATTTGAAATTTTTATTATCATTATATTAATAAAAAAAAAACATTCCAATCTAAATTTAAAACATTTTATAAATATATGAATAACCCACATAAATTAAAAGAAAGAGATGAAATGAAATTATAATAATAAATCTCAACAAAAAGTAAATTACAGGGAAAATGCTCTTATTGGACAAGGCAAATTTGAATAAGTGTTCCAAGCTGAGAATTGATATTCTTAAATTGGATATCACTATTTACAAAAATTTAAAATGTTATTTTGTAAAAAAATGATTTAATTGATTTTTTAAAACATAAAATGCATAAAATTTCAGGTTTACTGAACATTACCATAAAAATAAAAAAAAAATATTAAGAAAATTATAAACAATTAAATTTGCTTATTTTTCTTAACGGTCAAAATTATTCAAATCTATATGGCCAATTAGAGAATATATCCAAATAAAGATTTATCCAATTAGAGCATTTTCCCTGTATTTTTAATTCTGGTGACACAATTCAGGTCTCAACTGAGTTTTTGATGTGTTGTTATTTATTTATATTTTACTTTATTTACCACACTTTTCACAGGTATATTTCTTACATTCTCTAATTTTATTTTAAAAAATTGCTGTGTGTACACTTTTGAATGAATATAAAATAAATAAGAGACAAAGTTTTTTAATGTAATAATAATAATAAAATAGAAACAATTTCACACAATTAACTTAAAACAATATTACGGTTAATGGGCGATTATAATTTAAATTAATCATTTAGGATTTATGAGGGATGCAATTATTCTCTACTGTTGTCATCATTGTCGCATTTTATAAAATGAGTAACTAAATTGTGGCTTTCTTTTAGATTTATATTACGAGTTAACGAGTGCACTGCATTTCATGTAATTATTTGTGGCATTGATATACAAATAATTATAATAAGTCTTGTAAAAATTTGTGGAATTTGTTACAATAATTCTTTTTAAAGAGTGCAAAAAGAATGTGACCTTAATTAGTAACATCAATTTAATCACATTTTTTTCATAACAGGTTAGATTTTAAAATTCCAGTGACTTGCAATTAAAAAATGAGGATTTTGACAAGAAGTTTTTTCAATCTTTGAATTAAAATCTTTTAGAGAAGATTTCGAGCCAACAATCGTATTAAAAATCTTCGTGAATTATGAAAAAGATTTCTCCAATCGTATCCAATCGATAATATTGCAATCTAGCATACCAGGACATAACCCAACAAGATAAGATAAGAATTTTACGTTTTCACTGGGGCTTATCAAACTAAATCCAAATCATTCCCGAAGACTCCCAAACACAATACTGTCAACTAAACAAAAATGTACATCACTTTTATTTAGATATTATAAATAAAAGCATTCTCATTAAATATTTAATCAAATGACATCAAACATAAATTGAGATATGTAAATTGCCGTAGAAACACTTGCAGTATAGTGCAAAAGGTAAAAAAAGACTTTCAACGTACATTCAGATCAGCTAATTAGCGAAAATTTATTTCATTTATAATATTTTATTTTATAAAATGTAGTAACGATAGCATATTGCATCACACTTACAAACACTCTTAGTTTTTATGTCCTAAATGTCGTTTTTTGGGTGACTCTACACGCTCATGTCAATTGACCTGTATCCGTATGTGAATTGAAATATACACAAATAATGTGTATTTATGTTGTTTTTAAATCATGCACGTCTAATTAAATGAAATTTATTACATCGCAAAAAGATTTACAAGAATTACTTTTATGAACCAAAATTTGTCTGCTAAAATACATAACGAGAGGCTTAATGATGATGATGCATTTTGATTTGTTGCGCAAATTGAACGGGAAAAAGAAAATTTATATTGCTTAACATCTTTACACGGATCAATACCTCGCAATTTATTTATAATTAATTCAAATTCGAATATTACAACAATGTTTCAATATTGTATTAAAATAATAAAACCTGTCATGTTTTTATAAAATTACTAGTCTACAATTTTTTTTCTTCTTTTGAATCACACAAACTAAAATAAAATAAAGATTATTATTACTATTAATAATCGTATAAAACAAACTAAATTAATTTAAAACGAGGCAAAAATATGTTTGCTTTAACAATGTTGCAAATTCTTCATGTCTATACAGAATTTAAAACATGAATATTTCAATCTACCAAAAATGAATCGTGTTTGAAAAATGACAAATTTTTATGTGTCTATTTTATACTAATTGCATTCATATCGGACAAGAATAATTTTATTCATATTTTATAAAATAAAGTAATTGCATTAAAAACTGATTTTGAAATGGAAAACATTGAAGCAAAACTGGAGCCAGACAAATAAATGTTTGACAATGTAGTTTTGCATGGGACCGGATGTTTTTGATTTTTCAATATTTTGACATGTTTCTTTCTAATTATTTAATTTTATAGGTTGATTTTATGGTAAGAGGTAAGACAAAGTTTTTTTAAATGAGATAAATTCTTGTAAAGTAAAAATTTTATTAAAAAAAAATATTTCGATTAAAACATAAAGAATTAAAATAAATTTACTGACGCATGGCCAATTTTGACACATCATTCACACGTACAATCGTTTATTTATATGTAACGCCAAAGAGTTCTTAATTCACAAAGTTCATTAAAAATAATATCAAATCGTAAATTTTCTTAGTTTTTCACTTCTCCATATTTCTTCAAGTATAATTATTTGGCACGCGGCCAAGGAATGTCAGGTAAAATAAAATAATAATAATAAACCAAAGTTAGAAACAACACGAATTTTTCAAAAAATTATGTTTGCTGTTCATGTGTGTGTGTTTGTGTATGTATATGTGTGGGTGCCTATATCAAACAACGGAGACTATTATTATTTGACCAGAGGTGGATGGTGTTTAAAGTGGTCATTTTGGAAGCTCATAACACAATTGAAATTTATATGAAAATAAAATCGACGTTATTCAAAATATTCCAAATAAGTGCCAAATGTAGTCTTATGATCCCAAATTATAAGTTTTTTTATTCAAGAAAACATTCAGTGAGTTCAGTGATCAAACCATGTTTTGACCTAATGGCGACCCATGAACGTTTATTTTTGGTGAATTTCATTTAATTTATTGAATTTAAAAATAGTTTTCTATTCTCGCCAATTCATCAGTGAGTTTTTTTTATTTAAAATTTTTATTTTTGTTTAAAAAAATTAAAGCATTAATAAATGTTTCTTTTGTGTACCGAACACAAACAAATGTGAAATCTATGACACCATAGTTAAATGTATCAAAGTCATTTTTATATAAAAAAAAACATTAACTTGAATGTAAAAATGATTAATTATTATAAAAATATTTTCTTTTAAAGAAGCAAGATATTTGAATTTGAAAATGTTTGCCTTAATTACTTTCTGTCTTAATTTTTGATATGAGTGAGTGTTGATATATGACTCCATTAAATCACATTGAATCGTGAAAAATTGTCATCACTGGAATGGAAAATATTATCTTTAAAATTTTTGATTTCGAAATATTTTTTCACTAATTTTTTGTACGCTTTCAAAGAAAACAATAAAATAATTTTTTACGATATAAGTAAAAATAAAACGAAACTTTCAATATCATGCCTAAACATCAGCCAGACAAACAAAATTTCATGATATAATCGATTTTAATTGACTCTAACAGGTGTATTAATTCCCATCGACTATCCGAGCCAAAACGTGGATTTTTGTAATTCATATCTTGATATCGTGCACAAGTAATGTTTAAATAAAACATTGTTTTCTCATGTCGAATTCAACAATACTAATAATAATTACAGTATTTGATATAATAGGTCAAGCATGTGGTAATCGAATCATTCAATCAAATTATTTAAAGTTTAGATTACGAAGTGAGTAAATTGGGTTGTTTGAAATTTATTTATTAGAGGGTACACTTTAAATATTTAAACAAGGAAAAGTACTTCAAAACTTTATCGTTTACCCCCCAAAAAAATATGCTTTAAAATAAAAAAAATTAAACGTTATAAAAGTATCGTATAGGAAAAAAACATTGTTACTCACCTAATACTTGACTCAGTACTGTTCGACCATCCTCACCATGGCAAGCATTTCTCGCATCAAATGGATTTGTAAATTGGACAAAAGCGTATCCTTTATGCATTGATATTCCTATTCAATAAAAAATAGAATACAAAAAAATGGATAAAATTGATTTAAAAAATTTAACATACAAAAGTTTTCACATTTCCAACACGTCACGTGACATGACTAGTTCACTTCATTCAATTCACATTTTCGGTTCATTGAGTCGATAGATGAATTGTGATGGAGTGTAAAATGTGATGGAATTTTGTAAATAAAATTGGATGTGTAATAATAAAATATGTAAAATCAATAAAGAAAAAAATCGACACTCCGTCCATTTCATTGTAAGTATATGGCTTAAGGCTTACTGGTTTTTATTATTTTAATTTTTTTGTGTGTTTTTAAAAAACTGTCAAAATAATTTAATTCAAAAGTAAATCAACAAATGTATACTCATGACTTAGAAATAAAATTCAATAAAAACACAAAATAAATTATCACCGGATATTTCAACCCTTCATTTGGAGTCGCTCAACTCTTACAAAGGACAAGTAAATACCCATAAATATAAAACTCGTTATAACAATCCAAAGAAATGTAATACCACACATTTTATTACCTCGTATTTTTTTTCTTGAATAACACACATAAAATTTCAGCGCATATGTCAACACCTTATATACAGAAAGAAATGTGAGATATGACGATTTGATAAGACCAAAAATGAGAGTATAATGGTAATAAAATAATTTTTTTTGACCAATGTCATTTTTTTTCAACATCATTATATGGTTGTTATCGTTTCCATCGACATGAATGTAAGACTTAAAAAAAATATAGGCAGGCGACAATAAAAATGAAAAATTTTTAGGATATAAAGAAGACGTTAAAAAGGCATTTGATCAGGTTGTAAAATTGTTTTAAAAAGGGACGACGACATTTCATAAGAGAGTTGTAAGACATTTTTATGATTTTTTTTTAACATGTATAAAAATAAAAAAAGAATTCCAATAAAAAAAATGAAGCACTTTAAAATAGAAAAAAAATAAGTCAATAAAAATAAATTTGAATTCTTTTATCAATTTCAACTTAAAACATACCCTTTTTAATGAAAAATTGTAGTAAAATTCATGATAGTATGAAAATTTTACTTATCTTCAATTGTTGATAGAAAACATTTATAGTTTAATCTGCTTTTCTCTACTTTTGCTTCGTTTGTAAACAAACAAACAACCACATTGTATCACACATGTACTTAGTCATGCATTTCATCGGCTTAAAAAGCTAAGTAAACAAACACTAGAATGAAAGTCTCTTACTTCTCATCTTCATATTATTTAAAGGATTTAAAAATCATGATATGATGACTTATAAGAGACGTGGTGTGTTTTATCTGAATGATAAAAGGATAAAAAGTCAATGAATATGCAACATGAAAATTTTCTGATTTTAAAATTAAATGAGAAAAAAGGCTTGTTCTTACACACATTTCTAGAATTTTCATGGGTTTTCCTTTAAAAATTTGTATTATGTTGAAAAAGAAAACTTTTGTGTCATATGTTAACATAAGCAATGTATCTTTTATGATGTTATTATACTCACCAGCTAATCTGCCATATCTTTGAAACATACGTTCCACATCTGTTTTTGAACACTGAAATGTATTCAAGTTACCGACAAAGACACGTGAGTTTACGGCTTGTGGATCCTGTGAGTTTGTCTGATTTGATAATTTTGACAACTTCATTTTATTTCTGTTTTCTTATTATTTTGTACTTAAATCAACTTTCTTATAAAATTTTCCTTCATCAACAGAAGGATTTTCAAAGTTTCTTTTGTATTCTTGTTTGGAAGTGATGTTTTTAAAATTCACTTCTTTTATAATTTAACCTCTTAAGGCAATTTTTTTTTCCTTTTTTCTTACAATTTATAAATAATTATAATTCACATTCTTTCATAATTCACTTTTGATGTCTTGAACAACTTTCTTTTGTTTGTTTGATTATGAGATATTATAAATTAGGCTACTCTTTTTTTATTCTTAACAATCATATTGTAATTTTGAAGGAAAAAAGAGGAAAAATAAAACCATTAATTTTTTATATGAAGTATTTTGAAAAAGTTTTATTTTGATGCATATGAATTTATCACTATTTTTTGCTGTTCTTGTTGTTAAAAATCTTATTTTATCATATTTGAAGCACGTGTCTGTTATTTTTATTCTGAACAACTGTGTTTGCTTACGTCACTTTATCGTTCATGATCTGTCTGCTGGAATGAAAAAATAAGAAAAGAAAACAATAAGACAATTGTTATTCAACAGTTCTTTTAAAAATCTATCTTATGTCTCTTAATTTTTTAAGTTTTATAAGAATTTATAAGCCGTAACGCGTTGCAATTGTGATTTCCATTGTTAAAATGTTTTTTAAACTTTTTGAATTTCATCAGGATGGATATTCAACTATTTTGATAAACTTTTCCTTTTAATGTAATTTTGAAGATGGTTTTTAGTCATAATTATTGATATTCTACTTTAATATTTTTCCTCATAGCATTAAACATTATCATAACATAACATTTAAAAATATCAACAAAAATTTTAAAACAAATGAAAATTACCAAAAAATTGTTAATAAGAACTCAATTTTATTTAATGCTGCTAACAATGAACAGGTGTTAAAGACTTACAAAACATGCAAAATTATTAAAGTATTTCATTAAAATTACAATTAATTAACATAAACAATAACACTCTAAATAGATAAATTTTTACGCATATTTCGCACCTTTATTGATTTTTTGATTTTGAAACGGATTAAAATACAAACGAATAAGAAGAAAATGTTTTTTAATGCCTTCATTGTATTTGAATATACAAAAATCGCATTACATTGTAATTTTGAATATCCTGTGAGAGACCAAGTAAATATCCCGTTTGAATAGTAACACTGTCACTTGTTACAAACTTACATTTAGGTCAGAATTGAAAATTGGCAAACCTTTTCAATTTAGAGTCGAAGTAAATAATTTACTCTTCAAATTTTTAATATTTCTAAGAAAATAACAAAGAAGAAAAACTCTAATTTTTTATGATGATTACAAAAATATCCTTCGCACAATAAAAATGTTAATAAATAATAAAATTCATAAACCACATCGTCAAAAACTGCGTTTTAGCAATTTTATTACAAAACTGACACAAATGAAATAAAATAAAATAAAATGAAATAATAATATATACAGAAAAAAGGGTGAAAATGTGGGGATAAAAATTTGTAAATATTGTGGCTTTTTCATTTTTTTATATGTATGCATAAAAATTTTCCACAAAATTGACATTGAATGCCAGACAACCGCGGGCAAATATTTGTTGTTTCAGTTAAAGCATTATTATTATTATTAAATTTTTTGATGAATAATTTAACGGTCAATTTGCATGGATAATTTAATGTTTAGTTGGTGGTTTTATTTACATGGCAGAAGTCTTAGTTGATGAATTTTAGAAGAGGAAAAATAATTTGACTTGTAAATTTATTCAGGTGAGAAAAAATTTAAATTAAGATGATAAAAAAAAACGCTTTTTAACCGAAAAAATAAAGAAAAAATTCTTTATTATAAAATTTGATGAATAATCATCTTAAACAGTATATAAATTAGTTTAAGTAGGTCTATATATTAAAAATAATAACTAGCATTGATACAATTTTACACTCATTCATATGATTAAATGCATAAATCAATTTCAATTAGGAATTTCAATTTAACCACCACAAGTACGACATTTATTTGTCTATGTAACAATATACATAGGGAACGCCTGTTCGCACATACCACTCACAAATCAAATATCACTTTAAAATGATGTTATCAAAAATAAATAGTAAATTAATGAATGAAAATCGTTTTCTACAAACTTAAATAACACATTTTTAATATTAAATTAATGTAATTTATTATTTAAAAGCATAAATTTTCAATTCCAAAAATCTCACAAATGGTGGTAAAGCTTACAAATGGTGGTAGCTAATGTATACGGCAAATATAACAATTCAGAGATAATCCAGTAAATTCCTTGTTATTATTCACATTCACTCACACGCTCAATTCATTTTTTCCGGTATTTATTACACACCTATAAGCATTGATGTTCTACATACTGGGTGTGTTTTCAACTAAACATAGACACGAAAATATTCTATGATAATATTTATTTGCTTTATTTATGGCTTTGGTGTCAAATTATTTTACTAACTGAATGTGTGTAAGGATGTTTTATGTGTTTGATACGATAATAGGATATATGTACTTGTGTAAGTATACACATTTATTTAAATATCATCATATGCGTGTTTAAAATGGATTTACTTTGATTATTTATTATCTTATAGCTTCTATGTGTATTTTTGCATTTTCATAGAACATGTGTTATAAATTGTGTCGAATTCAAATAAAAATAGTGTATAATGAAGTGAAATTGAACCAATTTTTCTTTTTTAGTTAATTTAAAATATTAATATTATTATGCTTATGTTAAGGTTAAACGAAAGTAAATTTTTTTTTGATTCTTGGCGACGCGAATGGTTTCCAAATAATTCATATTCGTTACAAATTCAAGCTAAAAATTTGAATTAACACGAAAAATTACTTTTATTCTTCACTAGCTCTTCTTCAGATATTTCATCAATAACCATTGCTCAGCAGAGAATCCGAAATAAAAAAAGATATAATATTACCCAGTAAAATGAGACAATAAAAACAAAAAACTTAACAGATTCATGCTATGTTCAAATAAAATTGATTACCATTTTTTTGGAGGTTTTTCAAACATTTCACATTCATCCTGCTGTTATCAAATATTCATTTAACACAACAAAACATATTTGACAACGGTTATCATCAAATCACGAGTGACACTAAAATTTGTCTAACACAATGACGAGACACGATGATCAAACCAATAAAATTAAAACAAAAAGTGCAAATGATTTTTTGATTTGATTGAATTTGTTGCATCTCGCTGATTTCGTTTATTATTTTGAATGCTAGTGCTTTTACAAAAAAAAAATTGTATGGAAGGACCCGTTATTGATTTTTTTAAGTCCCACAAATATTTGTATTGTACTTGAATTTTACTTACTTCGTTTAATTAAATATTTATTAAAATATTTCTTAACCTTAACTTTGAATGAAAGACGAAAAAAAAAGTCTGATTCATTGATTTGCCCTCATTTCGTTTACGTCTTGTATTATTTTATCCTAAGGCCACACAAAATTTGCATATCTTATAATATTTATTTAAAAAATTGATCAAATAACTGGGGAAAAGCCAACATTTTCTTACCGTCAACAGTAATCTGTTAAAATTCAATTCCATCAAGATTACATAGATCAAATTATTCGAAACCCTTAACCTACAAATCTTAGCAATCACACTAACCTGAAAAGTAAGACAGACTTTGCATGACCTTATACAGGCGAGAAAAAATATCTTACTGAATCATAAGGAAGTGAATAATTCACTCAGAGTATAAAAGTGATTCAATTTATTTCAATCTATTTTCAAAGCAAGAATAATTAAGTATTAAAAGCCTTTTAAATTTTTAAATACGGTCTGGTTTTTAATGTTTAAACACTTGTGGATGCAGTTCCAGTTGGATTATCTCTACTATTTGGAATCTCTGCACAAAAGGCCATGGTATAAAATAATGATCTTGCCTTAGCTCTAATATTTTTGATGTTATAAGCATATAAAATTGGATTGATTGCGGAATTCAAGGTCATAAATATATAAATGAGAAGTCTCGATTCCACTGTAAACGTGTATGGATTAATACTGATTGCAACAACATTGATGACACTTGGCAAAAATGCCACAACTGAACATGTTACAATCATCATAACCAATAAAGTTCCTCTCAGTTCCCGATTCATCAATGTTTTGGAATTTTTATCTTCTTTGTCCTCAACTTGTTTAGTTTCCTTTCTCAAAAGTAGACGATAAGCTTGTGTGAAAAATCCAGGTTGGCCTTTTGATTTAAAAGCTTTACTAATAGCACGTTGTATAAAAATGTACAAAACAGTAATAATAAACATGTTGATTGAAATTGAGCCCATATAAGCACCCAATAATGATGGCGTAATAACAACTTTACTCATAATGCACACTAGGTCATGTTGTTTAGGAGTCAAATATGTAAAAAAATGACTCAGCCCACATATCCATGGAATAGCCCATGAAATGATAATTATTGCTATATAAAGTGGAAGCTTAAATCAAAAAAAAAAAATCAAGTCAAATCTGATCTTACTATTAGCCAATTTATGAGTCATATTATTTCGATAATGGACCGGATAACATACCGCCCAAAAACGATCAATAGTTGATGCACAGACACAAAACAATGAGCCTTGGTAGATTGGTGATACAGCAACAACAATTAAAACACAGGCATACGAATCAGCAGTTGTGTGGGCTTCAAATTTGTAAATCATTATAGGCACCATGAAAGCTCCAGTCAAAAAATCATTGACAGCCATTGAGATGATGAACTTGTGTGGAATTTTCATATTTTTCCTTTCATGGAAAAATAAGAGTAGAACGAGACCATTTCCTAGAGTCATGATTATTGACATGATCACTGATGTGACTACGTATCCTATGCGCCATTCCTCCAGTTTTGGATTATGGATTGACATTACCTCAAACAAATATTTTAATTCTGGAGAAAGTTCCGCAGAGGAATTGGTGAAAGACATATTTTGTGTAATTATGTCTTCTGCCATTTTTTAAGAAATGTTGATACTTTTATTGGAATATAACGCTTATTGTAGTACAAAATGTTTTTTATAAACTGTCATGTTAATTTTATTAGAGCTTCTTATATACCTTTTTGTTATCAGGAGCATAAAAAAATAATATCATAAGTTTCCACGTGCAACGGTTATCAAGGAAGTCAACAAATAAAGACCAATCTACATTTTTTGACGAATTCTGATACTAATTACTTTTTAGTACATTAAAATTAATCCCAATTGAAGTGAGACTTTTTATCATTAAAAGGAACAACTATGTAATCTTACATAATATGAACGTAGCTACTACTAGAAACTGTGTCAAATCAAGGAAGTACCTAAAGATAGGTGATAAGAATTGTTGTAGTGAAGCGAAAATCAACCTTGAGTAAAATTTAGTCATCACTTATTAAATTCTTCACCGTAATCAACATTTTACATTAAAAAAGAAAATAATTTTTCACTTTAAATGAAGTCATGAACTCAAAATACACATAATTTTCAGTGCATATTCATTTTATGTCTAATGTCTGACTTGGTTCGTTTATAGTACAACTGTGTTTGTGTTTGTTTGTAATCAAAAGGTGGAAAAGTAGAAAATTGAGCAAGGTTTTTGAAAAGCCACAGAAAATGAATGCAAGAAATTTTAGCTAAAAATAAAATATTAAAATAACTACAACACACACGTCTCTTTTCTCATGCATGTAGTCGTCGTTTTTTTCCACGTTAAGTCAGAAGTAGAAAATTAAAACGTGCCAGAAGTTCTTTGGATTTCCTTTGCACTATTGTTGCTATTTTATATTTTTGATGAAAAAACATTTACAGGCAATAAAATAAAATGTATACACTTATGCATAGAATGGAAAATAAAATAAGAAAGTAAAAAAAAATGTACAAACAATAAAGTTTATGTGAAAAATACGAAAATTAACTACAACTGCACTGTTTAATTTTCCAACATGTCAAGTAATTATGCATGCATGCAAATACTTATAGCTGTGAGTGCTTTTTGTGGCGAAATTAAATAGATCATTTATATATGTAGGATTCGTGGAGTTAATTTTGTTCTTTAATTTTTACATGAAAACCATGTTAAAATCTTGGACAACCATTTAAAATGTCTGAGATTTTTCCTTTATTCATACAAATGAAATGAAAATGAAAAAGAAAGTATTGCCTATCAAGAATTAATTTTCACTCAAAGGTCAAGACCTTACTATTAATAACTAACAATCCCATCTTTTCTTTAAAATTTCGGGTCTTATGTTACATTAAAATTTTAAACATAAAAGTGACAAAATAAAATAATTATTAGTCTACCAACACACATTCACATGCATTGCAATTTAAAGTTAATTTCATGTATGTTTTTGAGGTTGACATCCAGTGTTTTAATTATTATTATTATTTGGTTTTTTTTGGGTTAAGTTGAGAATTTGTTAATGGGCTGGAATTTTTATGAGTTTTGTTGTTTGTAGTTTTTAAATGTTTCAACAATAACTTCCAAATCTAACCATTTTCTTATATGCTTTCAAATTAAATTTGGTTGAAAACATTCTTAGCATTTCAATGAATGAATTTTATAGTTTAAAATAATTAAGAAAATTCCTTTGGTCAAAAATAAGATATCATAAAATTTTTATTTTGAATTTATTTTCAGTCTTAAATTCCTTTCTATTTTTTCCTTTAAAATTAAAATTATTTTTAAGCTTAATACCAGACACATACATTGCAAATATATTTTGAACGCTTTCATTTGCGTTGGTCATAGAATGACTTGTGGTATTTAATTAAATTTCATTCAGCTTGTCTGCCATTCATTTCATTTTCTATTTGACTCTGACTTTTATTAAATTTATATATATTTTTTTTTTATTTATATCTGAAATATTGAAAACAAATGCATTATTATTTTCATACTCTATCAATTGTCCTGTAAATGTGGTGTCCTGGTGTTATAGAATTCAAAGGAAAAATTCATCCAAATTTTCAATTCATTTTATTTGAAATACAAATTTTATCGTAAAATAAGTTAAACTGTAAATGTGCCAATTTTGAATTGATTATTAAACTTCTTTGAGTATTTCTAATAAATTATTTTGCTATATGCAGAATAATTTTCTAGGACGCACATTATTCAAAAAAGGATCAACTTTGCATTAACTGACATTTTCTCTTGTTTAGCATTGCCAAAAAATAACCCAGTTCACCTTTTAAATAACATCACATTAAATAAGAATCATGAATAGAAAGTGTTTTTGCTTGTGTCAGCTTTAAAAATCATTTTCTAAACAAAAGATATGAATAAAGGAATATTTAAGTTTTATCTCACAGAATGTCTGATGTCGATAAAATGAAACATTATTTCAATAGAATTGTGAATTGAAAAGGAGAAGAAAAAAAAGATTTGTTGGAATTTTAGATTATATATTGAAGTGAATCAGAATATATTTGTTTGTGTGTATGTGTGTGTGGTTTTCAATAGAACCCACATTCGAGGTTTTCTAAGCAAATCTACTGTATCAAAGTCGAAAAAGTATTATCATTTTATATACAATCAACTCAAAACTGTATCGAAAGTGAATTTCAAAATGAATTTTTTGTTTCAATTTATTTGAGAAATTTAAAAGCCTGTCAAGTCAAGTAAATAAATTTATTGTAAAACTGGCATTTTTATAAGGTTTTCGATGAAAGAATGAGCTACAGTAAGGTACGGTAATGCAAATTTTTAGTTGATGAAATGAAAATTATATGTTTTTTTTAAAAAAAAAAGCTTAAAGTCCTCATGATTTCCTCTTTCCATCACAAATCACTACACTTTGCTTTGATAGAGCCATCTGGAGCTATAATTGTTCACCTCTGAGTTACATTTGACAATCTGTCTGTACACTGTAAGTTAAAAACGTCCCATAAACCAGCCTGCATAATAAACGTGGCCCATAAAAGTCGATTTTCTTACAAATTAACAAGAAATGCGATAAAAATTTCATTCGCCCTGTAAGGGAATTTCAAAGATCTTCGTCTACGGACCAAATCTCTTTGTAGTGCGGGCCGTTTTCAACTTTCAGTATATTTGACTTTTTTTTCTTACTGATAAGCAAAAAAGGTCATTACATGATTGACGAAAATGTCCACACCTTCATCGTTCTTCCCTGCGATTAATGATTTTGAGAACAAATTGATACAATTTTACTAAAACTTTCAACTTGTTCTGAAGAAGAAGTTAAAATCAATGAAAAAATATCATTAATATTCAAATTCAATTTACACTTGAATTAATTTATCTTTCAATTAAATTTAATCTGAAACATTTACAGCAAAAAAACAACAAATAAATCTGTTAATAGAGGTAATAAATTTTTCCACTTCACTTAACACCACCGGGCCTTTACTTTTGCACATAGTTTAATACACATTCCATCACATGGCGTTCATCCCACAACAATCAGTCAGTCAGTAAATTTTTTTTCAAAATATTTCATTCATTTTCACTGTATTAAAGTAGATACACAAAAAAAAATTAAATCAGAATCTGGTTACACTCAGTTAACACTTTTTCTCTTTAAAATAAACAATCTCATGCTACATGGCGTTTAATCCGTATAAATATACTTTTTACTACGAAAGAGCATCGAATCAATGTTCACATAATTCACCGTTTAATGTTCTGTTTACACAATCAATTAAATTTTTGTATCGGATACAAGTTGTTATTATTTTTTTTTGCTCTGTCTGTTTGCTTGCAAAATTGAATCTATTATTTTTTTTTCACTGTAAAAAAAATTATTTTAAAAAAATGTGTAGAAACATTATGGTGAGATTATAGTTTATTGAAAATTGTGTTGAAATTGATAATGAAGTGTGATAATTTTACTGCTCTTCTCTTTTTTTTTTGTATTAAAAATGGAAAATATTTTTTTTTACTTTTGAAATTTATTTATGAAGTAAACAAAAGCAATAAGAAACAAAATTTCTGATAATATTTCTTCAATTTTCTTATTCATTTTAGTTTAAAATAATGAAACAAATACAAAACATTTTTTTTTAACTTTCATAAATCATATTCAATTTCATTTACTTTTCATACATTAATTTGATAAATACTTTAGGAAGAAAGCAAACAATGGGGATATTATGATGCAAAAATAATGGAAACGCAATGGAATGGCAAATGTTATATGACCTGACGACACGATTATTATTTTTCTTGTGCCTTTAAGTTTAAGTTTTCTCTCATATAATTTGTATAAGCGGAACAATTTATAAGAAAAACATTGAAACAACATGAATTTCAGTTTTTTTCCTGTATAAATGCGATCACATATACAAGGCCAAGATGAAACTGAAACATAAATTTATGTGGCAGATCATATTTATTACACGTCTTGCCTTTAGCTCTATAATATTATTTTCAAGACTAGTGGCATTTAATGCGGGAAAATATAGTGAAGAAATGTAAAATAATATACCTTTAAAGAGAAACTGGTCGATTTAATTTTTTATGCATCATTTAACAGGTTTTTTTTCATGCAAAGAGCTAACAAGCAAGAAAAACACGTGTTGAAAATTAAATTTATTGTAGAATTTAAGTAAATCTTGTGATTATGAATTTAAAACTTTAAATGCAAGAAGAAGAAGCAAAAAATTATAAGAAATTTTGTGTGTTTCATTAGAACTTTAAATAGGTTATTCAAACATTCTTCTGTAGTTCAAAGTTTAAAATTGTGGGGTAATCATTAAAATTTCGAAGTAAAATCAAAACTTGACTCATTGATCAGGCGACTTAGATTGGTTTAAAATGATAAAAGCGTCAGTGTGGAAGCTTATTGCTTAAATGATCAAACACTTCATAACTCTCACAATGAAAATAATTTCAGTTGAAACTTTTCACCAAACAAAATATATTTGATGCGATTATTTTATTCACGATTCGAAACAATTTCCATCATTTATTGATACGTTTTTTTTTCAAACATACCCCCAACTCATAACTTTATTTTTTTATGATTTTATCATAAAACCCTTTTATTTCTCTCTTGTTAATATTATTTCAATTTCAGTTCATATTTTTAATGCAGCCTTTCAAAAAAACATTAAATAAAAAAAATAACACACGTCTATTTATATTTTATTTGTTTGAAAATTGGAAAAACCATTGCTTGCCATTTTTGTGTATTTACTTCGCAATATAAAATTATATTATGAAAAAAATTGAATGAAATTGAAATGAAATGCAGTTTTTCATCAATTTTTTTTTCATAAAAAATCTCGTTTTTTTTTGTGAAAGATTGAAAGCAAATCATGATCACGTTTGAAACAAAAGCAACGTACAACATGTTTGTTTATGATTTGCTTTTGTTGTTATGTTTTTATTCAGTAAAATTTTATTTCATTGCTATTTCTCTGGAGTGTATTAAAAAAACCTTTTTTTTACATTATTTAATTTTTGATAAAGCTTTTTATTTACATTCAATTTAATCAGAAAATTGAAACAAAAAAAAATAAATTATTAAAAATAAGAATGATTCATTCATTGGATGATAAAAAAAAAGCTATGGAAATAGTTCTCGGTGATAGTAAAACAAGTTTAGCATGTTAACTTAACTATGTCGGATTTTTTAAAATTTTGACAGATCTTTAAAATAATTTTACAAAAATTTAACAAATAAGTATTTTTCACAAAATGAACGTGAGGCGCTTATAAACTTATAAAAACAAACTCCTGTTGCACAAAATTCACAACTCGAACAAAATATCATTATTTTATTATTTTTCTACATCACTAGCTTACCTTTCTAAAGCTTTTACACACATTTTTCTACCTTCATAAACGAGACACCATGTGATACTTTTCCTCGGAGTTTGCAATAAAACACACAGAAAATATTAAGATAAAACGGTGTCTGTTTTCATTTATTTCAAACTGTTTGCATAGGAAAACAACAAAAACAGTTTGTAACACTTTATATACAGCTATAAGAACTAGAAACATCGAAAAACTTTGTGAATCTTCTGGCAGTATCCCATTATTCAAGTTTGAATTTATACATATACAGGATAAAGGAAACCAGAAAATAACAACGACACAAAATTTCTGGTCTTTGTTTTGTTTTGTAATTAAAATGTTTAGTTTAACTCTTTCCACTAAAAGACTGTTTTAATTCTCAGATGATAAAGTAAAATTTTTGTTATTTGTCTCTAGTGTTGTAAAAGCAACAGTAATTTTGTGTGAAAATTAAATAAGACACCATTTTATTGTTAAATCAAGTTTAATGTCTAGGTAAAATGTGCAACAAGAAATTATCTAAAAAGAATCAGAATCTACATAAATGGCAAATGTTTTAATGGAGTTGAGTTACTTTTGTTGTTTTGCGGTTTTTTCATCGCATTTGGAAGGTAATTTGTTGAAGCAAAAAATTAACTCAAATTTCTTGGTAAAATTCACGCCTTTGTTATACGGAATTCTTCAAGCTTTCGTTGAATTCATGTAATCAGAAAGAATAAAAAAAGCAGAAAATATTCACAAATATTATATTTTTCACCAAATCAAACAATGAAATCAAATAAAAATATAATTTAAAAAGTACAATAAAAGACTATTATTTACCATACATAGGGAACGCCTGTTCGCACATACCACTCACAAATCAAATATCGCTTTAAAATGATGTTATCAAAAATAAATAGTAAATTAATGAATGAAAATCGTTTTCTACAAACTTAAATAACACATTTTTAATATTAAACTAATGTAATTTATTATTTAAAAGCATAAATTTTCAATTTCAAAAATCTCACAAATGGTGGTAAAGCTTACAAATGGTGGTAGCTAATGTACACTGAATCAACAAAAAAAAATAAAACTGTTGAATTGGATTTTATCAATTTTTAATTTGGCCGGAAGCTTTTTTATTTGCGAAAT
The DNA here is from genome assembly GCA_900002565.1 of Culicoides sonorensis. NCBI lineage: Eukaryota > Metazoa > Arthropoda > Insecta > Diptera > Ceratopogonidae > Culicoides > Culicoides sonorensis. Next base: position 223,705 of record LN483482.1, on the reverse strand, counting down.
GAACAAAACAATCAACGCAACTCAATGAAGCATTGGAAGAGTAAAAAAAAAATATATGTGTTTCGTTGTGGTTGATAAAACATCGATGGTCATTTCAATGTTTTTAATTTAAGTTCCGTTCTGATTTTAAAGATAAAAATGATTAAATTCAAAAATTATTATTAATTTTCACACCTTTGTCAGAAGATCATAACATTTTTAAAAATCATAACATAACTTATCAAAACCTTTAAATCAATGCAAAAACCAAAATAAAAGTCTAACTCAATTGACATTATTTGTAATCTGATTAAATTTTCGTTTGATTGAACTTCAATGGGCACATCATATATGCATATTTCACGTAGTGTCATGATGAAAAACTCTCTCCTTTATACTCAATTTACAGTCAAGTCAAATTATTGATTGACTTTTGCAATATGATGGTGTTCACTTTTAATATCGCACATACCTCATCTATTATAGACAAAATACACACACTTCACACTTATTGCCTGTCGGTTAGTCGGTGTCTGTTTGATTGAGTGTAAATTTGATAAATTGCTACAACAATTAGTAATTGGTGTTCATTGACCATATATTTTATTTGCATTTGTTTTGGGATTTATTCAAATAGTCACTTTTGTTATTGATTTTAAAATTTTAACTATTGCAAGTGCAAGTGACATATTTATTCGTTATTGTTTTCACTTTCATGATTGAAATTTATTTATTCAAGTGATTGTTTTGTTCAAAATATTTCATTTTTAGCTATTTTTATGTTAAATGTGTATGTAAAAAAAAATTAGATAAGACCGCTACACTCCTCAAACAATGTTCTTTGTTTTGGACTTACAGAACATTGACAAAATTAAATTTAAAGTGATTTTTTTACTTTTGAATGAAGTATATCAAAAAATTCGATCCTGTATTTTTTTTTAACCAAATATTATTTTCCTTTCAATTTAACAATTTGTTTAAAAAACATTAAATTTCAATTCGTTATACAAACAAATGAACGCATCATATTGCTCATTGCACTTATTGTTATTATTATTTTTTTTTGGAATAAAATATTTTCCTTTTCAATAAACAGAACATTAATTTTTCGATATTTTTCATATGTGCAAAGTTAAAATTAACAATTTATTTATTTGGTTTAAAATACAATTATTTGTATTAAAATATGAGGCAAAAAATTTAAACAGTTTTAAATAAATTCTTTGTTTGGAGTAAATTAGTAAACCGTCAAAGGTAATTGATGTGGACCAGATGGAGTTTGAATTGTTTTAATATTTGAATAAACGGTAATTTTTTTAAAAATATTTTGATAAATGAAATTCTATGGAATTTTTAAGACATTTATCATAATCTCACAGAAATTTTTAAAATGATCATCATTTACATCGACAACAAATCCCTCATCATCTCAAACCTTAAAAATCACAGACAAAACATTTCATAAAATATCATTTTTGTATTAAAACCACAAAATGTGAAAACAAGCAGAAACAGGCAAAGTAATTTGTACGTTGAAAAATGGAAAAACATGAAAAACACTATAAAATAAAATACAAATTTCATATACATATTTTCAGGTATTTTTTTTATAATCTGCTCAATCACTTAAACAATTTATGTTATACGAGTAAAATGTTTTAAATGACTTGTAATTAATTTTAAGAGTGTTTACATTAAAATTTACAAGCAAAATATAAATTTCCAATTTAAATCAAAAAGAAAATCAATAAAATTGAAATAAGAGTCTAGTAAATTGATGTAAATTATTGTAATAAATTGGAATCAGTGTTTCAGAATTTTATACAAGATTAATACAAATTGCCTAATAAAAAAAATATAAATTAAAGTTTTGAAATTACTGTTGTTTTAAGTGAAACATTTTTAAATTTTCATTGAATTTTAATTACTTTTACTCCAATAATATGAACGTGCTTCAATTTACTAACTGTCACAAATGGTCCAAAATAATAATTTTCAATATTTTGAGATATAATTTAAAGGAAAAAAAGATTCCAAGGAAGAATAAGATACAGTGGAAATAAAGAAACGGGAAAAAATATAAATGGTTAAAAAATGCAGAAAAAATATTAAAAATAAAATGACGAGCCAAATATAAGGAACAATAGACAGCAACTTGTTGATAATCGTTTAGTGTCCTCTTACATTTTATTTGCCTTTCCTTTTCCTTCAGTTTCCCTTTATAATTTCAACACTTATCTATCCTTCATCCATTATTTCATAACAACTCACTGAAAAGTAAACTCAAATCATCCCTAACATTTTTTCACATACATTAAAATAAAATGCAGGTGCCTTCAACGAGTTTGTTATGTCTTCACCTTGTAGAGCATGTGATTATGAGAGAATACTCTTAATAACAATAATAGTCTTTTCTTTTGAATATATTATAACAGAACAAAATTGTATGGAAACTCTAAGCATGGCAAAAAATGGCAATGAAAAGCAAATAATCATATTTTACATTTAGTTATGAATACTTTCTCCCATTTATTTTTTTTCTCATTTTTTTTAATTCAACATTCAATCTGTAACTTATATCTGACTTACTTGGCTTCAGTTCAAAATAAAATAAAATTGATAAAAAAAAATGTGAAACGTGATACCTTTCTTGTTTCCGATCCGAAGACATTGAGTCAATGTTATAAATATTTATTTATACGACCAGTTGATCCAAGTTTTTTTTTATTCTAAATTGGAAAATGTAAAAAAATGAGAACACGTATCACACACCAACTTTGAAAGGTAAAGCGACATGAAAGACTATGAAGATAATCGTTTTTGTATTAAAAAAAGAGAGAATTTTTATACAATTTACAGTTTTTATTTCATAAAATAACACTTTATATTTAAAATAGTAGAAGCTAAGCAAAGTGGAATAAAGGTGATTATTAAATTATGATGATGATTGTTTTTGTTTGTTCATCCAATTTATTTGTGATTGTTTTATCAACAGATTCAGTTGAGTTCAGTGAGTTTATTCTAAAAGCACGTAATCATGATCTCTTTTTTGAATCAGTTGAATATGGATTTGAAATCATAATAACCTCAATCAATTATAAGGTTGTTGATCTCTGAAATTAAATAATTTTAATATTAATGTGCAAATAGTTTGATGTAAAGACGCCTCCTTTTGCATTAAAACTTCATATTTCATAAAATTTATAATTAAAATTAATCTTCACATTTCACTTCATGCAACCACAACTTCCAATGCATTATTAATGTTTTTTTTTTGCATTCTGATTCTTTGACAGTAGGAAAACAAACAACAATTTCAACATGAAACATACTCGGAATAAGCACTGCTGACAAAAAAGTCACCTATTTTATGTTAAGTAATTGAATGGAAGTCGTTGAGCCGGAAATGTTTTACAAAAAATCAATTAAAATCAACTTTTCAAACTTCTCGATTACGTTTTTAGTGCATTTCGTAAGAAAAAATGCACTATTACAGACGGTTTGTCCGCCGTCACTCCGTCACTCTGACACTCTGACACTCCGACCCACATTTAGTTCCATAACTCCGGAATGGTCCATCAGAGCGAGGTCAGAGGAGGTCTTAAGGATGATTTTAAACTCATTAGTTTTGAGATTGGGCTCATGGATTGGGCTCCAGAGCCTCCGAAGCCTGAAAAACCGTTAAAAACGATTAAAATTTTAAATAATTTATAATTTGTTTTGTTGGGTGGAGAAGTTTACTAAAATGAATTTTGACTCATTGGCTCTAAGATTAGGCTAAGGAATTAGGCTCAGAAATTGGGCTCAAGAATTAGGCTTCTGAGCCTGAAAATGGTCAAAAGCCCAAAATGTCCGATTTTTTCAAATATTTTCTTTTAAATTTTCAAAATGGCCGTTATTTTAAAAATGACAGTTTTTTTCAAAATGACCGTTTTTTTCAAAATGGCGGTATAAGTATTAAAATTAAAACTTAATTATATTCAATGAAACGAGTCCCACCGAAATGCACTTTTCTAAACCGCCTAGTGGTTAGAATTTCCCATTTTTAATGAAAACGACGTTTATTTTACAAAAAAAGTCTCCGGTCATATTTTCGCTTCAGTGTAAAAATTACATATTAATCTCAACATATGGTTTTGATCACGCTTCATAATATTCAGCCCTGCTGTTTATATTTGAAGTATAAACTGAATTTGGTTGATGTTGTTGTTTGCGTCATTCTGCCTTAGTTCATTTTCTGTATTGTGTGAGTAAATTATAATTTACTATATTTGCAAAGTGTTAATTACCAGGTTCTATAATTTTTTGAATTTTATTTTGTGTTTTATATTCAAAAAACAAAATTCAAAAAAATCCTAATATTTTTAATTCTTTTAAGTGATTACTCTGAAAATTCGCTTTTGAGAACACTTTGAATATTCTCCTATCTTTAATTTTTATTTTGAATTTTGAACCAAAACAAAATATTAACAAAATTTTGAATTTAAATGCACTTACATTGTAATTTATAAAGCGATTTTCTCTAATTTTTTATTTAGAAATAGCACATTATAAATAAGCAAAGTATTTAAACAATGTAGATATAAATTTGTGAAAAATTTCTAATTCAAATATAAGCGTGTGTAGATTTCGAAGATTTTTATTGATATTTGTGAAATTTCGTGGTAAAAATATTTTGTGTTTAAATCTTTTTAATTGTTTTTTATACAAGCAAAGAAAACAGCTAACATAAAATGAATGAATTATTTCGTCTTAAAAAATAAGACATTTTCTTTAAAGACAAACAAATTTAAATTAATTTTTTCAAATAAAAATCGTATTTTAAAGAATTTTGATTGAATACAGACATATGAAAGCATTAATATCAAATATATCTTTTATTTTATGAATGTGTTTAATCTTCAATTTCATGTGAGAAATATCGAAATATGACAAAAGGATAAAGGAAATGTTTTGTATTCTTGTTGATATGATTGTTGATGTTAAATTGTTATTGTTTAGAGACATTTTGTTACAAATATGCATAAATTTATTTAAATGTCGGTAATTAATTTCCTAATTTTGTAATAAATTTATTTATAGGATGGGAAACTTACAGATGTATCTTTATTTTTTGGGCAACTAAAATTAATACAGGAAAATTTTTTTTCCAATCGAAAAAATTGTATTCGGTCATATTCATGATTCATGATAAATTGATATTTTCGATTTAAAATAACCAGGCGCACACCTTATAAAGATTTGGTGATTTCAAACATAAATTTAACCATATCAACTTCTAAACATAAATTAAGGGTGTTTAAGTGTGAAAGTGTCACTAAAATTCATCAACATCATCTCTAAAATATAACAAATATTTATTTAAATTTTCCACTTGTCACTCTTGGTGGTTGTTTTGCTAAATTTATTTATTTATCATTTTGCCATCTCGTAACAATAACATAGCATAACGATAAACATCAACTTCTACAGATATATTCTCTTACATTGTTGTTGTTTTGTATTTTATTGCTGCAAAGCACTTTCACATACACACACACACACACACACGTACGCAGACACAATTTTAATGTGTTTAAATGCACAACAATCATCATTAAAATATTCAAGTATTTGTTTTTCAATACATTTGCAATTGTATGTTAAAGCTGAGTTATATGTGAAAGAAAGATAACTAAATACTGAAACGACAAAATGATACAATAAACACCTCAAGGCGAGAACAAACAAACGCATTTAAAATGGTGTTGTAACAACAACAACAATAAAAACATTTGTAATTGAACACATAAAATATTTTCAGGACAATAAAGTAATATCTATTATCGTACATGTAGGCTTTAATTTAATAATAATTCAATATAACACCAATCTAATTTTATATTAAATTTATCCCCCTCGAGATAACACACATGAGCAATATCTAGCCTATTAATCTTTCTATATCGATACAATGCTCAAATTGATTCAACATTGTATTGATTAAGTTTATTAGAAAATTGAATTACATTGACCTAACTATACTTGGGCTAAATTGTTTTATTTAATAATTAAAGCAATTGCACAACAAAAACACTTCAAATAATCAAATTCAATGTCCATTGTTGCTCGATGGTGCAATAAATGATGGATGGTGTTAAATGTTTGACATGAAATCAATGTAAACAATGAAAATTTACACATATTCATAATTCTATAAATAGAATTGTTTCATTTGGTGTGAAATTTGTTGTGAATTTAGATTGAAAAGGTGACCTTAAATTAACTGGAAAATATTAAAAACGATTTCAATGTAGAATTTTTATTCTTGACCTGATTAAATTTTCTTTAAAATGACATATAACCATAAAAATGTTTAATGTTGGTCTGTAATAATTGACAATATGTGACAAAACATCACTCATTCTAAAAAACCGAAGAAAAATAATTTGAAACGTTCAACGTTAATTTTTTATTACAGTGCGCTACAAAACGTTTGAAATTCAACTTAGAAGGTTAGCTTCAACAAGGGCACCACTGCACTTTCGATGAGGCCTATTGTGGTCCTATTACATCACTTTAAAATTAAAAACAAAAATAATAATCATAATAGATTTCATTTGCTTGACTATTCCATGAAACAAATTTCTAGTGAATAATCTTTTTTAAAATAGATTTTCCAAACCACTGTTACTTTAAATTTAAAACACTGATGTTCTGTTATAACTGGATGTCAAAAATGTCCACACATTCTCTTGTAATGAACAATTTTTTCCGTTCGTTATCGTTTCATGTCTAAATATTGTTGTTTTTTTGTATGTTATACAAAAGTAAAAGACAGGTATTCATGTCATTTTTTTCAAACATTGAGACGAAATTATAATAAAAATAGTGTCAACGTGTTTTCTGTTTTGTAATGGTAAAAATAGTGTAACATCAAGAAAAAATAATAAAATAATTCACTGTACTCTCATATTTGAACGGATTTTGACATGACAAGAAGATTTTATTAAAACAAAACACAAAGAAATATTTACAGTGCATTATTATCAGTGAAGTGTAGAAGTTTGAAAAAATATATATTTGAAAAGTTTGTTAACAATGTTAATGTTTTCTGTGTTCAAGTTGTCTTGTTCCACTGTTATACTACTTTTTTTTGGCCTGAGATGCTTATGAAACATAAAAAGTTTCAAAAAAGTTTAATATGAAAACATGAGTATTGATGTATTTGTTTCTTGTAGATTAAAAATATTATGAAAATGTTACAAAGATTCTCAAGGAAAAGAAAAGTGATTTCTAGATTTTATGCACCAGGCAACATAGAAAAAGAAATTGCAGTCTGGCTTTTATTAAATTGTCACATTGTTTATGAAATTGCGACAGGAGTTTTATTTAAAATGTTGAAAGTTAACTTTCAACCGTTTCTTGAGTAATTATAAGTACAAAATGTCCAAGTAACAGGGCAAAAATTGCCTGTTAACATGATTTTTTTCTTTCTGAGTTTAATTTATTGAGCAAAAAATCAATTTTAAAAACAATATCATTTAAACTTAGACAGAAATTATACAAATATAATATATCCGTTTTCCTTCGTCAGTATTTTATCTCATATCTATTTTATTTATTGTTTCTCTGTAGACGACAGATTCAAAGTTAAAGCCTTAAATCTAACACAATAATAACAATAATTAAATTGTTTTCTATAGCATAAATCAATCTCAATACCATTTATTTTATTAAAGTCTCGTGTCTTATATGTATAAATTGTTCGTCTCAAATGTATAAATGTGTGTGTTTGTTGTGTGTGGGAAAATGCATTTAAACATATTAATTTAACGGAAATGTACATAATATAGAGAGTAAAGAAGACATTTAGCAATGATATTGAATTTATGTCTTCTTGATTATTTTCCTCATATGGCTTGTATGAAATAAATAATGAAGAATTTTACTATGAAATGTACAAAGTTAAATAAGATGTTGTATTCCCGGTTTTTGGCATGAGAAATTTTGTTTTCATATATGAGAAAGTTTATGGTGTTGAGGTAAGACGAAGACATTCAAATCAAATTAACCTTAATACACATTTAATCTTGATATTGTTCTTTGTAATTTCTGGTAAACAGTATCATTGCATTTGTGTATAAAATACATGATTTAAATATTTCAATTTATTACTAGATTTATTTGACATTAAAAGTTTCATATGTTGAACTAAGGTTTTTGAAGGTGTTTTCCTTTATCTAAAAAATTGGCATATTTTCGTGATCGTGATTTAAAATTTGTAAGAAATTTAATTGAAAGTTGATGAATTTAAGTGTAGACAATCTTTATGGATTTTTCTTAAAATCTAATCTTAATCTAATCAATTTCATAATTATTAAATTTAAAAATAAGACATTGAGGTGGAGATTAAAAGTAGACTTGAAATGAGAGACGTTCATCGACATGATATGATCACCATAGAACTTCTTCTTTTCAAAATTTGACAAATTTCGGTAATCAAAATATTTTTAGTTAAAAGTTCAATAGAAAAATTTATTTCACATCTTATACTTTCCTTTGAACCCTCTTAACTAATGGGATAAGAAATATAAAAAAAAACTATTTAATATTCATTCCATGTCATGAGTCCCTTACTTTCATTTAATTTAAATTTTTATTCAGATTAATTTCACACCAACTACCTTTTTTTCATAATGAATTTACGTAAATCTTCCATTATTCACCATCAACAGACTCAAGAAATATTTTTTATTTATTTTTCTTGTCAACGATTGGACATGACGGTATTAAAAACAGTTGAGAAAAAAATTTAATCTAATAAAAACAACTTTCCGAACGTTTTTTTTTCTTCTCTGTTGTTTTTTCATTTTTTTTTTCTATTTGATTGAAATTAGGTGTAAAATAAAAATCAGTCAGGTGTGTGAAAAACATTTTAACTGAAATAAACGGCAAAAAAAGGTGTTCTTGAGTATTAATAATAGTAGTCCCTTTTTTTCTCTCAATTTGACATATACGTGCAAGAATGATGTCAATCTTTTTTTTTTTTTGTAATTTTATTAGAAAATAAAATATTTTATTTTTTTAAATGATCATTAATTTTCATGATTTGTATTTTATTCTAAAATTTCATCATCGACGAGACATTTGAAATCATTTGTTTTTCACATAAAAATTACAAAATAAATTACCTGAAAATCTGTATTAACTTGTGTGCACTTTTATTATTTAATAATGAAAAACAAGATTCGATTTTCATATTTTTAGATAAAAAAATTATAAAAACAAACACTGGAAAGCGAGCATTTCGTGACCGTATTATCTCTTTTGCTGCACATTTTTATTCTTTGTTCATATTGCAAAAGTACTTTTTTTCACTTAAATGTTAAAAACATCTGTTTTCATTCATTTTACTTTGCTTAAAGCTCACTACAGTTTTACTGTTTAAAACCCAACACACACATCGGACTTGGGACAATAGAAAAGCAATAATACGCGACCAATATTATCCTGTCTGTGCTTGTCTATTCTCTTGCAATTTTTTTTTATTTTATATTATTGTTTTAATACCATTCAAGTCGTGCTAAAAACATGTTTTCAATGATATAACCACCAACAACAACAACAACGACGATGAGTATAAACAGATTTTTTTTTTTCAATTTAAAATTTATAATACCCAATGATTTATTTATGTATGTAACAGAGAATATTTTTTTTTATTTGCCCGATGAAATTTAATTCGCTATCAATGGAGTTTATTGTTGAATTGAATGGATATTGTAACACATTCTGAACAAAACATGATGTAAGTGCCGATTAAAACATACAGAAAAAATACATAAAAAAAATTGCATTTATATGAAGATGAAAAAAAATTGCAGTTAAGTAAAGTAGAACAAATGTTGATAACTTTGTGAATTGAAGTTTAATAGAGAATATTATTTGTTAAATGATTCTTACAGAAAATTGGAGCATTTTATTTTAATTTTTTTCTGGAGGTCTTTTGCAGATAACGTTATAAGCGAAAAGCAATTTTTCAAAAAAATGTTATCTCGCTCTAAAAAAAATCGATCAAAAATATACTTAATCTCTCATTAGGTTAGGTCCTATTGCTCTCATTATTTTAATTCGAAAAATATTTTATATTTTCAAGCAAAAACGTTTTCAGAATGACTTTAAAATTTATCTGAATCCTTTCACATGTAATCTTATTTCATAATTTTAGCTCGTCACATATTCCCATAAAATGTACAATTTTTTGCGAAAATGACACACCTACAAATTGCCTTCTTTATCTCTTATCATTGGCTTTTATGACAATATTATCAATGCTGTTCAATTTCTTGAAATATTAAGATCAAATTTCTTAATTTTATTGAAATTTAATTTTGAACTTATATTTTTCACTATTTTCCACAAAATTTCATGAATTTCAATTCTAAGCTATGAACACCTTTCAACAAAAGCAAAATACAAAAGAAGCTATACAAGCAATATTACGTGTATGAATAGGTATAAAAAAGGTTGTATTTATGTTACGTGTATTAGGCACTGTAGTTATAGAAGAAGTGAAAAAGGCAGCCAACCAATAGGAATGTATATAAAAAAACAGAGACAGTGTGATAACGTTTTTAAGGAATATGAGAGATTTTAACGCAAGATCAAGCTGAATTTATTTTTATCAGTTTTTTTTTAGTTATTAATTTTTTTACAAGTAATCGAATATGTATCAAATTAAGTAAATGGAATTTTCACATTATTCGGATTTTTTGGACTATTGGAAAAAACGGTAGTAAACTAAAACATTTTATTATTCACATCAATTCAATTTCATTGAATCCGCTTGAGTTTCTCAACATTTATGATTTATGATAATTAAAAAAACGTTTCATTTCATTTCATTTTTTGTACTCAAACTCTTTATTTTCAAATTTTTGTTCATGTTTATTTTGCTGAAATGATTCATTCTGCAATAATTATAATGCATTTTTACACCACAAACAATAATTTAAATTGTTTCACCTCTCATTTCTTATTAAATTGAAATTTTTGCACATTTTATTGAAACAAAATTAACACATGGTCAAAAATATTTTTCACACATTTCAAAAACCAATAAAATAAACCACTTTAAACACCTATCGAATGAATCGTTTTCGTATATGGAGAAATATTTTTCATTTATTTTATTTAATTTTGATACAAAATCGAAAGGAAAATTCATACATAACAAAACTAACCACTAACAACAAATAGAAAATTAGCATTGCGGTTTCAAAATGTTTTTGGTATTCATTGAGCACCACATTAAATCGTATTTATTTTTTTTTACTCCATGTGATTTATTTTCAATTTTAAAAATTACAAAAAAAATATTTCAAAGTTTCTGTCAAACTTATTCATCAAAGAAAAATTTGAGGTGTGATTCTAACACAAAAATGTGTAACAAAATATTTTCAAATAAAAAAAAATCTAAGATAAAAAATTTTGACGACGGTTAAATGATTGAAATTCTGTCATATTCTGTTTATTTTTAATGTAACATTTTTAACGATTTTTTTATTAATAACTTAAAAAATAATTTAGTTTAATTACCTATTTTTTAAACAAACTGATTTTTTTATATTAATATTTTTATTTTTTTTGTAACTTAATTGTGCTTTAAAATGTTTGTAGAATTAATTTTTTTTTATTATTATTTTTGTTGTAACTTTTGTTTTATATTCAATTTAGTAATAATTTTATTTTAATTACACCTTGAAATTACATTTCATCATAATTTGCTGTTAAATATATTTGTGTCAGTTATTTTTATATTTAATTTTTTTTTTATGAATTTTATAACATTTGTTAAAATGTTACCTTTTTTTTATTAAATTAAAATATATTTTTAATAATATCTTATTAATTTAAATTTAAAATAACGTTTAATTATTTTCCTTTTTTATATTCATTAAATTTTTTGTTTTATTTTCGTTTTTTTTTATTTTATTTTATAAAGCCGTCGTTTATATGGATTTATTATAATTTATTATTTAATATCTAATAATAATATCATTCAATGATCCGTGACAGTTAAATAAACACGTCTTAATTCACCGAAAACAGTTCTAAGACTGAAGCAAAGACAAAATAATTCTGAATGAATGCTCAATAATTGTACGTACACGAAAAGAAAAACAAAATACTATGAAAAACTTTTTCCCTTTAAATACGTACTTACTTCATGGTACGTATTTGTTGTATGTGGAATGTCTCCCTAACTGATGATTCAAAGAGTTTCAATGATTGTTGATGATTGTTTTGTTCTCTCTTCACTGTTTTCAATATAATGTGCCATGTGATTCTAAAATAAGTGTTGTTGTACGGAAATGTTTATAAGTTGAATCAGATGTTTTTCCTATATAAGAATGTAGAGGAATTTAAACATGTGCGCATGCATTATTTTCCATGTGTATGAAGTATGAATTTGTGTGAAAAAAGCCGGTAAAGAATATATTGAGAGAGTTTTGCATAATATGAGAGACAATCAAAATTGTTATATGATATTTTTATAATTTGTTGAATGATCAAGAATAACCAACTTGAAATATTTAAATAAATCATGAAAGTTATAAACCATTGTCGTTCACTAAGAGGCAGGCCTTTAACCTTTTTGATTAGCAAACAAGCAAAGAAGATAGAAAATTAACTGATTTCAAACAGAGATCACACACACTCTCAACCCATAAACAGTGAGATTTTCCACTGGTGACCAATGGGACATTTTAACCTGTGGGACAAGTTGTAAATCAGTCGGAGACCGGTAGGACCATCGAGAAGCTCTGCCACTGGCCTCTCACTGGTCCGACTGGTGTCTCACTGCATTTGGATTGAGAGTGTAGTACAGATCAATAAGAACTCCTACTTAAACTTTTTGATTTTCACGTAATGTTCCTTTCTAAAATTTTCAAGTCAAAAGTGCGTTAAGAATCTGTGTTGAATAATGTAAATGACTGTGAAACAACAAAGAATACTATTTTTTAGTTTAAAAGTTTCACAAGATATATCTAAGATCAAATCCAATTATTTTACCTCACTAACATACTATTTGCGTACCGTTGGTGCATTAGTTTAACATACAGTCGTTCGTTCGACTAGGTTAAGCAGCTGTGAATGGTGCTCGTTGTTGGATGGGTGACCACATACCAAAAGTACGCTACATAAGATTGTAATATGTCTGAATCATCCATTGTACTATCACTATTCGTGAAAAAGACAAAATGTACATTAATTAGAATAAGACAACACTAGTACATACAGAATGATGTGTGAGGATTACAAAAAGCCCAAAATATAAAGTGGCTGAGGTGATCTTGCAAATCTGCGTTCGATTCCTGGCTAGTACGCTATCATAACAAATAACAAACACACTATTTTTTCTATTAAATTCATCAAGTTACAAACACATTGATTGGACATTAACATGGATCATTAGTTCTAGTAATGTCATTGTACTTTAACAGTATTTTATTATTTCTATAAACAATGGTTAGGAATAATACTCATCATTGAAAAGAAAAAAAATATCGAAGAGAAAAAAATTAAGGACATTCTTTCTTTATGTCATTATTTTGCTACAATCCATATGGAATCAACAGTAAGTTGACTCGATATTGGCTGCCAAATTAAATATTAAATGTTTACATTTGTTAATGACAGATTTTTTATCTTCATTTATCACAATGACGAACAAAAAACTAGATACAGTGGTGAGTACTTGAACCTTATTTCCTGTTGTTTGTTATTCTTTTTTATTTTCTTTTATTTTCTTACAATGTCTCAAGATTCTTGAAAACAATTATTGTTTACTTTCAATTCCTCTGCTTTCGTAAGGTTTATTTGATTTTCCACTTTGGTCGGTTTCGTCTACTGAAACATACTAAAAAATTCACATAAATACGAAAAACAAACAATTTATTTTCATCTCATTGATTATTGTTTCTTTTTATTTCTTTTGATACATCTTTTATATAAAATAGAAGAAAAGTAGGAGGATGTGTGTAACTGAATGAACATTTATTATTGTTTGTCATTGTTATTATATCTGAAGCAACAATCTTCTTGATGAGTGTATCAAACACAACAATCGACATATGATTGTAGTATTATCAAAAGTGAAAAACCCTTCAAAAATTGAGACGAAACACATGTGACGCATTATTAACCAATTTTATTTTCACTTCATTTCTTTATTATTGTTTATTTATATGAAGAGTATACAGATCGGTTTTGAAGATAATTTTCTGACGATGATAAGGATACAAGTGATGTCAAGCTCCTATTTTTCCATTTATATTAATGAGATGCTTATGATATATTTTTGCTTTTAATTGTATTGACATAAGAAGTACTTTTGTTAATTAGGATTTTTCTTTTTTATAATTTTGGACACAAGTGATCTTAACTTGTCCAAATAAAAAGATAAAATTATCAAAAAATAATTTAATACTAACCAAAATGACACTAAATCAATCAAAATAAATGACAATTTAATAACTGAATAAAGAAAAAAATAAATAATTTATCAAAAACCGATTACAATTCAATTATAAACCAGCACCGTAGCACACTTTAAATCAAGTGTGACAGTGAACAAGCAATCAATTTCAAATAAATTCAAATAATCCTTACAATCGTTTAAATAAAAAAATATATCGCGTATTGTTATTGCATGTCTTTATTCAAAGAAAGAAAGTTTATACATAAAGTCATGAAAATGATAATATATCAATTGAGTGAATTATAAAAAAATAAAAGTTAAAGCCTTTTTATTATTTTTTTTTTTTTGTATTTCATTGATAAGAAATAAAAATGCGTTATTGAAGATGGTGTGCTCAAAATCTGTCCGTAGCAAAGTAGTAGTGGAGTATTTTTCTCTATGCGTGAACTTTAAAGTCTATTTCATTAACTATTCTCCGATTTCATTTTAGAAACAGTTAAGTTTCTGTTAAGGAAATAAAAAAATACACTTTTTATGCAATTGATAACTTTTTAAGAAAACCTTTTTATTTTATTTTTTATGAGATATTTTTATTGATACCTTGTCGGATTATTTTGTCTTTTAATATTTATGATTGATTTTATTACAAAACAGATTCTCATTTTCATAAACAGTAAAATTAAGACATTAGAACTAAATAAAAACTTATTGATTAACTTTAATATTGGATAAGAGTCGAAATTGAAGTCAAATTAATTTGTTCATACTTGAAATTTCCTTTAAATTTTCAGATGCAATTCAGGTTTAAAGAGAAAATGTTCATTAATAAACGATAAGGATTTGAGCAAAATATCTCTTCTACCCACAAATTCCTTTTAAATATCTTTATCTGTTAAACTGATAAAAAATACATCAATTAACAGGGCTCTGAATAAAATCAGATTCTGATTGAGTGTTTTTAATTTTAAATCAAACTTTTCCAAACCCATTCAAACAATGACAACTTAATATTTAATTCCGTCTCAATTTCTCTCAATTCATTTTTTTTTCTTTATTTTCATTCTGAATGAAAATTATTATTGAATTCTTCTGTTTGTACTTTAGATTGAATGGTAATACAGAAAAAGAATGAAATAAAAAAAAAAATAAAGAAAAGAATTTGGAAAATCTACTCCATGGTTTGTAAAGACGAAGAAGAAAAAAAATTAAATGTATAAAAGAATTTAAAGAGGTATAATAAATAAATCGGCTTATCGAATGTATTCAATTTTTGAGGGAAAACTGAGAAAGAGTTGATTTTAAAAGATGTTTATTCTATTTAAAGGAAAATGAATGATGATGATGATAATAAAATATGGAAAGGGTAAATAAATTCCTATCTTTTATGATATTATGTAACATGTTTTATTGGTTTTTTATGTCTATTATAATATTTTTTTATGTAATTTTTATTTACTTTTCTTTAAGAGTTCATGCAAGTAATTTAATTCACTTTTCAAGGCATGCTCAAGATTCGTGCTTCAATGGACACTGTCTTTAATTTTTAGTCTAAGATTGTTTTTCAATGAAAAAATCATTTAATTTAAATACTAAAAATTAAAAGGCCAAAAAAAAAATTTTCTTACTGAATTTTTTAGGTAAACTGAAAATCATAACCAATGAATAAAAAAATTAGGACGATCTTTATTATGACTAAAAATTGAAAATACTAAAACCCAAAAAAATGTATAAACATGAAAAAACACTCAGAAGAGGAAAAAAAAACATTTAATCCGATTAAAACTGCTGAATGATTTTTTCGTCGATACATTTTTTTACACTACTATCACTGTTGCTCATTTTTTTGTCCATACAAGTACCATCATATCTTTTATACATTTTTACAAAAAAAAAGTTTTCATGGTATTTATGTTGGTTTTAAAATGAATCGAATTTTAGGATTCTAGGACAATGACTGTATGTTTTTTTACTATAAAATGTGTGAAATTGTAATCGTAATAAGACGGAATTAGAGAATAATGTTTTTGTTTTGCACGTAAAATTTTCCTTTTCCATTTTTTTAGATGAGCAATAAAATAATCTACTTAACGCGCATTTACTGATCGTTTTCATTCATTGAACTACCAGATATTTATTATTACTTTTATGATTTTTCATGATTCTCTTGAGCACAATTGAAATTGATTCAGCCTTTTTATTATATGTTTTATTTATTATTTTGTTGCTATAAGTATCATTCATGCATACACTCACACACTGCTGTATGTGTGTGTGTTAAATAAAATTAAACAGCAGCAAAATACTTTTTTTTCCACTTGGAATTTTATTACCATCATCGTCCGTTATATTTTTTTTTTGTTGTTGTTTTATTCAAATCTACTACAAGGCATTGGTTCGGTGTTGATGATATAAAATGAATAGAAAAGCAATCAAATGTTTATGTAATGCAAATTTATTCGTTGTAATCTGTTTTCATCCATCTCCTTTCATACAGCTAAAGCCTGGTTGTATATCCACAAAGTAACAAAATAACAATAGTCGATTTTGGTCGGTGTAATAATTCTAATGTCTGTTCTTTTTACTGTTATTATTTTTTCGTGTAATTTCTCTTTTTTTTCCCTTACATACACAGTATTTGAATTAAAGAAAACAGTAAACAAACGGAAATGCAAAGTTAGCTGTCCAATTTGAATGATGGTCTACTTATTTTCATTGTATATTGATTTTCTTTTTTCCTTAGTGAGCTGTTTTTCTTTTGTTTTTATCACCTTTTATTTTGGATTTCAATGTCTTTGACTTTTATAAAAATTATAAAACTTTTTCAAGAGCTCATTTATTTTAACTTTTCATTTTCTGCGTTTGAATGATTTTTTCCTTACTATCGATTCAAAACTTTAAAGACACAATCCCATGATGAACATAAAAATGTCAAAAGTAAAATACAGTCTAGTGAACATAAATAGTATATTGGTAAATGTCAATAAACTATGCCTGTAATTTGTAGTAAACTTAGTCATTTTAATTTATTGGAAATAGTTTATAATATTTCAAAATATCTTTAGGAATGTGAAAAGTGTAATTTGAGAAAATTTATAAAAAAATATAAAATTTAACGGAATGAAATTTGGTCAATAAAAAAAAGTTTGGTTTTACAAATCCACTGTTGAAACCTAGCATTTTTTATCGATACGAATGTTGGTTTTTAAAGCATTTAAAAATTTGTAAATTCAACAACAATTTTTTTACAACTCTATATCTGACAATCCTTAAAAAACAAACAACATTTTTATTTTATTAACGTGCGAAAAGTAACACAACTCTTGCACATGCATCATGATTATCACATTTACCATAAGACGAAAAATAACGCGTTTTAGCAGTAAAACATAGGAAAAATTTACTTCCAACCCATCATATTTATCATTTTAATGGTTTTTTGTGAGAATGTGTCGTTTTTTGCATGGTTTGTTGTTAGTGCCTCATATATTTATAACAATGTTTAAAATTTATGAAAGTTGTATATGCACTCGCAGAAAAAAAAAATCATAACATGCAAAATAACATTCTCACGTTTTTGGTCCATTTTTTGGAGTATCATAAATACTGAGAGAAAAAAAATTGTGAAATGAATGCAAATGTTCTATTCTTTATTATGCCACTACAAACTGTAACTCTGTGTCATAACATTAAACGAACATTTTATTACAAAATGCATAGATGATGAGTACTTTTGTATGCATGATCTGGTGAATTTTAATGGAATAAATGAATGGCTAAGTGAAATTGAATGGAAAATTTTAGGTAACCTGAATAAATTTCATAGGAAATAGAATACTGGTCAATTGGGAGTCATAAATGGTTTTTTAGTTGAATATTTAAACATGAGAATTTGGTTTTGTTTGATATTGAATGTCGCATTTCCTGAAATCAAAATCAGATATTAATAAAAAAAAATAATTAGAAACATAATTAAAACTTCATTAAACAAAAACAATATATTTTTTACCCCATGAGTTTCAATTTCACTTATAAAATACAATGAAAAGCCATAGTCAAGAGTAATAAAATAATAAATACTTGTAAACACTTTAAAATACCGCTCTTCTTCGATAATTTTCTGAGTGAACAACAGTAAAGGAGGAAGAAAATTTACGTCTGTTTTTATTGACATTTAAAAAAGATTGTTTTTCGCTTGAAATTAAGTGCGAACAAAATTTTTAATGCCACCACCAACTTTTCAACACTAATGGCATCGACATTCAACAACAATCAACACGATATACGATAATAAAAGTAAAGAAAAAAAAGCAGAAAAGGGAAATGTTAAAGCTGTTAATTATTTTATTGAGCATTTTTTACTTACAATTACATCGTCTTATATTTTAGAGGAAAATAGTACAGCATCATTTTTCACCCTTTTCCTTTAATTTTTTTTTTATAAGGTATATAACATAAAACGAAGACATCGCCAGAAGGAAATGTATCCTTGTTGTAAAATATTTTCTCATCTTTTTTTCATTCTTTTAAAGAGTTTTATTTTAGTCGATGCTATGGTAAATGTACATAATTTAATAATAAAATTTAATAGTGCAAAAATGAGAGGAAAAAAACGAAGAAGAGCATTCCGAACCACAATGAAAGAGTGTTAAAACCAATGGAATTAAAATTGTTGTTAAATTAAATAAAGCACAAAAATTCACTTTTAAAAGCAAACAAAAAAATTGAGAAACTATTTCTGTTATTTTCTGTACTTTTTGAGATAGTGTCGTTTTATTTTCTTTCGAGCAAGTTTTGTCTTCATGAAAATAATATTCTATATTTTATAGAATTATTTCAAGAATTTTTTTAATCAAAAGTAAAATGACCACAAAAATTTAAAATAAATGGTAAAAAAACATTAAAAAAGTAATAGGTTTTAAAGTATAGTCAAACAATAATGATGTATTGAATCCATTAACAAACCAGTGGGATACCAGTAGGCGGCCAGTGGGAGAGCGAAACTAGTGGGACCAGTAATAAACTATTGAAACACCAGTGAGGCAAGTGGGACCATTGGGAAACCAGTGTGAGACAAATCGGACACCAGTGTCAGTGGGACCAGTGGGAAAATCTCACTGGCCTGTCCCACTGGTATTGAGTTGAGAGTGTAGAACTTCAAATAAACTCTAATTTTGTTTCACTAAAAAATTGCACATCAAATTTTCTCTGATGTTCTTTATTCAGTTAATTTTTAAATATTTCTATATCTTATGTTCAAATTTGTCGTTTGAATTCATCAGAGAAAATTCCAATAAAAATCTATAAAAAAGTTATAAATCCTTCTTCTTTTCTTAATTCTTTTAATAATTATTCATTTAATGTCTAATTCAATTCTTGTAACATAGAATAGAAAAATTAATACAAAGAGTCTTTTGTTGAATCAATAAAATATTTCTAGCTTACATTTTTCGCCTGTCTGAATACTGAAATGGGACAAAATAATGCAAAATGAAGAATTTTGATTTTATTTCTTTTACCGAACATTTTAAATAATTCCTTTTTTTACATCAAAAATTTATACCGATTCATTATTTATCGGCTAAACTACAGAAATCAGCAACAAAATACCGAACTACTATTTAAAAGAAAAAAAATAAAATACTTTTTTTATTTTCACCATATTTATTTTCAATTCGATTAAATTACTAGTTGAATCTCAGATTTACTTTTTGAATACAAATGATAAAATTTTTTCAATTTCAAACCATTTCATTATACTTTCAAAATAATTGCATTCTCTCACTCGTATTCTGCTAATAAAATTCACCTAAACACTGATTTAACAATGAATGAAGGGATAAAATTAATTGCTTAGACACGTATTTGAACCGATTTGTTCCACAAAATAAAATAAAATCAAATAAAAACACAGCTCACACAACACAACATAAAATATCTAGGTTTAATCAAATAATGGAAGCAAATAATTTTTATTTTTACGCCAAACATTTTTATTTTGAAAGTCAATTCTGAAGTCGAAGCACACACCTAATTCACAGTCACATAAAATACGAACTGAAAATTTATTGTTTTGTTCATTGAAAATTTTATTATTAAATGAATGTGTTTGAGGCAAATATTTTTTTTCTGTGTCTCGATTAGATTTTAATTGCTTAATTTGTATAAATTGGGATTTAATAGAATTTTTTCATTGGGCATGTGTGTATTTTTTATATCGAGTCATAAAATGTGAGTTTATAATGTTAGTTATTAGCGAATATCAGTGGCGGATTTACCAGTAAGCTTAGGAAGCTGCAGCTTAGGCCCCACGATGCATATAGGCCCCAAAATTTTCAATTATTCTTCAAACAAAAAAAAATTTTGAAATAGCTGCAGAAAGGTCAATTTTAGCTAAATATGTGTTTGTGCCCATAGGATACTTCGGTGTTTTCGTTCTAAAGCAAAAATCTAACTTATTTATTATTTTTTTTTAAATTAAAACGAATTTTGTGTTTAAAAATGTTTTTTTATAAGTTTAATCAGAATAAAATTCCTTTTTTTTAATCTGCAGCCTGAGAAGGCATAATATATTACTAAATATTTTCGGTTAGCTCATTTTGTCCTCTTACTAAGGAATTAAAGCAGATTAAAATTTACCTTGATATGGACAACTCCACCGTTACGCTGTTTAAAAGAAATTTAAAAAAAACTTGAATAAACTAACTAAAAAATTATTTGTAACCAAACTAGAAATAGGTTTTCTATGTGTTGAGATACTAAAATTTTTATTATTTAAATGTTATAAATTTGACAAATTGTTCGTAATTACTGAATACAAAATGGCTTAAATTATTTTTTTTTTATACAAAATATCAATTTTTCTGCGAATTGTTTGTGCTTTCTTCGCAAGCATATAAAAATCAGTTTGAATTTTTTCTCAATATTTTTTACGTTGTGGAACTGTCCATACATATTACGACATAAAAAGACTGAATAATTTCTTTGATATTTTTATAACTTTATAAAAAAATAACGAATCATTGGATAATAAAATATTTAATTGGAAAATATTTAGGATTGAAAAATCTCTTTGATGTGTTTCAGGGCTTCTTAAACCATTTATATGGATATTATTTTGACGAGCATTGTTATTAACAAAATTCAAATGAAAATTTTTTAGGCCTCATAATAAATTGAAGCTTCAGGCCCCAAGATTAGTAAATCCGCCGCTGAATATTTGTATTTAATTTCAATTTTAAAATGAGAAAATTTAATAAATAATTTATTTCAAATGCACAACGGAAAAAGTACTTGCGATAAATATTTTTAAATAGATCTCATTATGTGAGAACATGACAATGATCATTTTGAATGACTTGACTGAATCTCAATCAGTTCAATTTCATTGTCGCAACTCAAAAATTGGGTCACGCATCTCATTGAGCACTCCTGCAATCAATATACAAATGAAAGAGATACACCCATGAAAGAGGAACGAAATTGTGATTGTCATCACGCGTATTTGATTGAATTCATCTTTTCATTTTACATTTTTTTTTTAAATTTATTTTGCATTTCATCTTCATTTTTTATTATAATTCAATAATGATTCAATATGTTATATGCGCTTACATCAAAATGTCGATATTTAAATTTAATGTTATCGATGTTGATTTAACTCCTGATTTTAATACAAATTTTTTTTTTGGCTTGAAAATGAAATTACGTTTGAAAAAATCGCGTGTTTACTTATTTTCATTATATTTGACATTACATTGATTAGATGTAATATTTACGGAAAATGATGTAACAAAATATTTAT